>CM035168.1:117871833-118485515 GCA_020205615.1 Panax quinquefolius
TTACATAATCTGGGCAATTCTGGGTACAATCACCGGAAGTTGGGTCACAAAATTGGCACCGGGACTGTACGTCGGGCCCGAAAAGCAACCCGCACCTGGGATCCTTGCAGGCCAAAGTGTTGCCAGTGGATGATAATTTGGGGTTGAAAGTTGTAAAGTTTGTGGGGTCTACATTCGGGAAATTACATTGGGAGCAGAGGTAAAGATTGGTGCATGGGAACCAAACCAAACTGCTGCCGGTATCCATGACGAAGTCCAGGGTTTGTGGGGGTGACCCGAAGCTGAGAGAGATGGAGTAACCGCCATAACTGCGAGGAAAGAGAGGGGTTTTAGTGATTTGGTGAGGGTTTTTGAGTTGGTGGGCCCGGGCTAGAGAAGAAGAAGTGAGATGGTTGAGCTTTTGACATGGAGTGTTTGTACGTAATGGGGTTATGGTGAATGGGGAGAGAGAGAGGGTTATTGTTTCTGGCGAGGGAGAGGAGAAGGGGAGGAGATAGAGGAGAGAGAAGAAGGAGAGGAGGTAATTGGGTGAAGCCATGGATGGAACGGTTGTTTTGAGTAAAAGTGAAGGGGATGAGATAATGAGAGAAGGAATTACATTTACTATTATTATTGTCTTTCTTTGATTTTGTTTAAACACAAGGAAATCAGGGGGACAAAATGTTGCACATGAATCTGGTACTTTTCCGTCCTCTAAATATCTAATGTCGAAATTGCCACTAAATTCTAAAGTGTCTATTTTAAATAAAAATAATTAATTAATTAAATAAGTGATGCTACATAATTCAATAAAAATTGTCATATTTATCTAGACAACTCCCTCCCAAAAGTGGTTAGTATAAAGTTTATTTTTGAGTAAGTTGGTTAATTGATTAATAGAATAATGACACGCATACAAAATTTTATGTGTGTTAGCATTCTATTGATCAATTGAACAACTTATCAAAAAATAAACTCCCTCCCTCCCTCTCTCCCTCCGTCTAGTTTAACTTTAAAATTAATAATTTAAAATATTTACATTTAATCTTGTGTTTAGTCAACTAAACAATTTTCCTATAAGTATTAGTTACCATGAAGTTTATTTTTAGATAAGTTGGTTAATTGACCGATAAAGTGCTGACACGCAGGTGAGACTCTATGTGTATCAGTATTTTATTATTCAATTGACCAATTTACCAAAAAATAAACTTCATGCTAGTCGAATCTATAAAATTAAGACCATCCTTGATTCCTTCCAGCGGAGGTGGGTGGATCAACTAACCTGTTTGATAGACTAATGTGATTTTTGATAAAATTGAATGTTTTTTTTTTGTAAAAGATTAAAGAAATTTATTTTTGAAAAATACTAATTATTTAAAAGGCTCAGATAAAAGGCGTAAGATGTACAATCATGTTCTGAATACATATTGATACTTTAATTTTAATGTATACATATTGATATTTTAATATGTTAATATCTAAATAATTTAGATATCTGAATAATGAAAAGATCCCGAATAGAATCAGATCTCGAATGAAAAATATTATTTGATAGTAATTAATTTTTTGAACTTAATAACAGTATTTTACCGTATTACCCTCTGAACTCTATTTTCTTTCTCATGTAGCATCTGAGCATATATGTATGTCATCGTGTTCATAACTCTCAAGTCTCAAACATTTGCATCACCTTACCTTGCATTTGAAAGAAGATGTTTGGCCTCTTTTTAAGTTTTATTTATGGTCTTTGTTATTAGATCATGCCTAGGTCTTTGTTATTATATGAAGCCTTAGAATTTCAAATATAGCCCCAATCTAACTCTACAACTCATATGTAGCCCAAATTTCCCAATTTTTATCTTAGGCCCGAATTCAAATCCGAATAAGATGTTATGGATAAAAGTTTTCAAATGACTCATGTTATATATTATGAAAGTTTTCGGTCCAATTATAATTGCAACGTGTATATATGTGATAGATATAAATTAAAAAGAATTTTATTTTGGGTCTTTAATTTATTCTATCTTATTACCAAAGTCGGCCTTGGGCAAAGGCCAACAGGACAACTGCCCAGGGCCAACAGGGCTCACAGTTGAGGAGGATCCAAATTTTTTTTATAAGCTATGTATTTATGTGTATAAAAAAAATAAAATAATAAAAAGATTAATGATATTATGCATTAAAAATGATAAGTTAAAAAATATTAAATATGATAGTATAATTGATGATTTTGCATCTAAAAGTGCAACAAGAAGACATTTTAAATGATGTTTTGTGGTTAAAATTTTATTGGGCAAAACTAAAGAAATACTCACTGTAGTTGGTAGGTTTTACTGATTACACCATTAAACTTTTAATTTTTCAAATTACACCACTAAACTAATTATTATTTTGAAATTGGGTCATTCCGTTAAAAAAAATAAACGGACGTTAATTTTTTATCTACAAAACTAATGAATTACCCACTGTAGTTGGCACATTTTACTGATTACACTATTGAACTTTTAATTTTTCAAATTACCCTATCAAACTAATTAAAAATAATTATTTTAAATATTTTTAAAAATAATTATTATTTTAAGTAAAAAATATTTGAAACTTTTTTTTCTTCATAAAATGAGTAGAGTTTCATAAAATATTGATTCAAAAAAATTAAAGTGATTTTAAATTAAATTAATGTCTACTTAATTTTTAACAGAATGACCCATTCTTAATATTAGAAATTTTTATAACAACTAAAAATAGAAATTAAAATTAAAAAAATAGTAAAAGATAAATAGAAAAACTGATACAATTTTTTCAAAAAAGAAATTAATAATTTTTATAAATAAATATTATTTTCAAGAAAAAATTGGAAAATTCTTCATATTTTAAAAAAATGAGTAAAATTTTATAAAATATAGATTCAAAAAATAAACTTTATTTTCAAAAGGAAAAAAAAGTTTTTTTAAAATCGGTAATGTTTCATAAAACTTTAATTTTTTAAATCTATATTTTATGAAACTTTACTCATTTTATGGGAAAAAATAAAGTTTCTAATATTTTTATTGAAAATAATAATTATTTTAAAAATATTTAAAATAATCATTTTTAATTAGTTTAATGGGTTAATCTAAAAAATTAAAAGTTCAATGGTGTAATGAGTAAAACGTGCCAACTATAATGGGTAATTCATTAGTTTTGTAGATAAAAAATTAACGTCTGCTTATTTTTTTTTTAACTAATAACCCAATTTCAAAATAATAAATAGTTTAGTGAGGTAATTTGAAAAATTAAAAGTTCAATCATAGAATCAAGAAACTTGTCAACTACAATAGATATTTCATTAGTTTTACCGATTTCATTGATATTTTTATTTTGTAGGTACATGCTATGATTCTTCGCTTCACGATGACATTTTAAAGTGTTCTTCCTTATCTTTTGTAAATTTTATAATTTTAATAAAATAATTAGTTTATAATTTATTTATTTTTTATTTAATTTGTATAAAGGGACACTTGAAAAAATTTGCCCTGAGCCTTAGAAAACCCAGGACCGACTCTGCTTATTACATACACTTTCATATTAGTCGCAATCCAATTTTATCAAATATTTATTAATATGTATATCATTTTCCTTTTCATATTCACGTACATATGGTGTTATATATAATTTCAATTCCCGGTTATTATTTATCATTATTGAATCTCAGCTATATTTAGGTTTCAAACATGATTTTAGAAAAAACTAATATTCCCTCTATCTTTTAAAGGATAAGTTACAAAATTTTTTTCTTCTCACAATAAGTACTTAAAGGAAAAGATAAATATGTCATTTAGTAAGATCCACTAATATAAAAAAATAAAAATAAATATATCACTTTAAGTAATTTTATGAGGCCACTAAAAAAAAAATCTACTCTTTTATTGTATTTTTCTTACTTTACGAAAAAAAATATGTACTTTAAACATCTTTGGAGAGTGGAAGGAATATAAGCAGATATTTAACATGGCAGAACAGAAGAGAATCTAAAACAATATTTTCAAACTCGAATCAGTCATCAAACTTGAAAAATTATCAGGTGGATGAGTCACTGGTTCAATAAGTAGTTGAACCATTGACATCATAAATATATATTATTAGTAATTCATAAAATTTTAAAAAATCTTATATTTTTTATGAACTAAAACATAATAAAATTGACAAACAATATTACTAAAAGTGGTTATTTTTAATAATAATAAAAATTTAGTACAAAAAATATTAAAAAAATAAAAATCGGTTCACTAAATCAGCTTAACTAATTTTATCAATTGAATCATCAATTCAATCCGAATTATGGCAAAATTAGTTCAATTGAGCCAAACCAAACCGAATATAGAACCGATTCTCGTTTCAATCAGTTAAACCAATTGATCTGGACCGAGTTTCAAAACAGTGATCTAAAAGGAGCACACTAGTTGCATATCGAGACAGACATCAAATTATGTAGTGTTGTTGAAAAATAAACTGAAATAAGACTGGTGTGGTGGCTTAGCTATGAAGATGTGGTTTGCCTGATAATTTAAATATATTAATAAAAAGATCAGAATAATATAATTAATTTTGTAAATGATAATAATTTTAAAATGTTAATAATGTTCGAATTTGTATTAAAAATACATAAATTCAATTGATGTTAAAAAAAGTGAGCGATTATATTGAATTTATTCATTTAAAAAAGAAAATTAGAGGAAAAAAAATAGGAGAGTAGCCAAATTCGTCTCCCACGTATGGGCAGGCAAAGCAAAAACTCTCAACACTCTGTTTTGAGTTTTAAAATAAACAGAAAAAAAATGAAGTTATTTTTTTAATTTCTATGTTTTTGAGTTTTTTAATAAACGAAAAATAAAAAAATAGATAAAAAATTTGGTCACTTTTCGTGACAAAGTTTTCGTCCAAAATTAGCATGATTTGGACGGAAAATAAATTGGAATAAATTATATTTTGGCAAAAAACACTTTTACCCCAATGTGGTCGTTGAACAGTTGTAAATATTGAGCCACTGTACTTTAACAAAATACAATTGGCCCATTGTGTTTTTAAAATTTTAAAATCAGGTCATTCCGTCCAAGAAATTAGACGGACGTTAAATTGGATTGTATATTTAAATACGTGACAGCGAGAAAAAAAAAAAAAATATTTAGTGAATGGGCAATGGTTTGACAACCAAGTAACATTTTCTTATTATTTCTCTCTCTTCCCAAATTTTTCTTCATTTGTTGTATTCTCTTCTTCCTCCTCATCTCCATCTCAATCTTTTTCAAACCCCCACAATCTAAATCGCCGTTATAATCACTTTAGAAAAGTCAAAAAATAAATTCTCCTAATCCAAAAGAATAAAAAAAATCCAGCTTCAGATCACACCAATCATATCATTTTCAAGAGAAACAAATCCCCTCTGTTACACCTAGACATGATGTACATTTCATGGAAGCTAATTAATGAAATCGACGATTAATGCCCCCATAAGCTAATTAATGAAATCGACGATTTATACCCCCAATATTCTTAAACAAAAACAAAACACAACTACTCGGTTGCTTCACTAGCTAAATATGCAAAAATATCCAAAATCGGATTAGAAATTCAAATTTGAGAAAAAGGGATAGACAAATTGTTATTATGCATTATAAAAATACTTGCATGAGTATTATAGAAACTATTGGTGGGATTTGGAGGGTAAATTTGAGTGAAATTACGAATTGGAGCAAGAAGTCCTGTATTTAATGGATCTCTATTTCTTCGTCTTTAATCCATTCATTTGATCTACTGCAGCACATATAAGATCTCATGCGTCGTCGTTTCCGATCAAAGGAAAGAGACCGACGAACTAAAAATGAATGACTGGTTCAAAGGAAAGAGAAGCATCCGGATCCGCGCCAGTTTACCGGAATCACGATACAACCAATCATACTCGAGTATATGCTCCAGATCTTCATTATTCGTAACGGAATTCAAAGGATCCAGGTTTTCACCGAGCAATTGATCTTCAACCAGGGGCGGATTCAGCCATAAAGTTTAGTGGGGTCAAATTTAAATTTTTTTTGTTAAGAATAAAAATTATAACTATATATATACTTTTCTAAATCCAATATAATTTCTCAACACTTAAGTCGTTAAGTTTAATATATATATATATATATATATTCATATTTTTTTTATAAGAAAAATAATAGAATGATTTTTTTAATCAACAAATTTTTTTATTAAAAACCCAATATAGTACAAATGTGACAAATCCAAAAGTGTTGGATAAGGCCACACGCGATAAAGAAAACTAAGTAAATAGTCTTGGAGTTTTAACACCTTATCTTTATCTTTGAGTTTTAATTTGTTGATAAAAGAAAAGGAAACGAATGAAAACAAAAAGAGATAATGTCAGTTTTGTAATAGAAGAGAATTTTTTTAAAGAACAGTGGTATTTTTGAATTTTAATTAGAAAAAAATATAAAAAAATGAGTGTATTTCGAGTCAAAAAAAAATTTCTCATTTTTTTTCTACAACTAAAAAACTTTATAGGATATTAGTTAAAAAAGAAAAAAAATTAGAAGAGAGTACTTACTTTTTGAGCCAAATATTACACATGGAGAGAGAAATAAGAAAAGTAGTACAAAATCATAATTACTTTAAAAAATTACTTATACAAAAAGAGGGTGGTTGTAAAATCCCAAATTATTAATAAATAAAATTTATTTTCCTCTATTAATTATTTTGAAATAGTAAGGGTTGATTTGATTAATGTGGATAGTTATGGGTAAAATACGCAAATATTTCGAATAAGCAAGTGGTTATAAAATATTCATTATTGTTTGGGAATATTCGTTTGGTCGTGGAATATTCGTATTGTTTGGGAATATTAAATGCGACTTAAGCGAAATTTTTGTGGGCCCCATAATGGAAAGTGATTGGATGAAGAAAAACGACAAATATAAGTTGTTTAAAAATAACTACAGCGTAGTTATTCTGGTATAATCTTTAAAAAATACTCTAATTGGTTAAAACACAAGAAGACACCAGTATTGCATCGATTATTGATTCTTACGTAAGAAGGCACTACTCAATAATGGTTACAGAATTCTTACCGCTCAATATTTTATTGATTTAATAATTGTCGTTGATATTTTATATTCATTGTTGTTTCATAATTGTCATTACACAAGATTTTTCATTATCGAAACAATAATTCATATTATCCTAATAATATTATTAGATAACATTATTGGCAATGTCTAGAAAGTTACGTCTAATGAGAGGTTTGGTCACCTAATTGCTGCGCCACCAAGAAGAGAAATTCTTATTGAAAGCCCCCTTTTCCTGAATCATTATGCAGTTGTCAATATTGTGATTCTCAGTAATATTATTTGTAAATAATTAATTATTGATTCATATGATGAGAAAAATATTGATTTTATGTGGATATAGATGGAGAAAATTTTAATGTGACAATTGTTGAAAATTAAAATTTTATCTTTTTCGATAAAATAATTCATTTAAATATATTATTATATTTTAATAATATAATAATGGTGATATTTTTTCAACGAATGTGGGATATATGAGTATACGAGGAGGAAGAGTTTTTTAATGCAATAAATGTTTAAAACATGTTAAACATGTCGGTGGACCCCATTTATCGATCAAATTTGATTATAAACGTAAAATCGCTTGGTTTGTGGATTTCTTTTACTCAATTTTTATTTGGAATTTGGAAAAACTTCCTTCTGCAAAGTTGTAGATAATGGAATTTCTTATGGAAATACGCGAGTTTCGAATTTTTCTGATAAAAGAGCTATTTATTATGAATTATTTAAGTTCTGAAGTTCAAAAATAATTGATTTTGGAAGTTTTAATTGTTTTAATTAACAAAAAACGTTTTTGTGTTTGGTTAGCCTCATTAAACACATGCAAGTTGCTGAATTCAGATGGTTCTAGGTGCGTAGATAAATTTGTATATATATATTATTATTATATTAAATTTTCTACTTTTTGTTTCTAAAGATTTTCCTATAAATAGGTGCTTAGGTTAGAATTGAAAATCACACCGCTAAATCAAGTTTTCTCTCTATATTATCGAGCGTATTCTTGTGAGTATTTTGAGTATACTTTGAGTATTGCTATACTCTGGTGCAAGTTCAAGTTATAGCCTTATATTCTTGTTTCAAATTAGAAGTATTGATCTTTCGAGGTAAGGGATATTATTTTTTTCGTAATGATATTATTTCTTCAATATCATTATCTTTGAAATATTGATCTGAAGTTTTATCAAATTTGGAACTTTTGGTGTCTGAGTTACTATTCACATATACGACCATTATTTACGAATCATTTATTACATTATTCATCTAAAAATGAAAATTTTCCTTTCGCTCTAAAATATCTATCAGATACTAGCTTTGATTGTATCCATATTTTGATCATTCTTGAATTTTACACCACTATGATTATTTTTGAGGTATTTTTGGACATGGATAAAACAAAGTACTAATCCTTAATCCTTAATCCTCACATTTTGTTTCACCGGATTCGCTTTTTAAAATATTTTTCATCATCCTCGGTCTTAAATGATAATATTATTGAATATCTTTGGCCAGTGTAGTGCAAAGATGAATGATTTCGATGAATATCTTTGGCCCGTAGTGCAAAAATGAACAGTGTTTAGATGAACACGACTAATCGATGAATATCTTTGGCACGTAGTGCAAAGATGAATATTTGATTCCGATATATATTGATTGATGTTACAGGGGATAAAAGATAGATTTATGAACTTTTAAATTCATACATAGAAGATAGTAGTTTGCATTCTCTACGTAACTCTTCTAATGAATTATTATTTCCGCTGCGAATATTGATTTAAAACTTGTTGTCTATTGTATTCTATTAGATTTTTCGACTAATGATAATTTGTTGTATATTATCTTAGTCATAATATTCTTTACTGGGCTAGTTGAGCTCACCCTTTTCCTTTTTGTTCCATTTTTCTTCTTAGGAGGCGAGAATATAGCGAGTACGAGTTGGGGTATGGAATGAAGGTTCTAGAGAGAGTTGTTTAATAGTCATCACCATTTTTGTAAAATAATGTATCAATAAATGTGATGAGGATTTATTTGAGTATAGATATTATCAAGAAGATAATATTTGTATTCAAACTCAAAATTTTACTGTTGTAATAATAAAGTTGTAGTTGTTTCGCATCACGTATTGACAACTCGTAATGGGTGATGTATACCTATTTTGGGGGCGCCACAATTGGTATCGAGCTTAGGATATGATCTCCGGCATGAGATCGGGGAATAGAACTAGGAGGGAGAGACGAGTAAATCCTTCGCTAGTGTGTCCTACCTAAGCTTATTTATTAGTTGGTCAAGATATAAGGATATTATGTGATATATTGATTTCTATAATTAACCCTTGTTTTGGCGGACAAGATTTAAGAATGTCGATGAGAATATTAACAATGGAAATGAGACCGTGGAGACGCTTTTGTACTCACCAATGAGGAAAACGCGTGCAACAGTCATCAATGTTCCTCCCAACAACAACACCAATTTGAAGCGAGATGATGAACGAGGGATGTTTAGAAGCTTTTTGCGATTCATGCAAAATCAAACGAGGAGACTCGTGTTCAAAATACGAGGAGGAAATGATAGCAATTCACGGGTTGTCACAAACAAACAGCCTCAAAGAGTCGGGACCACCAGAATTTAAGGGAAAAGCCAGATCCGATCATGGCGGAAACATGGGTCAAGAAAATTACCAAGATATTCGATGTCTTGGGATGCACGGAGGAATAGAAGGTTCCATTCGCCACCTTTATGTTCCGTGGGCGAAAGCGTATCATCGGTGGGAGTCTGTGAAAGCGTACTCCATCCAAATTGCGACTCAAAGATGTCTTGGGAGACATTTGAAACTATTTAATGACAAATACTTTCCCGAAAGTGTTCATCATATGAAGGAAGTGGAGTTTATTAGATCGGAGCGAGAATAACATGACGGTGTTTCAAAGACGAGGCAAAGTTTGCAGAGTTATCCAGTTTCAGACCTCATTTGGTGGAGAATGAGGAACGTATGATGGCGGATGTTTCGAGAGGTTCAAACCCCGTATAATGACAATATCTCATTTCTCATAAATTTTCTCTATTTCGGATGTTGTTAACAGTGGCTCAATTGTTAGAAATGGAGATAACGATTATGTTCAACCGAGGGACCATAACCGAGGATCATACCGAGATAAGCGATCAATGTAATAACGATAACCAAATGGAGAAAGAAAAAGACGGACAAAAATGGTAACCACTCGGTGGTAATCATAGCCATGAAAATAGAAGAAGTGAGTCGAGAGAGATTTTAAAAAGGAGATTTAACAACGACCATGTGAAGACGACAAAGGTCTTGTGAAAGAATCGGTTCTAAGGGAGGAGAACGACCACCACCCATTATATGCTATAAATGCGGGAAAGAGGACATATCACCAAACCGTCCCACAAGTGAGTTCAAGGTATGCTATAATTGTGGTAAGGAAGGACATATCGCCGAGATTGACGTGTAGTGAAACCTAGTTCAATGAGGGATTCGGTGACTCAAAAGATCGTCCCGAGAAAAGTCAAAGTCAATCGGTTTGGAAGAAGCGTTTGTTGTGATCGTCAAAATGCGAGAACCCAAACGAGGTGATCACGGTAAGCTATTTATAAATTCTTGCGAAGTTTATACCTTACTTGATCTGCCTGTGCTACCCATTCATTTATCTCTCCTTCTTGTGCTCAACGCTTAAACTTGACTCGAGAGAAATTAGACTTTGACTATCTGTGGAAACTCCGTTAGAGAAACTTTCATCACATCCACTTGCTTATAAATCTTGTTTGATTCAAGTTGGCACCATCACCTTACCGCCGACCTTATATCTCTTTAAAGATACTTGCTTTTGATGTGATTTTAGAGATTGATTGGTTAACTACTCATCATGCCAAAATTGATTATTTTCGTAAGGTTGTTAGTTTTCATATTCCTAACCAACCTGTTGTATTTAATTCAAGCAACTAAACCATTAAAATCAATCATCATCATATCTAATCATAAAGCTATTCGCTTATTGAAAAACAAATGTCAAGCTTTCTTAGCCCATGTTATGAATTTGAATAAAACACGTCAAATTTGAATAATATTCCTGTTGTTATTGACTTTCCGACGATTTCAAAGAACTTTCCTGTCTACCCCGAACGTGAAGTTGAATTCTTTATTGATCTTGAACCCGCATAAAGCCCATTTCTAAAACCCCATATCGAATGGCTCCTATTGAACTTCGTGAGTTAAAGGTCCAACTACAGAATTATTGGACATCGGTTTCATTCTACCTTGTACATCTCCTTGGGGTGCTCCTGCTTTATTCAAAAAGAAGAAAGACGGAGTATGCAACTTTGTATTGACTATCGGAATTGAACCATGTCACCATCAAGAATAGGTATCCTCACCTCGTATTGATGACTTGTTTGACCAAATTGCAAGGGGCACAATTTTTTCAAAGATCGATCTTCGCTTACGGATATCATCGGTGAAGATTAGAACGAGGATATTCCAAAGACCGCTTTAGAACTCTGATGACAGCATTATGAATTCTTAGTCATGTCTTTCGGATTGACTAATGCTCATGCGGCTTTCATGGATATGATGAATCGAGTATTCAAGGAATATTTGGATCAATTCGTTGTTGTTTTTTTCATGACATCCTCATATATTCCAAAAGTCATGAAGATCATGAGCACCATTTGAAGTTTGGTACTCCAAAGGCTTCGTGAAAACAAACTATATGCCAAATTGAAGAAATGTGAGTTACGGCTTGAGGAAGTAGCATTTCTTGGGCACGTCAGTGTCAAAACATGGAGTATCCGTGGACCCGCCAAGATTGAAGCAATACAAAGTTGAGGAGCAACCGAAGTCGGTGTGGCCAAGACGAGCTTTTACGGGTCTAATGGTTATTATCGGAGATTCGTGGAAGGGTTTTCTCGAATCGCTACTTCATTAACTCAGCTAACTTGGAATGATACAAAATTCATTTGGAGAGAAGAATGCGAGAAGAGTTTCCAAGAACTTAAGAGGAGACTTATTTCGGCACCTGTTCTAACAATACCATCTGGTTCGGATGGATTTGTTATTTACAGTGATGCTTTTCGAAACGAAAATGAAAGCGAGGTATCCTCACCTTTTCGAAACATCAGGTACGTACGTCAATTTCGAGGACGAAATTTCATAAGGAGGGGAAGTTATAAGACCCCAAATTATTAATAAATGAAATTTATTTTCCTCTATTTATTATTTTGAAATAGTAAGGGTTGATTTGATTAATGTGGATAGTTATGGGTAAAATACGCAAATATTTCGAATAAGCAAGTGGATATAAAATATTCATTATTGTTGGGGAATATTCGTTTGGTCGTGGAATATTCGTATTTTCTAGAATATTCGCATTTACTAGCGCGATCTTTTTGTGGGCCCCATAACGGAAAGTGATTGGATGAAGAAAACGACAAATATAAGTTGTTTAAAAATAACTAGCAGTAGTTGTTATTCTGAATTAATCTTGTTAAAATACTCGGTGGTTAAAACACAAGAAGATACAGGTAGGTATTAATCCGATTATTGATTCTTACGTAAGAAGGCACTACTCAATAATGGTTACAAGATAATTACTATTCAATTATTTTATTGATTTAATAATTGTCGTTGATATTTTATATTGTTGTTGTTTGAATAATTGCCATTACACAAGATTTTTTTATTATCGAAGCAATAATTCATATTATCCGAATAATATTATTAGATAACATTATTGGCAATGTCTAGAAAGTTCTGCCTAAGGAGAGGTTTGGTCACCTAAATGCGCCGCAAGAAGTGAGAAATTCTTATTGAAAAGCCCTCTTCCTTGAAACGTATGCAGTTGTAAATATTGTGATTCTCGTAATATTATTTGTGAATAATTAATTATTGATTCATATGATGAGAAAAATATTGATTTTATGTGGATATAGATGGAGAAAATTTTTAATGTGACAATTGTTGAAAATTGAAATTTTATCTTTTTCTCGATAAAATAATTCATTTAAATATATTATTATATTTTAATAATATAATAATGGTGATATTTTTACAACGAATGTGGGATATATGAGTATACGAGGAGGAAGAGTATTTTTATTGCAATAAATGTTTAAAACATGTTAAACATGTCTTGGGACCCCATTTATTAGTTGAAATTTGATTATACTTTATAAAATCGCCTGCTTTGGATTTTTGGTCAATTTTTGTTTGGAATTTGGAAAAACTTCCTTCTGCAAAGTTGTAGATAATGGAATTTCTTATGGAAATTCGTGAGTTTCGAATTTTTCTGATAAAAGAGCTATTTATTATGAATTATTTAAGTTCTGAAGCTCCGAAATAATTGATTTTTGGAAGTTTTAATTGTTTTAATTAACAAAAACGTTTTTGTGTTTGGTTAGCCTCATTAAACACATGCAAGTTGCTGAATTCAGATGGTTCTAGGTGCATAGACAAATTTATATATATATTATTATTATTTTAAATTTTCTACTTTGGTGTTCTAAGCATTTTCCTATAAATAGGGTGCTTAGGTTAGAATTGAAAATCACACCAGAAACTGAAGTTTTCTCTCTCTATATTATCGAGCGTATTCTTGTGAGTATTTTGAGTATACTTTGAGTATTGCTATACGGTGCAAGTTCAAGTCATAGCCTATATTCTGTTTTCAATTTGAAAGATCTTGATCTTTCGAGGTAAGGATATTATTTTTTTTTTCGTAATGATATTATTTCTTAAATATCATTATCTTTGAAATATCGATCTGAAGTTTTTATCAAATTTGGAACTTTTGGTGTCTGATTACTATTCACGTATCTGGCATTATTCACGATATCACGACCTTATTTTCTGAATCTTAGACTATTCATCGAAAAATGAAAATTTTCCTTTTCGTCTAAAATATCTATTGTGGATACTAGCTTTGATTGTATCCATGTTTTGATCATTCTTTAATTTTACACCACTATGATTATTTTTGAGGTATTTTGGACATGGATAAAACAAAGTACGAAATCCTTAATCCTTAATCCTTGTCATTTTGTTTCAATTGGATTCGCTTTCTTTAAAAATATTTTCATCATCCTCGACCTTAAATGATGATATTATTGAATATCTTTGGCCTCGTAGTGTAAAGATGAATGATTTCGATGAATATCTTTGGCCTGTAGTGCAAAGATGAACAGTGTTTAGATGAACATGACTTAATCGATGAATATCTTTGGCTCAGTAGTGCAAAGATGAATATTTGATTCCATATATTGATTGATGTTACGGGGATAAAAGATGACGATGAACTTTTAAATTCATACATAGAAGATAGTAGTTTGCATTCTCTACGTAACTCTTCTAATGAATTATTATTTCATTGCGAATATTGATTTAAAATTTGTTGTCTATTGTATTCTATTAGATTTTTCCCGTCAAGAAGACTAATGATAATTTTTTGTATATTATCTTAGTCATAATATTCTTTACTGGGCTAATTGAGCTCACCCTTTTCCTTTTTGTTCCATTTTTCTTCTCAAGAGGCGAGAATATAGCGAGTACGAGTCGGGGTATGGAATGAAGGTTCTAGAGAGAGTTGTTTAGTAGTCCTCACCATTTTTGTAAAATAATGTATCAATAAATGTGATGAGGATTTATTTGAGTATAGATATTGTCAAGAAGATAATATTTGTATTCAAACTCAAAATTTTACTGTTGTAATAATAAAGTTGTAGTTGTTTCTGTACCATGTATTGACAACTCAGAATGGGTGATGTATACCTATTTTGGGGGCGTCACAGTGGTGATAGGAGTGTCTACTATGGAGAAAGGGAAGGAGCCAAAAGAGGCACAAACATATTACACATGGACTGAAAATTAAGTGAAGCAAAATTGCCCTCCCGCCTTGTGGGTAGAACCACTGCCTTCAACTTGATCTCTCGTTGATTTAAAATACACCCTAATCCATCTTAACAATAAGATTTTTTATTTGGGAATTTTAAGAGGAAGAAGAAGCACGCGGCTCACTCTTGTTTTGATTTTGATTTGGTCTTATTTTTTATTTTGTTTTATTTTTATGTTTAGTTATTAATAGGTCTTAATATTTTTAATAATATGTTTTTTTTATGTTTAAGTTTTAATTTATTGATTTTAGTGTATTAATGTTAATATTAATTTTCAAAATAAAAATAATAATTAAAAGAAAGGAAAAGAGATAAAAGAAAAGAAAAATTATAAAGAAAATGAATTAAAATATTTATTTTAAGTTTATTATTATTTTAATTATTTTTTTGCCACATAATTATTGATTTAATTTTTTTATTTTTTTGTGTTGCGACGTAATTTTTTGATTTTTTTAATAACTTAATTTTTAAATTTTAAAAAGCACAGTGAGGCAATTGCATTTTTTTTAAGTATAGTGGCTCAATGCTTATAATTTGACGAACATAGTAAATGTGCTTTTTGCCGTAATATTTTTATAATTCTCATATTATCCTCAACTTTCAATATAATAAATTTTAAATTACAACTCATGTCCCCGATTTATTTTTATCTACTAAATGATAAAGAGAAATAGACTTGTAAGCGTGAACGACTTCCTTTTTTGGCAATCAATAATTATAATAATAGATTTTGTTAATTTCTTCCTCTCTTCTCTCAGTAGCAATCTAAAGATTTTAGCAATAGAGGTATACTTTTCATATCTCAATTGTTATCACATCTTGGTGAACAGTTCTGAAACATAAACTCATTATTTCAATCATAACCATGGTTTATAAAATTTGATATTAATTAATTTTCTCCAACATTTTAATAATATAATTGGTATACTTGATTTTTATTCTCTTTAAAATCAATAAAAATAGAAGTCTATAATACTTGCTCATTTTCATTTAGATGCGGCAACTCCATCTATTTTTTGTAGCTTAAATTCATTCAATCCATAATGTCTGATACCCACACATAATTTATGGTTACTCATTGCTAATTTGCCATCAACGTTTTCATCATGTTCAAAAAATGCTCCGTTTCACTTGCATAGTAATTAAAAATGTTTGTGTCGATAGAATTTTGGTATGAAATTATTTATTAGCAATTTTATCTTAAAACAAACTCATTATTTGAGATAAGCAGCGACGGTTCTTTTGATCAAATTATTATATAGTTGATAAATTTTTTATTTGTAGTTTCATAAATATTATCTTAAATATAATAATTAAACTTTCTTTTTAGACTTAATAATTGAATTATATGATTAGTTATTGTATTGTATTTACATTTATGTCTTAATAATATTAATTAATATATGGTAAATATAATTTTATAGAGATTAATTACTTAAAAACTATATTATTAAATATAATTAAATAAATTATGATAGTTAACTAAATTGACATTTCCTACACTATTTTAATCCATCTAATTAGTTGAACTGTTAAAACCGAATAAGAATAATATCATTTAATTGGTTGCATATTTATTCATGGTTCAATGATTATAATTAATAGAAGAGTAAATTTATAAAAGTGATTTTTTTTTTCTTTTCATTGGAACTTAGAAACGTAAGAAAAGAAAAATTTTAAATTTTTTTATTAAAAACTCAGAAACAACACAAAGAAAAACTTACGTTTTTTATTATTTTCTATTTTGTTTTAATTTAAGTTTTATATTCTTTTCTTTTGCGTCCAAAACTCAAAAACAGAGTGTAAATGGACATGAAAAATTAAACATGAGTGTATTTGAATTTTACGTATTTATATTTTGACCACCTAATAAGGTAAAAATACAAATAGATAAAATTCAAATACACTCATGTCAACTTTTCATGTCCACATGGAAGAATTTCAGGCAAAGAAGACACGCAATAATAATAAATGATTGGTCGAAAGTGGAAGCAACATGAGATAGAGAAATTAGATGAGGATTGTGACGCCCCCAAAATAGGTCCATTCCATCCAACCCATTCTGAGTCGCCAAATACATGGTACAGAAATAACTACAACTTTATTAATACATTTGTCGCAAAATACGACAACATATATATATCTTGTGAGTTTAAATACAATTATTGTCTTCTGATAATATCCATACATCGTAAATAAATCCCCATCACAATTATTGATACATTATTTTACAAAAAATAGTGAGGACTACTAAACAACTCTCTCTAACCTTCATTCCATACCCCCGACTAGTATTCGCTACATTCTCGCCTCCCGAGAAGAAAAATGGAACAAAAAAGAAAAAGGGTGAGCTCAACTAGCCCAAGAAAGAATATTATGACTAAGATAATATACAACAAATTATCGTTAGTCTTCAACAGAAAAAAATTTAATAGAATACAATAGACAACCGCTTTTAAATCAATCTTCGCAATGAAAATAATAATTCATTAGAAGAGTTAAGTAGAGAATGCAAACTACTATCTTCTATATATGAATTTAAAAGTTCATCGTCGATATATTATCCTCAGTAACATCAATCAATATATATCCGAATCAAATATTTATCTTTGCACTACAGCCAAAGATATTCATCACCGTCATGTTCATCTAAACACCTATTCATCTTTGCACTACGCCAAAGATATTAATCGATCGGTCAATGTTCATCTCAACACTGCTCATCTTTTGCACTACGGGCCAAAGATATTCATCAAGAAATCATTCATCTTTGCACTTCTGTGCCAAAGATATTCAAGAATATCATCATTTAGGACCGAGGATGATGAAAAATATTTTAAAGGAAACGAATCCAAAGAAACAAAAGAACAAATATTAAGGATTCATATTTTAAACAATCCAAGTTCAAAATACTTCATAAGTAATCGTAGTGGAGTAAAATTCAAGAATGATCAAAATATGGATACAATCAAAGCTAGTATCTAGAATAGATATTTTGGACAAAAAGAAGAAATTTCATTTTTCTATGAATAGTGTCAGATTCGTGAATAAAGGTCGTGATACGTGAATAAGAATCTCGACACCAAAAGATAGAAATTTCCCAAAAAATATCATCACGCTTCGTGAATAAGTAACTCGTGAATAAGTAACCCGAGCATGAAAAAAGTTCCAAATTTGATAAAAATTTCAACCAATATTTTGGCATAATGATATTAAAGAAATAATATCATTTTCGAATAAAATAACATCCCTTACTTCAAAAGACAAGATTTCTAGTTGAAACACCTGGATATAAAGCTATGACTTGAACTTGCACCGATAGCAACACACTCAAAGTATACTCAAAATACTCAAAAGAATACGCCGATAATATGGAGAGAAAAAAACTTCAGTTTACGTGTGATTTTCAATTCTAACCTAAAGACCCTATTTATAGGAAAAATGCTTAAAACACCAAAGTAGAAAATTTAATATAATATTAATATATATTTTCCAAAACCTCATACGCACACTTGCCAACTGAATTCAACTCCTACACATGTTATATGAGGCCACCTAAACATTCCAAAAACGTTTTTCCTATTTTAAATATTTTAAACATCCAAAAATCAATTATTTCTAACTTCAAAAATTCAATAATTCATAATAAATAGCCCTTTATCGTAAAATTCAATCTCGTGTCTTTTATAGGAAATTCAATTCTCTACAACTTTGCGAAGAAATTTTTCCAAATTCCAAATGTAAATTGACCAAATCCATAAACCAAGCGATTTTACAAGCTATAATCAAATTTCTACCAATAATTGTGTCCACCAACACACAAAATATGTGTTAAACATTTAATGCCACAAAATACTCTTCCTCCTCATATACTCATATATCCCACATTCATTAAAAAATATCACCGTTAATATATTATTAAAATAATATATTTAAATGATTTATTTTATCGTAAAAGATAAAATATTAATTTTCAACAATTGTCACATTAAAAATCTTCTCCATCTATATCCACATAAAATCAATATTTTCCTCATCATATAAATCAATAATTAATTATTCACAAATAATATTACGTAATCACAATATCGACAACCGTGTGCCGCCTCAGAAAGAAGGGGCTTTCCAATAAGGATCTCTCCTTATCTTGCGCAATTAGGTGACCAAACCTCTCCTTAGATGTAACTTTCTAGACATTGCCAATAATGTTATCCAATAATATTATTCAGATAATATGAACTATTGCTCCGATAATGGAAAATACCGTAGTAATGACAATTTATCAAACAATGTAATATAAAATAAAGAATGCAAAGAATTATTGAATCAATAAAATAAAATACCGAACAATAATTATTATCAAATAATTATTGAGTAGCGCTTTTACGTAAGAATCAATAATTGGTGCAATATCGTGTCTTCGCTCAACAACGTAGTATTAGTGTGTTTTAACCACCGGGTATTCCAACAAGATAATCTGTAATAACTACGCCGTTATTTATAAACAACTTATATTTGTCATTTTCTTCATCCAATCGCTTTTCATGGGGCCCACAAAAGATCAAGCACCATCGCATTTAATATTCCCCACAAAGATTTAATATTCCACTACCAAACGAATATTCTCCTCCAATATTGAATATTTTATAACCACTTGCTTATTCAAAATATTTGCGTGATTTTACCCATAACTATCCACATTAATCAAATCAACCCTTACTATTTCAAAATAATAAATAGAGGAAAATAAATTTCATTTATTAATAATTTGGGGTCTTACAACCTCCCTCCTTATGAAATTTCGTCCTCGAAATCGACATACGTACTGGGTTTCAAAAGATGAGAATACCTCGCTTTCATTTCCATTTCC
The DNA here is from genome assembly GCA_020205615.1 of Panax quinquefolius. Classification (NCBI taxonomy): domain Eukaryota; kingdom Viridiplantae; phylum Streptophyta; class Magnoliopsida; order Apiales; family Araliaceae; genus Panax; species Panax quinquefolius. The sequence continues at coordinate 117,891,682 of CM035168.1, forward strand.
AATTCCCTGTGTCATTTCAATAATAGCATGGTTTCTCACAAAACTTTAACTTGTGGTATAACCTCAGACATAGGACATGTTCTTTCCTATCCAAGATCTTGACAGTACCTCCTCGTGACGTTAAGTCTTCTGGCTATCTCATCCTGTTCTAACTCAATGACGTGGTTTGGTCAGTCCACATATTTACGTAACATCGATACGTGAAAATGTGTTATGAACACGCATCATACTTGGCGGTAAAACGAGTCTATAGGCCACAGCCCTATTCGATCGAGAATTTCAAATGGATTAATAAATCAAGGTTTGAGCTTTTCTCACCTCACCAATTCTCACTTTTGGAATAACGACTTCTTACATCTTCTTCTTCATATTCATCAACTCAGTGTCCGTAGAGCTGATAAGCTTTAAATTTATTGATTAAAGTCGATTATACTCGTATATCATCACGTGGGTACCTAGAGTTTTCATCTCCATCTCTATTATTTGTAAATTATACTGAAATGAGTCTTTGACAATATCGTACTCAGATTGCATACGATCTTCTACTCACCACGCCGCCACCACGCTCGCTTTTCCGGATGGCATGGTCGTAACATGTCTTTGAAATGAGTCTCCTCTCGAGTTCTTCAAGCTCTTCCCACATTCCTCGCTCCATTCGAATTTTGTATCTCTACGAGTCACTCATTAATGGAATAGCGATTCGAGAATATCCTTCAACGAATCTCCGATAATAACCAACTAAGCCTCAGAAAGCTACGATTTCGATTACCAACTTAGGTTGTTCTCAATCGTGACTCATATCCCAACCTTGATAAGACGTTACAATGACACCTATTAGTTTACTATCGCATCGATAATATGGTGTCCCCTACGAGAGAAGTCTGGCTTTGCATTCCACAAAGGAAGTCACCAGATAAAGGCTCAGGTACCAAATTCTATAGTTGAATTTTTAACTCCTGAAGTTCAATAGGAGCCATTCGATATGAGATTTTAGAAATAAGTTTTGTATCGGGTTCAAAGTCGATACAAAATTTAATATCAGTCTTTGGGAGTAAACCAAGAAATTCTTCAGGAAATACATCAGGAATTATCAATAACAACATGAATATTATTCAAATCTGACGTGTCTTTATTCAAATCCATAACATGGACTAAGAAAACTTGACATCCGTAATAAATGAATGACTTCATTGCTTGATATGAAAATGTTTGACTACAATGGTTTGATTGCTTAAATTCGAATAACAGGTTGCTTAGGAATATGAAAACTAACAACCTTACGAAAGTAATCAATTTCGGCATGATGAGTAGTTAACCTTAAAATCACATCAAAAGCAAATATCTCTATAGAAATAAGGTTAATAGTTAATGTGATAGTGCCAACCTGAATCAAGCAAGATTTCTAAACAACGGATGTAATGAAAGTTTCTCCTAACGGAGTCTCCATAAATAGGTCAAAGTCTAATTTCTCCGTAGTCAAGTTCAAATGTTAAGTGCAAGCAAGAGAGATAAAAGAATGGGTAGAACCAGATTCAAGTAAGGTATAAACTTCAAGCAAGAATTTATAATTAACTAACCTGTATAACTTTGTTCGGGTTCTCGCATTTTGACCAAATCCACAACAAACGCCTTCCAGAACCGCTGACTTTGACTTTTTGGGATACTTTTGAGTCACCGTCCCCACTGAACTAGGTTTTGCTACCGTACAATCTCGAGTGATATGTCCTTCCTTTCCACAATTATAGCATACCTTGAACTGTTGTGGGTAGTTTGGACTGATATGTCCCTCTTTCCGCATTTATAAGATATAACCGGTGGTCGCTTCTCCTCCCTTAGAACCGCTTGTTGCTTAGACCGCCGCCTTCATATGGTCGTTATTAAATCTCCTCTTTTAAAATCTCCTCCCACTCGCTTTTCTATTTTCACGGCTATGATTACCACCGTAGTGGTTACCATTTTGTTCGCTCTTTTTTTTCTCCGCCGGTTATCGTTGTTTTGTTTATCGCTATCTCCTAGATTATCCTCGTTGTGGTCCCCATTGACCGTGACTCGTTATCTCGCCTAATAATTGAGCCTTGTTTATAACATCCGAATAGAGAGAAAATTTATGAGAAATGAGATATTGTCGATGCCGGTTTCAAACCTCTCGTAAACATCCGCCATATCGCTCCTCATTCTCCACTAAATGAGGTGCAAACTGATAACTCAAACTTTGCCTCGCATCGAGACACCGCCATGTTATTCTCGCCCACTCTAATAAACTCCACTTCCTTGATATACGATTTAACACTTTTAGAAAGTATTTGCCATTAAAGTTTCAAATGTCTCCCAAGACATGCCGAAAGTGCGGGCCGATGGGTACGCTTCACGTAGACTCCCACCAAGAATCCCGCCGCCACGGAACATAAAGGTGGCGAATAGAACTTTCTGTTCTCCGCATCCCCAAGACATCGAATATCTTGGTAATTTGCTTGACCCACGCTTTCCGCCACGATCGAATCTGCTTTCCTTAAATTCGTAGTCCCAACTTTTGAATCGCTTGGTCAGGATAACCCGTGAATTGCTATCATTTCCTCTTGTATTTTGAACACGAGTCTCCTCGTCTGATTTTTGCACTGAACCGCAAAAATCTTCTAAACATCCCCTCGTTCATCATCTCGCCAAAGGTGTTATTCACAGGAGGTACATTGCCACTGTTAGACGCTCTCCTTGTTGGTAAATCACAGCATCTCCACGGTCTCATTTACTCCATCATTAATATTCTCAAATTGAAATTCTCAAATACTCGCTATAAAACAAGGGTTAATTAAGGAAATCAATATATCACATAATATTTTTATATACTAACTAACTAACAAATAAGCTTAGGTAGGACACACTAAATGAAGGATTTACTCTGCCTCTCCCTCCTAGTTCTATTCTCCGATCTCCGCCAGAGATCATATCCCTAAGCTCGATACCAACCGCATGACGCCCCCAAAATAGGTCCATTCCATCCAACCCATTCTCGAAATTGCCAAATACATGGTACGTAAATAACTACAACTTTATTAATACATTTGTCGTGCAAAATACGACAACATATATATATGTGAGTTTAAATACAATTATTGTCTTCTAGACAATATCCACACGCAAATAAATCCCCATCACAATTATTAATACATTATTTTACAAAAATGGTGAGGACTACTAAACAACTCTCTAGTAACCTTCATTCCATACCCGACTAAGTATTCGCTACATTCTCGCCTCCCGAGAAGAAAAAATGGAAACAAAAAGAAAAAGGGTGAGCTCAACAAGCCCAAGAAAGAATATTATGACTAAGATAATATACAACAAATTATCATTAGTCTTCAACAGGAAAAATCTAATAGAATACAATAGACAACCAGCTTTTAAATCAATCTTCGTAGTTGAAATAATAATTCATTAGAAGAGTTAAGAGAATGCAAACTACTATCTTCTATATATGAATTTAAAAGTTCATCGTCGATATATTATCCCCGTAACATCAATCAATATATATCTCGAATCAAATATTTATCTTTGCACTACAGCCAAAGATATTCATCACCGGGTCATGTTCATCTAAACACTGCTCATCTTTGCACTACGGGCCAAAGATATTAATCGATCAATCGTGTTCATCTCAACACTGCTCATCTTCGTGACTACGCCAAAGATATTCATCAAGAAATCATTCATCTTTGCTCTACAGCCAAAGATATTCAAGAATATCATCATTTAGGATCCGAGGATGATGAAAATATTTTAAAGGAAACGAATCCAAAGAAACAAAAGAACAATATTAAGGATTCAGTATTTTAAACAATCCAAGTTCAAAAATACTTCATAAGTAATCGAGTGGAGTAAAATTCAAGAATGATCAAAACATGGATACAATCAAAGCTAGTATCCGTAATAGATATTTTGGACAAAAAAGAAAAATTTTATTTTTCTATGAATAGTCCGATACGTGAATAAGAACTCAGACCAAAAGATAGAAATTTCCCAAAATATCATCACGCTTCGTGAATAAGAACCCCGAAACATGAAAAAAGTTCTAAATTTGATAAAATTTTCAACCAATATTTCGGCATAATGATATTGAAGAAATAATATTATTTTCGAATAAAATAACATCCCTTACTTGAAAAGACAAGATTTCTTAGTTGAAACACCTGGATATAAAGCTATGACTTGAACTTGCAATCCGATAACAACACTCAAAGTATACTCAAAATACTCACAAGAATACGCCGATAATATAGAGAGAAAAACTTCAGCTTTCAGGTGTGATTTTCATTTCTAACCCAAGACCCTATTTATAGAAAAATGCTTAAAACACCAAAGTAGAAAATTTAATATAATATTAATATATATTTTCCAAAACCTCATACGCACACTTTGCCAACTGAATTCAGCTCCTACACATGTTAAATGAGGCCACCTAAACATTCCAAAACGTTTTTCCTATTTTAAACTTCCAAAATCAATTATTTCTAACTTCGAACTTCAATAATTCATAATAAATATCCTTTAACAGAAAATTCAATCTCGCGACTTTTTATAGGAAATTCAATTCTCTACAACTTTGCGGAAGAAAGTTTTTCCAAATTCCAAATGTAAATTGACCAAATCCATAAACCAAGCGATTTTACGTGCTATAATCAAATTTGGGTCAATAATTGTGTCCACCAACACACAAAATATGTGTTAAACATTTAATGCCACAAAATACTCTTCCTCCTCATATACTCATATATCCCACATTCATTATAAAAATATCACCATTAATATATTATTAAAATAATATATTTAAATGATTTATTTTATCGTAAAAAGATAAAATATTAATTTTCAACAATTATCACATTAAAATTTTCTCCATCTATATCCACATAAAATCAATATTTTCTCATCATATATATCAATAATTAATTATTCACAAATAATATTACGTAATCACAAGATCACAACCGTGTCGCTCTTCTAGAAAGAGGAGGCTTTCTTTCCAATAAGGATCTCTCTCTTACTTGCGCCATGCAATTAGGTGACCAAACCTCTCCTTGTAGATGTAAATTTCTAGACATCGCCAATAATGTTATCCAATAACATTATTCGGATAATATGAATTATTGTCTGATAATAGAAAATACTCGTAAATGATAATTTATCAAACAACAAGAATATAAAATATCAATGCAAAGAATTATCAATCAATAAAATAAAATATCGAATAAATAATTATCGTAAAATTATCGAGTAGTGCCTTCTTCACGTAAGAATCAATAATTGGTGCAATACCGCGTGCTATCGCTCAACAACGCGATAGTGTGTTTTTAACCAACGTATTCCAACAAGATAATTGTGAATAACTACGCCAAGTATTTATAAACAACTTATATTTGTTATTTTCTTCATCCAATCGCTTCAAGCATGGGGCCCATAAAAGATCGCTACTGTCAGATTTAATATTCCCGACAAAGATTTAATATTCCACGACCAAACGAATATTCTCCGAATAATAATGAATATTTTATAACCACTGCTTATTCAAAATATTTGCAGATTTTACCCATAACTATCCATATTAATCAAATCAACCCTTACTATTTCATAATAATAAATAGAGGAAAATAAATTTTATTTATTAATAATTTGGGGTCTTACAATGGTCCCACTTGGTGTTGGGATAAGACTATTATTTCTAGGTGTCTTATTTATTTTTAAATTTAGATTTGAGACTATTAGTCTCAGGATTATAAAATGGCTTAAAAGTAATTACATTATAATTATAATTTTGGGAATATAATTTTAGAATTAATATCCCGAGATTATAATCCTTGCAAACTAAGGGAGTGTTTGATAAAAACTGAATGAATCTGAATCTGAATGAAAAAAATTGTTTGATAATTGACATGTCTGAAATATCTGAATGATAAAACATTATTATTTTACCCCTCTGAAAAAATTTAAAATTATTGTAAATTTATTTAATATTACTTAATAGGGTTATATGTATATACACAGCTGTGTAATACACATCTGGCGACATATTTTTTGAGCTATAGCGACATTAAACTGTCGCCATAGTCCAGAATAGTTATGACGACGGGTGAAACCGTCGCTATAGCCCAAAAAATCGTCACCATAGCCTACTGTGTAATACACAACTGTGTACATACATTTTTCCCTACTTAATATAATAGTTAATATTTTTTAAAATTTTAAAATTTTTTATTTCATTCTGCTAAAAAATCGACTTAATTATTCAAATTTCGGCCCATTTTATCGATTCTCATCATTCGCATAAAAACAACGACCGATTCGATTCAATGCTCAGCCCATTCAACTCTAAACAAACACTCTCTAACATAGGAGGTGTTTGATAAAAACTGAATGAATCTGAATCTGAATCTAAATTAGCTGAATCTGAATTTGAATGAGTTGAATTTGAATGAAAAAAACTGTTTGATAATTAACATGTCTGAAATATCCGAATGACAAAACTTTATTATTTTATCTCTCCAAAAAAATGCAAAATTGTTGTAAATTTATTTAATATTACTTAATATAATAGTTAATATTTTTTAAATTTTTTTTATTTTTTTATTTTTTTTACTTCATTCAGCTAAAAAAATTTGACTTAGCCATTCAACTCGTCCATCTTACCGATTAAGCAATTCAGACCAAAATAAACGCATTGACCGATTTAATTATTCACTCATTCAACCATTCAACTTCATTCAACTCTAAACAAACACTCTCATAACCTTAACGTATAAGGCAACCTTACTCCAACAGACAGATATCGTTTTTCGCCATCAAAGATTAGATTTTATTATTACCGTAGATTTCGCCGTGGGCTTTTACTACAAACTACAAATTATACCATCCGTGATCCGACCAAAAATAAGCCTAGCCCATTCTTTAAGTTGATAAAATATTTTTTTGAAATACACATATAACATTTTTTCTATAATGAACTAAAACTTGAAATCAATTTAAAAATATATGGCATGCATTTTAAAAATAAAATTCTCCCGCCATTTCAATATATAAAGTTTATATTATAAAATTATAAATTTTAATTTGAGGTATTTTCTATTTAAAAATTATAATTTATTTTTGCAAATATGAATTTACATTTGTATACTTAAATGAGAAAGGATTATGTTGTATTTATTTTAATCCCAAGACTATTAATTCTAGAAATAAAGTCTTAGTCATGTGTTTGTTTTTTTATTAGATTATTCAGGATAATTTAAAATAATCTCATGTTATGTTTGTTTTTTCAAGGATTAATTAAAAATTGGATAAAAATATCATTTGAACTATTATATTCTTACTAATAATAACATATTTTAAATTTGTTTATACATCAAAAAATAATAAATAATTAATTACGAATGGTTGAGATTTTCCGAATTAAGTAAGCCTCAATTTGCATTACATGAACATTAATAATTGAGCCTTACAAAAAGTAATTTAAAAATAAATAAGTCGTTGATACCATTAATAAAAAAGAATTGAATTTGAAGGTTCAAAATTACTCATACTTCTTGACATGAGATTTGTACTGTTTCTCTCAATAATTTAAAATAAAAATTCTGATACTATCAGGCATATGATATATACTTTGTATTCGAAAATATAAAATTACTTTATTTTTATACTATTATAAATTACAAAAATACAAGATCTAGTTGCATAATTACATTAATTTGAATTTAAAAGTGTTTTGAATTTAGATTAAAACCTACGTAATTAATGTGTATAGTTTAAAATGGAGTGAGTAGTTATGTACTTTCCTGATATTTTCTAAGTTTAATGTGTAAAGTTTAAAATGGAGTGACTAGTGAGTAGTAATTTTTTCAAAATGTTTTTATACTCGGACCGGTAATTGAATCAGAAAAGTTATGAGGCACATGTGTCATTAGTTCAATTAGTGATTGAACCGTTATTAAATTGGTAACGTCATAAATATATAAAAATATATTATTAATAAATAATAAATAATAAAAATTTAAAAATTTCGTTTTTTATAAACTAAAACATAATAAAGTTGAGTTACAATATTATTAAAAGTGATTAATTTTAATATTAAAAAAATGTTGGTACAAATAAAATATTAAAAAAACTGATTCGTCGGGTCAATGTAATTGATTTTACCGGTTGAACCGATTTGACCGGTAGTTAACCTGTTTAATTCGAATTTTGACTAAATTGGTTCAACCGGACCAAACCAAACCAAACATAGAAGCGATTCTCGGTTCACCTGAAACAATTAGACAAAAGTACATTTTGAACTCTAAACTTTACACCATTAATGATATTTGCACCTCAAACTCGAAAAGGTGTCTAAGTACATCTCAAACTTCATTTAATCTAAACAAAACGCACACTTCTTGGACTTAACCGATTAAAAGTGATCAGGACTCGCACGCGTATGGATTTGATAGGGGTATGTTTGTCTTTTTCATTTCTTCTTTTCCTTCTCGCATATGGAATAACTTATTAAAACCCTAATTTCATCAATAGCGATATATGTATTTCGATTGAGATCTATATCCACCAAATTTGCTCAAGAAAAATAGGTCAAGAAAAATATAACTCGTGAATAGTACTCCGACACGAAAAGTTTTCCGAATACCCGATTGAACAATATAATCTCCAGACATCAATTATCATCGGAATCGATGTCGATTTCTACTAACACAAATAATCCCAACACAACGAAACTATCAAATTCATCTTTAATCAACACGAACTTATTCATCATTAATATTATAACTCATAATATTTAGCAACCAGGTTGTTCCCAGGAAAGAGGGGGCTTTTCGATAAGGATTTCTCCTTATTGGCGCGCAATTAGATGACCAAACCTCTCATTGACAGAACTTCTAGACATTGTAAATATTACAATTTAATAATATGAATAACTTTGTCATCTCAATTATTGATTTAATAACATATCATATAATACAGATGATACTGTGACAATAATTGGATCAATAATATGAGAGATATGATGCAGCAATTACTGTAGCAATAATTAAGTATAACTGAGTGATTTCTCACGTAAGCATCAATAATCAATACCGTGTGCTACTATGCAACCACGCGTAGTTCAACAGTTTTAACAGTAACACCTCCACCGTTATTTATAAAATATTTTTGTTATTTTCTCAATCCGACAATAATTCCATTGTGGGGTCCACCAATGATTGTGCCGTCGTACGAATATTTCCCGACAAAAAGAATATTCCCCAACCAATTGAATATTTTATAACAACTTGCATACTTTACAAAATTTATAAATATTACCCATAACTATAACAATATATCAAATCCACACCATAATTTTGAAAAAAATATTTCGAGAAAATTAAATCTTTATTCGTAAAATCTGGGGTCTCACAATCTCCACTCCTTATGAAATTTCGCCCTCGAAATTTACGTACGTACTTGGTATGCCGAAGAGATGAGGATATCTTGACTTCATTTCAGATTCTAACTCTTGAGGTATAACCTTTGAGTGTTGAATACGATCCTTCTTATCCAAGATTTTAACACGTATCTCCTCATACGTTAAATCTTCTGCTATCTTGTCCGGTTCTAAATCAATAATGTGGTTCGGATCATCCACATATTTACGTAACATCGGTACATGATAAACGTTATGAACACGCAACATATTTGGCGGTAAAACGAGTCTATAGGCCACAGTTCTTACTCGATCGAGGATTTCAAATGGGCCAATAAAATCGAGGGTTGAGATTTCTTCTCTTTATCGACTCTTGCTTCTAGAATAATGCCCTCTTGAACCTTCTTCTTCACATTCATCAGCTCTGAGTATGTAGCTTAAGCGGCTTTAACTTTATCGATTAAAGTCGATTCTACTCGTATATTCGTTATCATCACATGGGTCCCTGGAGTCTTTAACTCTATCTTCATCCTTTGTAAGTTATACGAAATAGGCCTTTGCGTTGACAATATCGCACTCGTACCCGCATATGATCTTCTACTCAACACGTCAGCTACCACGTTCACTTTTCCACGATAGTATTGAATGGTACGGTCGTAATCTTCAACAGCTCGAGCCAACGTCTTTGGCGCATCTTATGTTCGTTTTAGTTGAAGAAATATTTAAGGTTTTAGAAATGGGGTTTTGTACTGGGGTCAGTACAAAATTCGATTTCACGTTCTTGGGTAAGCTAAGAAGTCTTCAAGAATACGTCAGGAAATTTATTAATAACAGAAATATCATTCACAACTGTGACTCTCATCCAAGACTTGGATAACACGTCATATTGATTCTTATCAACTTGCCATCGTCATTCACGACATCGCCTACAGAAAGTCTGGCTTCGGTGCATTCCACACAAGGAAGTCAACAACGAAAGGATCGGGGCTCTTTACTTATGGCTTGATATGATAATGATTGATTTTAGTGGTTTGGTTGCTTGAATTCGCATAACAGGTTGGTTAGGAATATAAAAGCTAACAACCTTACGAAGGTTTTTGCTAACGAAGTTTCAACCAATAGGACAAAGTCTAACTTCTCTTGAGTTAAATTTAAACGTTGAGCGCAAGCAAGAGAGATAAAAGAATGGGTAGAACCGGTATCTTATAAGGTATAGACTTTGCAAGAATTTATAATTAACTAACCCGTGCTAACTTCGTTCGGGTTACTCGCTTTCTGGGAGGTCACGACAAAAGCTCTCTCTTGTACTACCGATTTTGACTTTTCTAGGACGGCCTTTGGTGCCTCCATCCTAGCTGAACTTGTCTTCGGTGAACGACAAAATCGGGCTAGGTGACCTTCTCTTCCACAATTATAACATGCCTTGACTGACATCGCTACTGTTTGGATCGATATGTCCTCCCTCCGCATTTGAAACATATGCTAGGTGGTCGTTCTCCTTCCTTAACAACGGGTGTTGGTGCTGACATCTTTCCATCATTGTTGAATTTCCTCTTCTTAAAATGTCTGTTCTTGTTGTTTTGGTCATGATTACCACCGAAGTGGTTACCATTTCTGGCATGTTGATTCCCTTCACGCTTATCGTCACCGCTTCGATGACCGCTTTCACCGGTATTATCATTTTTTACCGCTTTGCTTTTCTCATTTGGTTGGGTTGACTCACTATCGCGCTCCAATGAATCGAGCCCTATTAACAACATCCGAATACAAACAAAGTTTATGAGAAATGAGGTATCGACGATCTCTCGAGTTTCAAACCTCTTAGAAACATTCGCGTCATTCTCTCCTCATTATCAACCAAATGAGACGCAAATCGGACAAATTTCGGCAAACTTGCTTCAGATCGCGACATACACTGGCCATGTTGTTTTGCTCCAGCTTTAATGAACTCTACCTCTTTTCATGTGACGAATACTTTCGTGAAAGTACTTGTTATTGAACAATTCTTGAACTTCTTCCAAGTCATCTTCAATGCGGCAGTTGAGTACGCTTTCTGATTCCCACCAAGAATCTCTGCACGCACGCAACATGAAGGTGGCAAAGGGAACCTTTGCTCCTGAGCATCCCAAGACATCAAATATTTTGCGATCCGCTTTATCCACATCTCGCCTTAAGTGGTTTTGGCTCTCCAAAAACTCCGGTGGTCCCAGCCTCGAATCGCTTAATGATGACCGTCCGAGAGTTGCCAATGTTTCCACCGCATTTTGGACGAGAGCCGCTCTTGCTTGATGTTGCATGAATTGCATGAAGCCTCAAAATATTCCATCGCTCATCATTTGGTCAAGGTTGTTGTTTCATTGCGGATTGTCGCTTTCGATGCATACATTGTCCCGATTATCGATCCGTGAAGACTCAACGGTCTCCTCATGCTCCATTGATGTTCTCAACATTCTCGGATGCCATTTTAAATCTCGCCACAAAATAAGGGTTAATTAGCATATCACATATTATCCCTATACTCGATCAACCAATTAAATACCAAATAAACTTAGGTAGGTCATACTAGCAAGGAATTCCCGCCTCTCCCTCCTAGTTCTTGTCTCACATCTTAGCCGTGGATCATATCCCTAAGCTTTGATACTTAATCGTGACCCCCAAAATAGGTATACATCACCCATCTTGGGTCGCCAGATATATAGTATGTAATACAAATACAACTTAATTATACAACTGCTATGTAAAGTAATGCACAAACAAAAATCGAGAGTTTAATCAAGAATATTGCTTTCTAGACAATATCCATTCTCAATGGAGTCCTCATAGGATGTAATACAAACTCAAATTCAAATTCCTCATTACATTTATTATCACACTATTTAATGTAATAGTGAAGACTACTAATGCTATCATCCGGATCATCACTCCGCTTCCGACTCGTCCCTCGCTACGCTCTCATTTCAAGAGAAGAAACGGTGAAAGAAAGGGTGAGCTCAACTAGCCCAAGAAGAAATATTATGACTAAGATAATGCAGGATAAATTATCATTAGCCTTCAACAATGTTAAACTGATAAAATACAATAGACAACAAGTTTAACTGCAGCGGAATAAGCAATCCATTAAAAGAGTCAAGTAGAGAATAAAATTTACTATCTTTTATGATTTAAAAAGTTTTTCATCACTTTTATCGCTGAGACTCAGCTTAATAAATAATCCACATCATCCCTGCACTACGGCCAATGATATTAATTAGGGTCACGACCACAAATTACCCATACACTACGGGCCAAGGATATTTGTGTATTCATCAATGGTCATGATCATGCCAACAACTGTCCATCAATGCACTACGGGCCAATGAGGACTTTTATCACATCATTTGTAACATTACGATCATGATTATACCGAATAATCCCTGGTCATAATCATACTAAGTCCATCTATGCACTACAGGCCACAGAAGACTTTCAAAAATATAAACACGAGGATGATGATAATGATATAAGAATTCAATAAAACAAGTTCACGAATTAATTTATCCAGGAACTAATAACGTCCAAATTGTCAACATGATACTTCTTTGTAGAGTAAAATTCAAGAATGCTCAAAAGAATATTTCCATGAAAAGATATTTGGATGAAGCGCAAATATCAAGGATATTCCACTAATTTCATGGAGTATAGAAGTTAAAACTTTAACCAACCGAGTATAATAAATAATGAAATAACATAAGAAATCACCAGTATGTGATAGATAAAGACAAAGCGAGTTATTCCAATGAATAATAAATATGGAACCCGGTCCCACAGAACGAGATGATATGATATTCGACGAATAATAAATGCGAATAATAAATAATGGAACCAGTGTCGCTAAATTAAGACCGAAGCGATATTATTCGACGTAATAATAGAAGAATTTCACCACGTATGCGAAGATTGCATAAACAAAGTTATTCCAACATAATAATATGTAATGAAATAACGAGGATTTCACTAAGTATAGGGTATGCCACAGACACATCTGAGTTATGTATAGGGTATCTCGATACAAAGCTATTCCAATGTAATAATAAAGAATGGAATAATGTAAGATTTCACTAAGTATAGGTATACCGCGAGATACAAAGTTATGTATAGGGTATCTACGCCACGTGATACATGTTATGTATAGGGTATCCAGGTATATCAAAGTTATTCCAACGTAATAATAAAGAATGGAATAATGTAAGGATTTCACCAAGTATAGGTATGCCACAGATACAAAAGTTATTCCAATGTAATAATAAAGAATGGAATAATGTAAGTTCTCTTCATGAATAAGAAAGAATAACACCCTTACCGTAAAAGACACTGGATATCGAAGTAGTGAAGTAGTAGAATACTCTTCTTCTTTCTCTATAATTTCTCTCTAGAGTTTCGGTGAATTCGTAAGAAATAATGAAGGAATGAACTTCTATTTATAGAAGAATGGATTGAATAAGAATTCTAATTCCTAATGTCCAGTTGATTTACTTTTAAAACCGACGGTCCAGTATTGATTTACTATTAAAACTTAAAATAACGGTCCATACCGATTTACTATTAAAACTTTAAACCAAATGATCCATATTGATTCACTATTATAACTTTCCACCAAAGAGTCCATATTGATTCACTAATACGACTTCAATCAACTGATCTCTAAAAATTAAGACATCTCCTCATGGAATAATATTGTACCCAAATACCCGAATGCACAATACTAGAGTGAATAGTAACTCGTGAATAGTAACTCGTGAATAAGAACTCATGAATAGTAACTCGTGAATAGTATTCCACACCTAAAAGTTTCCTAATACCGATCAACAATATAACCTCCGCATATCAATTATCACCTAATAGATGTCGATTTCTACTAACACAAATAATCCCAACACAATGAAACTATCAAATTCATCTTTAATCAACACGAACTTATTCATCATTAATATTATAACTCACAATATTTAGCAACTGTGTTGTTCCTGGGAGCAGGGGCTTTCCGATAAGGATTTCTCCTTATCGGCCGCAATTAGATGACCAAACCTCTCTCTCGATGTAACTTCTGACATTGTAAATATTGCAATTTAATAATATAAATAACTTTGTCATCTCAATTATTGATTTAATAATATATCATATAATACGATGATACTTTGATAATAATTGGATCAATAATATGAGAGATATGATCAAGAATTATCGTAGCAATAATCGAGTATAACCGAGTGATTTCTCACGTAAACATCAATAATCAATCACTGTAGCTACTATGCAACCACGCCAGACATCATCATGTTTTTACTACCGGGTAGTTCAACAGCTTTTAACAAAGAATACCTCCATTTGTTATTTATAAAATATTTTTGTTGTTTTCTCAATCCGATAATAATTTTATCATGGGTCCACTAATGATTGTGCTGCCGCATTTAAATATTCTTTACAAAAAGAATATTCCCCGACCAATCGAATATTTTATAACAACTTACATACTTTGCAAAATTTATAAATATTACCCACAACTATAACATTATATCAAATCCACACCATAATTTTGAAAAAAAATATTTCGAGAAAATTAAATCTTTATTCGTAAAATCTGGGTCTCACAGAATTAGGTCACGCGTAACGCATGAGGCATGTGATATTCCGGCTTAATAATAAAGAAGGGAACGGTCATGCGTAAAACGCACGCACAAGATATTCCACATAATAATAAAGAATGGAATAATAGAAGAATTTCACCACGATGCAGATTGCGATGTATGTGTTATTCCAACATAACAATAAAGAATGGAATAATGAAGAAGAATTTCACCATGTATACTAGAGTCCACAGATACAAAGTTATTCCAACAGTAATAATAAGGAATGGAATAACAATAGCTCTCTTCATGAATACGAAAGAAATAATACCCTTTACCTGAAAAACTTGATCTTTGGAATATAGAATAGGTAGTTAGATTTCTCTTCTTCTTTCTCTCTATAATTTTTCTCTATAATAATTGCTCTATAGTTTTAGTGAATTGGTCGAAATGAAGGAAGAATGAGCTTCTATTTATAGAAAAATATAGTTTCGATAATCGCACGCTTTGGGGCTAGAAATATTACAAAGATCAATACCTTCAACTTTTCTTTCATTTTTAATTTAGTCCTGCAAGTATTATCAAATTTGCACCACCTCCCCTAATAGTAAATAATATGAATCAATAGTTCAATAATGTGAATCAATAGTTATAATGATGTGAAAATATGAATTACAGTGTAGTACCTCCATCTATACCTCCATTTTTAACTTAGTCATGCAAGTATTATCAATCTTGCACCAACTCCCCTAATAGTACAAGAATGTGATTCAATAGTACACACATGTGAACAAATAGTTATATAAGCATGTGAATTAGTAGCAATTAATTACTCATTTATCCGATTAATTACCCGATTTATCAATATAACCCTTAGACATCAATTATCATCGGAATAAATATCGATTTTCACTAACACTAATAATTCCAACACAATAGAACTATCAATTTCATCTTTAATCAACACAATCTTATTCATCATTAATATTATAATTCACAATATTTAACAACAAGGTCATTCCCAGGAAAGAGAGGGCTTTCCGATAAGGATTTCTCCTTATTGGCGCGCAATTAGATGACCAAACCTCTCCTTGACAGAACTTCTAGACATTGTAAATATTGCAATTTAATAATATGAATAACTTTGTCGTCTCAATTATTGATTTAATAATATATCATATTATACAGATGATACTGTGACAATAATTAAATAAATAATATGAGAGATATGATGCTGCAATTACTGTAGCAATAATTGAGTATAACTGAGTGACTTCTCACGTAAGCATCAATAATCAATACCACGTGCTACTATGCAACCACGCGTATTACTATACTTTTATTACCGATTAGTTCAACAGTTTTAACGGTAACACTTCCGCCCGTTATT
This sequence comes from Panax quinquefolius, assembly GCA_020205615.1. Lineage (NCBI taxonomy): Eukaryota > Viridiplantae > Streptophyta > Magnoliopsida > Apiales > Araliaceae > Panax > Panax quinquefolius. The sequence continues at coordinate 117,908,108 of CM035168.1, forward strand.
TTTATAAAAAGATAATTCTGTCATTTTACGACAATACTTTCGTTGTGGGGTCTACCAATGATTGTGCTGGTAATCGCATTTAATATTCCATGTTAAAACGAATATTCCCCGACCAATCGAATATTTTGTAACAACTTGCATACTTTGCAAAATTTATAAATATTACCCACAGCTACAACATTATATCAAATCCACACCATAATATTCAAAAAAAAATATTTTGAGAATTTTAAATCTTTATTCATAAAATTTGGGGTCTCACATGAAGAATTCAGTGATGAAGACAGCTCGAAAAAGCTCAAACAATGTTAGAAGAAAATTTCTTGGTTGTCTAGATTTGTGCGAACATGCATGGGCACGATGATTGTAATTTTTTCGCTTGGGTTGATCTTCTAATGTGTGAGTGTTCAAGAATAGTAATACCTGGATTGATTAGAAGATTAGTAAATGTGGATGATGAAATTAAAGGTCTGAAAGATGTACTGAAGGAGTGCAAAACTAAGGCAAGGTGTGCATAGGGTTTCTTGATTAGAGTTCCGGGCATTTTCTTGGCAATTTTATGAATGAAGATTATGTAAATTCGTTGAGTAAATGATGAAGTTACTCTACTATCGTAAAGTAATGAAGTAAAGTACTTAAAGATAATTGTAAGATCGTTGAGTGGAATATCAGTTTATAGAGTTAAGGCTGAAGTCACTTTACTATCGTAGAGTACAAAAGTGAAGTACTTAAAAATAACTGTAAGATTGTTGAGTGGAATACCAATTCATAGAGTTAAGGTTAAAATCATTCTATTACTGTAAAGTAAAGAAGTAAAGTCACGTTACTATTGTAGAGCTACTACAAAACGTAAAGTCTAGTAACATAGAGTTAATTCATTCTACGGTCTGAAAATTCAATCTACGTTTCTACATTGAAAGCTAGAATGACCAAAATCGTAGAGTCATATAGCAGAGGTACTAATATCGTAGAGTAAAGTCATTCTACGATTTGAGATTTCACTTTATGTTTAAACATTAAAATTCAGAACGACCAAAATCGAAGAATTAATTTGTTTGAAAAAAATACTTTTAATTCTTATTTTGTTATCATCAAAATAGTAGAATAATTTAGACCCTAATGTAAATAATTAACAGTACAAAAGATCAATCCTAATGGCAATTCAAAACACAAACATTATTAGACCTATTACCCATAAAAGATCAAAAAGATCCTTAAACTAAGTTCTCAACACTATTTATCTACAGTAGACTCTCCACTTGTTAGTTTCCTAAATCGGAGCTTCTCTCCTTTGGATATTTCTGCAACTTGTAGCGATTATAGTATTGTTGTACATTGTTTTCCCTTTCATATGTAGTCTTTGACTTGTAATATATCGGCTGAGTCATTTTTAACTATCATCATAATGGATACCACCTTGCCACTTTGTAGAGCCTCATGCTAGTCCTTCATTAACATTAATCATGCCATGATCTTCCTCTGTTGTTTATCAATATCAAAATTGTCCATTACCCAGCTTTATAAAAATAATATTAAATGATGTCTACCATTACACTTTACAACAAAAACAACCCATTAAACTACAAAATGACCCATTATGCAAGAAATTTAAAAGTTAGAATACTGTGACGCCCCCAAAATTAGGTATACGTCACCCATCTTGGGTCGCCACTTACATGGTACATAAATTCAATTACAACTTACTAATATAACTGTCGTGTACAATACGACATAAACTGTGAGTTTGAATACAAATTTTGTCTACTAGATATTATACAAACTCAAAAGGAGTCCTCATTACAGCTATTATCACACTATTTCACGTAATAGTGAGGACTACTAATGCTATCCTCTGACCATTACTTCGTTCTCCCGACTCGTCCCAAATGGCATGTTCTCATTTCAAGAGAATAAAGGAAAGAAAGGGTGAGCTCAACTAGCCCAAGAAGAAATATTATGACTAAGATAATGCGTAATAAATTATCATTAGCCTTCAACAATGTTGTTAAACCGATAAAATACAATAGACAACCGCTTTAATCATGATGGAATAAGCAAACCCATTAAAAGAGTCAAGTAGAGAATAAAGTCTACTATCTTTTAGGTTTTAAAAGGTTTTCATCAATTTTTATCGCTGAGACTCGGCTTAATAAATAAACCACCACATCTAATCATCCATGTATCACGGTCAAGGATTTTCATCAAATTATCAATGTCCATGACTATACCGAATCACCCCGGTCATAATCATACCAAAAACTATCCATCATCGCATTACAGAGCCATCGAGGACTTTTGTCACATCATTTATATCAAGTCATGATTATACCGAATGATCCTCGTCATAATCATACTAAGTTCATCTACGCACGTAAGCCAAAGATAATATAATATAACATGAGGATGATGACAATGACATAATAATTCAATAAAACAAGTTCAAGAATTATTTAATCCATGAATTATTAACGCCCAAATTATCAACACGACAATCTTTTTTTAGAGAGTAAAATTCAAGAATGATCGTAAGAATATTTCCATGAAAGATATCGGATGAAACGCAAATATCAAGGATATTCTACTAATTTCATGGAGTATAGAAGTCAAAGTTTTAACCAACCGGGTATAATAAAGAATGGAATAACAAAAGAAATCACCACGCATGCGCAGATTGCAGCATATTGGTGTTATTCCAATGTAATAATAATAATCTAAACCAAATGTGAAATTCACACCGCAGGATGTTCCAATGTAATAATAAAGATGGAACCGGATCCGGTGTAAAACACACAGATAGGATATTCCAACGTAATGATAAAGATTTTAACCAGTCCTTGTAAAACACACACGCATGTGATGTTCCAATGAATAATAAAAAAAGCGGAACCAGTCCTGTAAAACACATGCATGTGATGTTCCAATGTAATAATAGAAGAATGTCACCAAGTATAGGTAAAATCACAGATAAAAGTTATTCCAATGTAATAATAAGAATGGAATAACATAAGGATTTCACCAAGTATAGGGTATCCACAGATACAAAGTTATGTATAGGGTATGCCACTTTTTAAAGTTATTCAATGTAATAATAATGAATGGAATAATGTAAGTTCTCTTCAAGAAGAAAGAATAACACCCTTACCGTAAAAGAACCTGAATATAGAAGTAGTGAAGTACCGTAATACTCTTCTTCTTTCTCTCTATAAATTTTCTCTCTATAAACTTCTCTATAATTTCTCTCTGTAGTTTCAAAGAATTCGTAAGAAAATAATGAAGGAATGAGCTTCTATTTATAGGAAAATGGAATGCATAAGAATTAATCCATGAAACTATCCGATTGATTTACTTTAATCTGACGGTCCATATTTAAAGAAAAATCTTTTAAATAAAATATAATATATTCTATTTATATAAAAACATTTTACTATGCAAACACTATGCAATACTATGCAAAACACTATGCGCAACACTATGCATAATAAAATATAATATATTCTATTTATAGAATAACTTTAATAAAGTATTCTATTTTATATAAAAAGATGTTTCGCTTTTATTACGTTAATAATACTAATAAAACAAAACGTCATTATCGCTATAATAATTCATATTATTAATCGACAATAATGGAATCAAACCGAGTGACTTCTCACATAAGCATCAATAATCAATACCGTGCTACTTATGCAACCACACTTATTATCGTACTTTTACTACCGAGTAGTTCAACAAGAACTACTTGTAAAACTTTCACCGTTATTTCAATAAAATATTTTTGTCGCTTTCTCAATCCGACAATAATTACATTAATGGGGTCCACCAATGATTGAGTAGTAGTACGAATATTCCCCGCTAAACCCGATATTCCCCGATTAATCGAATATAATATAACCACTTGCATACTTTGCAAAATTTATAAATACTACCCACAACTATAATATTATCTCAAATTCACACCATAATATTAAAAAATTATTTTGACAAAATTTAAATCTTTATTGATAAAATCTGGGGACTCACAAATACAACCACTTATCTTAGAAGTTATAGGATACCGTTCACTCTATAAACATTTTTGTCAGTTGAATCCCTCAAGAATATGTTGTTCTCACTCATTTTTGCACCTGTTTTGTGTGTCAAATCGCGAGACCTAGGTCAAATAATTTGGGAATTTTAATAAGGTCAGTTTTGTGCTTCAAATCGCGAGCTCTATGTAAACTGATTTGGGAATTTTGTCTGATAAAGCCACACGAGTGAAGATTGATTGAATAACTCTTTCAACTTTTACTTTAAAGTCATCTATCCAAATTACTCTTCTATAATAAGCGTTACATGTTTAGTCGGACATTTTTAATTTGTTAAATTCAAAAAGTGTTCGTTTCATTTAGATAAAGTGAAATTTAAAATGTATCTAGAAATCTTTTTAAAGTTATAGTATAAACATAAAAATTGTGTAAAGTTTAGAGTTGAAAGTGTACTTTAGGCAAAAAATTAAAGAACATAAGTTCTTTAAGAACAAACTCTCGAAACATCAATCAATCAAAAAAGTAGTATTGCATAAAACAAGCAAAAGTAGTAATGATTACAAGTGGCAGTAGACATTGTATGCATCCAATCAGTCTTCTCACACAAGAAAAAGAGTAGTAGAAGAAGAGTTCACATTTTCCCATCAAAATCATATCATTTGCTTGAGAATCGCAGCTTCAAATTCTTAAATACACCAAGCCTTACCTCGGCCCTTTAAATTGTCAGAGTAGTAGTTCCGTCGTCACGGTCACGTCAAACTTACAACCCATCCCCTCCAAACCGGAGTTTGTTTATTAACTATGGATTGTTATTATTTTACGAATTGCATTTGGAATTTAAAAACTTCACGAGTTAGTAATAAATTATCCAACTTTATTCTCCAACTTTGAAATACTCGTATCAAGTCATCAAGTGACAAATTATTTTAAGTTTATTTCATATAATTTTATTAACCCAATTAAATTCATTTTTTTTCATATTTATTAGTTAGAGGATATTTATTATTATGTTCTTTCATTTATAAATCGTGATGCTTATTCTTAACCCATCTTTAAATTATTCTCGTGAAAATAAATTTTTTGAGTCGTCGAATGAATGAACGATTCGTGCAAAGAAAATTAAGATATGCATAAATTAATATGAGTTTTGGCTCTTTTATGCATAAATATGGAAGTATGGTTTGGGGCTCATTAATGGCCCAATTTATTTGAGAAGCGCAGTTGATTTTTTTAAAAATAGCATTTCCATTTGCCAAGAATATCGCCTCGACCTCAAATTTCTCAAATTCAAATTCAAATCGGTAGTATGTATCTCGCTCTCTAACAAAAGGTAACCAGATGACCATGAGTATGTTTGGAAATGTTTAGTAACATGACCATGAGTCTTATTTTTAACTAAATTATTTTTTTGTATAGGAAACTAATTATAAGATTCAGTTCTTATGTCCAAATTACCTTTATTTGATAAATAATTAAATATTTAATTGTTTAACTTTATTTGATTAGTAGCGTTACTCAATTAAAGACAACTTTTATATATTTAATTTTATGATAGTAATAATAATAATAATAATTATAAAATTATTAAAAAATAAGTGAGAAAAATTATTTGCACATAAAAAATTAGTAGAATCTAAGGCTTTCTCTCACCGTAAAAAAAAAATTATTTTCGAATTTCTATTATCATATCATATTACTAAAAAGTTCAGACTTTTAGCAAATATAATTTACTAAAATATATTTCTAAAATTAGTTAAGTATTAGTATTTGAATAAAACTAGTTAGTTATAATTCCTAATTCTGATTTTGATTAGCTTGTTTCTTTTTAATTTTCTTTTATCATGTCTAACTAAAATAATATATATACATATATATATATATATATAATAAAACAGAACTCAATTTGAATTCTATAATTTGACAACATCTCAAATTCATTCTAACTTAATCTAAAGGCTCACATTTCATCTCATACAAACAAAATCCCGCCCAAATTTCCTCCTTCACTTTCTCTCTCCTTTTCTCTTTCTCTTTCTCTTTCTCTTTCTCTCTCCTCTACTCCTTCCCCTTTCTCTCTCCTCTTTCCTCCGTCTTCTCTCTTTCTCTCTCCTCTACTCCTTCCCCCTTTCTCCTCTCTCCTCCGCTTCTCTCTTTCTCTCTACTCCTAATCCTCTCCTCCCTTTCTTTCTCTCTCTCTCCTCTGCCATTTCTCTTCTCCTCTTTCTCCATTTACTTAATTAATTAGTATTTTAATATTTTATTTTAAATTAGAATAATTTTTGAAGTATGCATACATTTAAAATATATAATACATAAAAAATATCAATGGTAAGAAAGCAATTACAAAATCAAAAAATTAATTTATCAAAATAACAAATATTAATAATAATTACTACTACTACTTACTATAATAATAATAATAATACTAATAATTACTACTATAATAATAATAATAATAATAATAATAATAATTACTACTACTATAATAATAATAATAATAATAATTACTACTATAATAATAATAATAATAATTACTACTACTATAATAATAATAATAATAATAATAATTATTATTATTATTATTATAATAATAATAATAATAATACTAATAATTATAACAATAATTATTATTATTATTATTATTATAATACTAATAATAATAATTATTATAATAATACTAATAATAATTATTATTATTTAAATATTAGTAATAATAATAATAATTACTACTACTACTATAATAATAATAAATATCTATATAATAAAACAGAACCCATTTTGAATCTTTCATTTGACAAAGCACAAGGATGGTTCAGATTCATTCTAACTTAATTTTTCCAACTTAATCTAAAGGCTCATATTTCTTCCCGCCCAAATCAAATTCACTCATACACCATACTCTCTCTCATGTTCACACACAAAATCTTTCTCTCTCCTCTCTTCTTCACACACACACACAAAATAAATAATAATATTACTAAAAATAAATCTATATAATAAAACAGAACTCATTTTGAATCTTTCATTTGACAAAGCACAAGAACGGTTCAAATTCATTCTAACTTAATTTTTTCAACTTAATCTAAAGGCTCATATTTCTTCCCGCCCAAATCAAATTCACTCATACACCATACTCTCTCTTATGTTCACACACAAAATCTTTCTTTCTCTTCTCTTCTTCACACACACACACACACAAACAAATAATAATAGTACTAAAAATAAATATAATAATAATAATAATAATACTAATAATAATTATAATAGTACTAATAATAGTAATAATAATAATAATAATAATAATAATAATAATAATAATAATAATAATAATAATTATAATAGTAATAGTAATAGTAATAGAAATAATAATTATAATAATAATAATTATAATAATAATAATAATAATAATAATAATAATAATAATAATAATAATAATAATAATAGTAATCTATATAATAAAGATTCTGATTCATTCTAATTGATTTGAGCGGGAAAGCACAAGTACGGTTCAGATTCATTCTAATTTTAATTCAAAATAATAATAATTATAATATAATAATAATATTATTATAATAGTAATAACAACAATAATAATAATAATAATAATAATAATAATATTAATAATAATAATAATAATAGTAATTGTAAGACCCCAACTTATTATTAATGAAATTTAATTTTCTCTATTTATTATTTTGAAATAGTAAGGGTTGATTTGATTAATGTGGATAGTTAAGGGTAAAATACGCAAATACTTCAAAATAAGCAAGTGGTTATAAAATATTCATTGTTGTTTGGGAATATTCGTTTGGTCGTGGAATATTCGATCGCGTCGGGGAATATTCGTATGACGACAGTAGCGACCATGTATGGGCCCCATAACTAAAAGCGATTGGATGAAGAAAAACGACAAATATAAGTTGTTTAAAAATAATAAACAGAATAGTTATTCAAGTATTATCTTGTTAAAATACTCTATTGGTTAAAACACAAGAAGATTACCAGATTGCACCAATTATTGATTCTTACGTAAGAAGGCACTACTCAATAATGGTTACAGAATTTCTTGTCTGCGATTTTATTGATTTAATAATTGTTTGCGTTGATATTTTATATTGTCATTGTTTCAATAATTGTCATTACACAATATTTTTCATTATCGAGCAATAATTCATATTATCCTAATAATATTATTAGATAACATTATTGGCAATGTCTAGAAAGTTCTGCCTAAGGAGAGGTTTGGTCACCTAATCAAGGCTACCAAAGAAGGAGAGAATTCTTATTGGAAAGCCCCTCTCTTCTGAGGAACCGCCAGTTGTCGATATTGTGATTCTGTAATAATATTTGTGAATAATTAATTATTGATTCATATGATGAGGAAAATATTGATTTTATGTGGATATAGATGGAGAAAATTTTAATGTGACAATTGTTGAAAATTGAAATTTTATCTTTTTCTCGATAAAATAATTCATTTAAATATATTATTATATTTTAATAATATAATAATGGTGATATTTTTACAACGAATGTGGGATATATGAGTATACTGAGGAGGAAGAGTATTTTTTTTTGTGCAATAAATGTTTAAAACATGTTAAACATGCTCTGCGGACCCCATTTATCGATCGAAATTTGATTATAGCATCAGAAAATCGCTTGCTTGTGGATTTCGGTCAATTTCTATTTGGAATTTGGAAAAACTTTCTTCCGCAAAGTTGTAGAGAATTGAATTTCCTATAAAAAATTGCGAGATTCAATTTTCTGATGAAAGGGCTATTTATTATGAATTATTGAAGTTCAAGTTCAAATAATTGATTTTTGGAAGTTTAAAATATTTAAAATTAGAAAACGTTTTTTCTTACTTTTCTAGAATGTGGTATGTGTTTGATGGTCAAATCAGATTCTAGGCATGCGTAGGAAATTTATATAATTATATTATTAATTTATTAAATTTTACGCTTTGGTGTTCTAAGCAATTTCCTATAAATAGGGTGCTTAGGTTAGAATTGAAAATCACACCGTAAATCAAGTTTTCTCTCTATATTATCGAGCGTATTCTTGTGAGTATTTTGAGTATACTTTGAGTATTGTTAGACGCAAGTCTAAGTTCCTTCAAAGACTATATCCTAGTATTCCAAATTAAGTCTTAATCTTTCGAGGTAAGGGATGTTATTTTCTTCTCAAATGATATTATTTCTTCAATATCATTATCTTTGAAATATTGGTTGAAACTTTTTATCAAATTTGGAACTTTTTCATGCCTGGTTACTATTCATGAGTTTATATTCACGAGTTACTATTTATGAGTTACTATTCACGAGTTACTTATTCACGAGTACTATTCACGAAGCATGAAGATGTTTTTTGGAAATTTCTATCATTTGGTGTCTGAGAGTTACTATTCACGATACTGCACAGACTATTCACGATACTCTGACTATTCAATTTAAAAATAAAATTTCTTCTTTTTGTCCAAAATATCTATTCTGGATACTAGCTTTGATCAGATCCATGTTTTGATCATTCTTTAATTTTATACCACTATGATTATTTTTGAGGTATTTTTGAACATGGATAAAACAAAGTACTTAATCCTTAATCCTTAATCCTTGTCATTTTGTTTCACCGGATTCGCTTTCTTTAAAAATATTTTCATCATCCTCGCCTTAAATGATGATATTATTGAATATCTTTGGCCCCAGTAGTGCAAAGATGAATGATTTCTGAAGAATATCTTTGATCAGTAGTGCAAAGATGAACAGTGTTTAGATGAACACGACTTAATCGATGAATATCTTTGGCCCGTAGCTGCAAAGATGAATATTTGATTCCGTATGTATATTGATTGATGTTACAAGGATAAAAGATAGACGATGAACTTGTAAATTCATACATGAAGATAGTAGTTTGCATTCTCTACTTAACTCTTCTAATGAATTATTATTTCATTGCGAATATTGATTTAAAATTTGTTGTCTATTGTATTCTATTAGATTTTTCCCTGTTGAAGACTAACGGTAATTTGTTGTATATTATCTTAGTCATAATATTCTTTATCGGGCTAGTTGAGCTCACCCTTTTCCTTTTTGTTCCATTTTTCTTCTCGTGAGGCGAGAATATAAATGAGTACGAAGCTCTGGGTATGGAATGAAGGTTTTAGAAAGAATTGTTTAGTAGTCCTCACCATTTTGTAAAATAATGTATCAATAAATGTGATGAGGATTTATTTGAGTATAGATATTGTCTGTAAGATAATATTTGTATTCAAACTCACGCTTTTTACTGGTTGTAATAATAAAGTTGTAGTTGTTTTTCGCACTACGTATTGACAACCCGTAATAGGTGATGTATACCTATTTTGGGGGCGCCACATTGGTATCGAGCTTAGGGATATGATCTCCAAGCGGAGATCTAGGAATAGAACTAGAGGGAGAGACGAGTAAATCCTTCCCTAGTGTGTCCTACCTAAGCTTATTTTTTTAGTTGGTCAAGATATAAGGATATTATGTGATATATTGATTTCCTTAATTAACCCTTGTTTTATGACAAGATTTGAGAATGTCGACCGAGAATATTAACAATGGAAATGAGACTGGGAGACGCTCAGACTCACCAACGAGGAGAACGTGCAACAGTCGCAATGTTCCTCCCGTGAACAACACCAATTGAAAGCGGATGATGAACGAGGGGATGTTTAGAAGCTTTTTGCGCTCATAAAATCGGATGAGGAGACTCGTGTTCAAAATACGGGAGAAATGATAGCAATTCACGGGTTGTCACAAACCCAAGCGCTTCAAAGAGTTGGGACCACGAATTTAAGGGAAAGCCGGATCCGATCATGCGGCGGAAACATGGGTCAAGCAAATTACCAAGATATTCGATGTCTTGGGATGCACGGAAGAACAGAAGGTTCCATTCGCCACCTTTATGTTCCGTGGCGAAAGGCGATCACTCGGTGGGAGTCTGAAGCGTACTCCATCCAAATTAAGACTCAAATGTCTTGGGAGACATTTCAAAATTATTTAATAACAAATACTTTCCGAAAGTGTTCATTATATGAAGGAAGTGGAGTTCATCGATTAGAACAAAACAACATGACGGTGTCTCAAAGACGAGGCAAAGTTTGCGAGTTATCCGAGTTTGCACCTCATTTGGTGGAGAATGAGGAACGATGACGCTTGGATGTTTTTGAGAGGTTTGAAACCCGGCAGATACGCATAATATCTCATTTCTCATAAATTTTCTCTATTCAGATGTTGTAAATGTGGCTCAATTATTAGAAGCGAGATAACGAGTACGGTCAACCGAGGGACCATAACCAGGATCGTACCGGAGATAGCGATCAATGTAATAATGATAACCAATGGAGAAAGAAATAGATTTTACAAAAATGGTAACCACTCTGGTGGTAATCACGACCATGAAAATAGAAGAAGCGAGTCGAGGAGATTTTAAAAGAGGATATTTAACAACGACCATGTGAAGACGACAAAGGTCGCAAATAACCGGTTCTAAGGGAGGAGAACGACCACCCATTATATGCTACAAATGCGAAAAGAGGGACATATCAAATTCAAACCGCCCACAACAGCTCAAGGTATGCTATAATTGTGGAAAGGAAGGACATATCGCTCGAGATTGTATGATGAATGAAACCTAGTTCAATGAGACGGTGACTCAAAAGATCGTCTCTTAAAAAGTCAAAGTCAACGATTCCGGAAGAAGCGTTTGTCAGGACCGGTCATAATGCGAGGAACCCAAACGAGGTGATCACGGTAAGCTATTTATAAATTCTTGCGAAGTTTATACATTACTTGATAATCTGGTATACCCATTCATTTATCTCTCCCCGTGCATGTGCTCAACGCTTAAACTTGACTCGGGAGAAATTAGACTTTGACCTATCTGTGGAAACTCCGTTAGAGAAACTTTCATCACATCCACTGCTTATAAATCTTGTTTGATTCAAGTTGGCACCATCACCTTACCTCTTATCTCTTTAAAGATACTTGCTTTTGATGTGATTTTAGGGATTGATTGGTTAACTACTCATCATGCCAAAATTGATTGTTTTCGTAAGGTTGTTAGTTTTCATATTCCTAACCAACCTGTTGTACGAATTCAAGCAACTAAACCATTAAAATCAATCACCGTTATATCTAATCATAAAGCTATTCGTTTATTGAAAAACGGATGTCAAGCTTTCTTAGCCCATGTTATGGATTTGAATAAAGACACGCCAAATTTGAATAATATTCCTCATTGTTATTGACTTTCCCGACGATTTCAAGAACTTCCTTGCCTACCCCGAACGTGAAGTTGAATTCTTTATTGATCTTGAACTCGCACAAAGCCCATTTCTAAAACCCCATATCGAATGGCTCCTATTGAACTTCGTGAGTTAAAGGTCCAACTACGAATTGTTGGACATCGGTTTTCATCTGGCCCCAAGTACATCTCCTCGGGTGCTCCTGCTTTATTTGTAAAGAACAAAGACGGGGAGTATGCGACTTTGTATTGACTATCGGAATCGAACCATGTCACCATCAAGAATAGGTATCCTCTACCTCGTATTGATGACTTGTTTGACCAATTCAGCAAGTGGCACAATTCTTTTCAAAAATCGATCTTCGCTCGGATATCATCACCAAGATTAGAATCGAGGATATTCCAAAGACTTTTAGAACTTCAGACAGGCATTATGAATTCTTAGTCATGTCTTTCGGATCGACTAATGCTCCTATGACTTTCATGGATATGATGAACCGAGTATTCAAGGAATATTTGGATCGGTTTGTTGTTGTCTTTATTGATGACATCCTTATATATTCCAAAAGTCGTGAAGATCATGAGCACCATTTGAAGTTTGGTACTCAAAGGCTTCGTGAAAACAAACTATATGCCAAATTAAAGAAATACGAGTTCTAGCTTGAGGAAGTGGCATTCCTTGGGCACGTGGTGTCGAAACATGGAGTATCTGTTGATCCGTGAAGATTGAAGCAATACAAAGTTAGGAGCAACCAAAGTCGGTGATCAAGACGTAGCTTTTTTGGGCTTAGTTGGTTATTATCGGAGATTCGTGGAAGGGTTTTCTCGAATCGCTACTCCATTAACTCAAATTAACTTCGGAAGGATACAAAATTCGTTTGGAGCGAAGAATGCGAGAAAAGTTTCCAAGAGCTTAAGAGAGACTTATTTCTTTTGCTCTAAACAATACCATCCGGTTCGGATGGATTTGTTATCTACAATGATGCTTCGTGCAAAGGGTTAGGATGTGTTCTCATGCAACGTGGGAAAGTCATAGCCTATGCCTCGCGACAACTTAAAGAGTATGAGAGGAATTATCCTACTCATGATCTAGAGTTAGCAAAGCAATCGTTTTCAAGCTAAAAGATATGGAGGCACTATCTATATGGGAGAAAGTGGAGATATATTCGCACCATAAAAGCCTTAAATATTTCTTCACTAAAAAGAACTCAACATGCTGGCGGCGTGACGTTGGCTCGAGCTATTGAAAGACTACGACTACACTATTCAATACCATCCCGAAAAAGCGAACGTGGTAAATGACGCGTTGAGTAGAAGATCATATCGCAGGAACGAGTGCGATGATGTCAAGTATACGACAGAGCCAACTTTAATAGAAAAAGTTAAGGTTGCTCGAGCCACCGAATTCCGAGCCGATGCGTATGAAGAAGAAAGTCTGCAAGAAGGAGTTATTCCTAAGCGAGAATCAAGAAGAAGGAATACTTGAGTCCACTCTGACTTTGTGTTCCTAACGACTACGATTTGAAGTACAAGATTATGATGGAGGCACACAATACACCATTTGTAATCCATCCTGAAGTACTAAAATGTATCGTGATCTTCGACATACATTTTGGTGGAACAATATGGAGAGAGAGATTGCAAAGTTTATCTCAATGTGTTTAACTTGTCAACGTGTAAAGCGGAGCATCTAGTACCTAAGGGTCCGTTGCAACCACTTGAGATTCCAAAATGGAAGTGGGAACACATTACCATGGATTTCGTTATGGGTCTTCCTACGGTTTCTCGTGGCATCAATGCTATTTGGGTTATTGTTGATAGATTAACCAAGTCTCTGCTTTCTTTCTTATACGGAGACTTATTCACTTGAACGCCTTGCTAGTATGTACGTGAATGAGATTGTGAAGTTGCATGGCATGCCTCAGTATCCATAGTTTGGATCGTGACCCAAGATTCACTTCAAGATTTTGGGTTAGCTTGCAAAAAGCTATGGGCACGATTTACGATTGGCCGGCATACCATCCTCAAACAGACGGACAATCGAAAGGACTATTCAAACTCTTGAAGATTTATTAAGACTCATGTCCTGAACTTCAAGGGCGGTTAGGATAAGTATTTACCATTGGTAGAATTCTCCTACAACAACAGCTTATCGAGCAAGTATAGGTGTGGCTCCATTTGAAGCATTATATGGACGAAAGTGTCGCTTCCGGTATGTTGGGGACGAGGTGGGTGAAGCAACATTGTTAGGACTCGAAAGTTAAGACGTATGACTACGGAAAAGATCCAAATGATTCGACAACGTATACAAACGGCACAAGATCGACAAAAGAGTTATGCGGATCTTCATCGAAAGGACGTGGAATTTAGTGTAGGGATCATGTATTGTTCCGAGTTGCTTCCATGGAAGGGAGTTACAAGATTTGGGAAGAGAGGAAAGCTCAATCCACGATTTATTGTTCCATTTCAAATTCTTGACCGAGTAGAAATGTAGCCTATAGACTCGCGTTACCTCGAGTATGTCTCGTGTTCATAATGTGTTTCACATATCATGCTTCAGAAATATGTGAAAGACCCAAAACCACGTTATTGAGTTAGAACCCATTTAGATAGCCAAGACTTAACGTGTGAGGAGGTACTGTCCAAGATTTTAGATAGGAAGGAGCATGTCCTACGCTAAGAAAGGTCATACCACAAGTTAAAGTTTTGTGGAGGAATCATGCTATAGAGGAAATGTCCCGGAATTGAAACGGAAATGAAAGCGAGGTATCCTCACCTTTTCAAACACTGTGTACGTCACGTCAATTTCGAGGACGAAATTTCATAAGGAGGGAGGTTGTAAGACCCCAACTTATTATTAATGAAATTTAATTTTCTCTTTATTATTTTGAAATAGTAAGGGTTGATTTGATTAATGTGGATAGTTAAGGGTAAAATACGCAAATACTTCAAAAAAGCAAGTGGTTATAAAATATTCATTGTTGTCGGGAATATTTGTTTGGTCGTGGAATATTCAGATCGCTTCGGGGAATATTCGCATGCGACCAAGCCTAGCCATGTGTGTGGGCCCCATAACCTGAAAGCGATTGGATGAAGAAAATGACAAATATAAGTTGTTTAAAAATAATAAGTGTAGTTATTCTGCTATTATCTTTGTTAAAATACTCTTGGTTAAAACACAAGAAGACACCAGTATTGCACCAATTATTGATTCTTACGTAAGAAGGCACTACTCAATAATGGTTACGATGAATTACTCGCTCATTCGAGATTTTATTGATTTAATAATTGTTCGTTGATATTTTATATTGTTGTTGTTTCAATAATTGTCATTACAATTATTTTTCATTATCGAAGCAATAATTCATATTATCCTAATAATATTATTAGATAACATTATTGGCAATGTCTAGAAAGTTCTCATACAGGAGAGAGGTTGGTCACCTAATTGCGGCGCCAAAGAA
This sequence comes from Panax quinquefolius, assembly GCA_020205615.1. Lineage (NCBI taxonomy): Eukaryota > Viridiplantae > Streptophyta > Magnoliopsida > Apiales > Araliaceae > Panax > Panax quinquefolius. The sequence goes on from CM035168.1 coordinate 117,923,871, forward strand.
GGAGAAATTCTTATTGAAAGCCCCTCTTTCCTGAGGCGCACCGCTGGTTGTCAATATCAGGATTCTGTAATATTATTTGTGAATAATTAATTATTGATTCATATGATGAGGAAAATATTGATTTTATGTGGATATAGATGGAGAAAATTTTAATGTGACAATTGTTGAAAATTGAAATTTTATCTTTTCCGATAAAATAATTAATTTAAATATATTATTATATTTTAATAATATAATAATGGTGATATTTTTACAATGAATGTGGGATATATGAGTATACGAGGAGGAAGAGTATTTTTGTTGCAATAAATGTTTAAAACATGTTAAACATGCTCTGTGGACCCCATTTATCGATTTGAAATTTGATTATAAAACAATAAAATCGCTTGGTTTGTGGATTTCGATTAATTTCTATTTGGAATTTGGAAAACTTTCTTCTGTAAAGTTGTAGAGAATTGAATTTCCTATAAAAACTCGCGAGATTCGAATTTTCTCGATGAAAGGGCTATTTATTATGAATTATTAAAGTTCAAGTCTCAAATAATTGATTTTTGGAAGTTTAAAATATTTAAAATTAGAAAAAACGTTTTTCTTACTTTTTCTAGAATGTGGCATGTGTTTGATGGCTGAAATTAGATTCTAGGCATGCGTAGGAAATTTATATAATTATATTATTAATTTATTAAATTTTCTAACTTTGAATGTTCTAAGCAATTTCCTATAAATAGGGTCTTAGGTTAAATTGAAAATCACACCGTTAAACTGATGTTTTCTCTCTATATTATCGAGCGTATTCTTGTGAGTATTTTGAGTATACTTTGAGTATTGTTAGATGATGCAAGTTCCTTCAAAGACTATATCCCAGATTCCAAATTAAAGTACTAATCTTTCGAGGTAAGGATGTTATTTTCTTCTCGAATGATATTATTTCTTCAATATCATTATCTTTGAAATATTGGTTGAAACTTTTATCAAATTTGGAACTTTTTCATGTCGGGGTTACTATTCATGAGTTACTATTCACGAAGTTACTATTCACGAGTTACTATTCACGAGTTACTTATTCACGAGTACTATTACAAGCTGAAGCGTGAAGATGTTTTTTGAAATTTCTATCTTTTGGTGTCTGAGTTACTATTCACGATACTCTGGACTATTCAATTTAAAAATAAAATTTCTTCTTTTGTCCAAAATATCTATTCTGGATACTAGCTTTGATTGTATCCATGTTTTGATCATTCTTGAATTTTACACCACTATGATTATTTTTGAGGTATTTTTGAACATGGATAAAACAAAGTACGAATCCTTAATCCTTAATCCTTGTCATTTTGTTTCACTGGATTCGTTTTTTTAAAAATATTTTTCATCATCCTCAGTCTTAAATGATGATATTATTGAATATCTTTGGCCTGTAGTGCAAAGATGAATGATTTCTGAAGAATATCTTTGGCTGTAGTGCAAAGATGAACAGGTGTTTAGATGAACATGACCAACCGATGAAATATCTTTGGCCTGTAGTGCAAAGATGAATATTTGATTCCAGATGTATATTGATTGATGTTACAGGGATAAAAGATAGAGCGATGAACTTATAAATTCATACATAGAAGATAGTAGTTTGCATTATCTACTTAACTCTTCTAATGAATTATTATTTCCGCTGCGAATATTGATTTAAAATTTGTTGTCTATTGTATTCTATTAGATTTTTCCCTGTTGAAGACTAACGGTAATTTGTTGTATATTATCTTAGTCATAATATTCTTTACTGGGCTAGTTGAGCTCACCCTTTTCCTTTTTGTTCCATTTTTCTTCTCGTGAGGCGAGAATATAATGAGTACGTAGCCTGGGGTATGGAATGAAGGTTTTAGAAAGAATTGTTTAGTAGTCCTCACCATTTTTGTAAAATAATGTATCAATAAATGTGATGAGGATTTATTTGAGTATAGATATTGTCAGAAGATAATATTTGTATTCAAACTCACAGTTTTACGGTTGTAATAATAAAGTTGTAGTTGTTTCTGTACCATGTATTGACAACTCAGAATAGGTGATGTATACCTATTTTGGGGGCGTTACAGTAATAAAGTAATAATAATTATAATAAAATTAATATTAATATTAATATTAATAATTATTATTAAAATATATAATAAAACAGAACTCATTTTGAATCTTTCATTTGACAAAGCACAAGAACGGTTCAAATTCATTCTAACTTAATTTTTCCAACTTAATCTAAAGGCTCATATTTCTTCCCGCCCACATCAAATTCACTCATACACCATACTCTCTCTCATGTTCACACACAAAATCTTTCTCTCTCTTCTCTTCTTCACACATACACACACACAAACAAATAATAATAGTACTAAAAATAAATATAATAATAATAATAATAATACTAATAATAGTAATAATAATAATAATTATTATTATTATTATTATAATAGTAATAGTAATAGTAATAGAAATAATAATTATAATAATTATAATAATAGTAATCTATATAATAAAAATTCGGATTCATTCTAATTGATTTGAGCGGGAAAGCACAAGTACGGTTCAGATTCATTCTAATTTTAATTCAAAATAATAATAATTATAATATAATAATAATATTATAATAATAATAATAATAAAGTAATAATAATTATAATAAAATTAATATTAATATTAATATTAATAATTATTATTAAAATTATAATAATAATAGTAATAATAATAATAATAATAATAATAACAACAACAACAACAATAACAATAATAATAATTATTGTGGTGGTGTGGTGAATTATGATAATTTTATTGATAATTGTAAGTTTTGTAGACAAATTTAATTTTTTTCGGATATCTATTTTAAAGAAAAATTAATTATTGTGGTAGTGTGGTAAATTATGATAATTATTATGTCTCGATTTTTAAGTTCTGAAAGAGTCTTTAGGTAATAAAGTATTTTTTAAATTTTAATCTAATTTTTAGATTCTGTGCAGTGCCTTGAGCACGCAATTCTAAATATATATATATATATATATATATATATATATATATATATATATATATATATATATATATATCTTGTCAAATAATTACCTACGCTTTCCCTTCTTTCCTCTCAGGATACTTAAAATTGGAAGTGGTTGGTATGAAGTTTATTTTTTGGGTAAGTTAATCAATTGGCGATAAAGTCTTGACACACCAAAGCAGGGCTATATGTGTGTCAGCATTCTATTGGTCAATTAATCAACTTACCAAAAAATAAACTTCATGCTAACCGGATCCCTTAGAATCACACGAGTCGATTAAGTAGTAAAAGAAAAAAGAAGCAATGAAAGTATTACTACATGAATAACATCACTCTCACTTAAATTTGTGTGTAAATTTTAGGACAAGTATTTATTATTATTATTATTATTATTATTATTATTATTATTATTATTATTATTATTAATTATAAGTTTTGTTTTGAACAATCTACATCCGTTGCTTATCGTATGTTCTCAGTCGTATGAACTTTTCGATTTTCTCTTCTGTGTGTGTATATATATATATATATGGGGTTCCATCCACAGAAATCGGTTGCTGTAGAGCAACTCCTTTTTTGGTATGAGAAAATTTTGGTTAGAGCAAAAAAAATAAAAAATCAACACGCCTGTGGGGTTGCTTCCACGTTAGAACCCTATTCTTCATGGATGTAACTCATATATATATATATATATATATATATATATATATATTATGTTTATGTTTATACTTTTTTTTTTTTATACATATGTGTACACAATACATGTGAATTCATAAGAAAAGAATATGAATAAACTTTGAGCAATAAGAAAGAATTGGTTTAGTTAAAAATGGGACCCACTTGTAAAAATATCATATTAATTTATGAAAATATCAATTTTCTATTTTAAATTATAATTTGTGTTTAATAATAAAAAGTATATAAATTAGGAAAAATGAAATTAAAATTTTTAATATTTATTTTGAGAATCTATTCTATTATCATTAATTTAATTTTAGAGACACATTTCATATTTTAAGAACTTAGGGGAGGGAACCAAATTGATTCCTCTAAATATTTTTATAGAGTAAATATAAGCCGCTTCAAAATATAGGTTTGTAAACACATTTTACTTTTAAAATGAATTATAAATTGCTTTCAATGTTTATAATCGATTTTAAAATTAGAGATATATTTTTTTATCAATTCTCAAATTAGATAAATATTCTTATTACAAATTATAAAATATCATGATTTTTTTAACATTAAATTAATTTTATTCTTAATTAATTACGTATTATCATATAATCACTCTAAATTTAGAAAAATAAACTTTTTCTTAAAAATTCTTTAATTTGTAAACATATCTCTAATTTTATAAATAGAATAATTTAAATCAGGATTTGTCATTGCAAAGAGTTCAATTAAAAAAAATTAATAATGGGATTTTAAGGAGGGTGTATTCAATTAGTATTTTTAAAGACTTTTAAAGATTTTAAAATTTTGGTTGTATTCAATTAAGATATTTAAAGAGTTTAAAAAAATTTACTGGTATTCAATTATAACTTTTTTAATGTCTTTAAAAGTAAGGTGGTATTTAATTAAGATTTTTACAAAGTCTATAAAAATATTTTGGTATTCAAAAAGTCATAGATTTTTTAGATTTCTATCGAATGGTAGAGTTTGACAGACTTTAGAAGAAGAATTATAACTATCAACCTATATTCAAAGTCTGACCTCATCTTTAAAGACTTCTAAAGACTTCCAAATATTAAACACAAAAATAAAAATTCGGATCACCAGTAAAGAGAGAACCCAGAAATTCGCGGTGTAATACCCAGAAAATAATAATAATAAAATAAAATAAATAAATAACATTTAAATTTATATTTAAAATTATTTAATTAGACTTTGTCTTTTATTGGGTCAAACTAATTATTTATTTTATATGGGCTAATAAGTATTAATATGTGAAGGATAAATTAATTTGGTAAAATTTGAGCCTTAAAATTATTTTGATTTAATTTATATATGGATAAAATTAAATCATATTATAATTAAGAGAATTAACAAGATATATTAATAAGTAAACAAATAACTAAATACCTAATCTGTCTCGCTGTACGTGTAATCGAGAAAAGAGGGAAAAGACACAGTAAATTGATAAGGAAGAAAGCGGCAGTTCAAAAGCTTCCAATATAAAGACGAAAGAAATTTGTTTAATAAAAGTGAGATAAAATTATGAAACTCTCACATCAATTGTGAATATTATGTATGTATATATATATATATATATATAATTCGGATCTTAAGCTCGTCCCTTATCTAACTCACATTGCTCACCCTCTTTTAGCGACGGACCGTTTAACGCGATTTATTTTCCATCCCATCGCTATATTGTAGAAACGCTCGTCTTAGCTTTTAGCGACGAATAACATATAAAGCGACAGACAACATATAACGACGACAACATATAACGACCAGATTCAACATATAGTGACAAACCAAATCGCCGTCCGGTGGTCCGTCGCATTAAAAAAGGAAGAAAGCGATGAGCTAGATAAGGGTGAGAGAGAGAGAGAAGAGAGCGAGATCAGTCATACCCTTATCTTACTCACGTGTTTACCTTCCTTTAATGACGGAGCCGAAGATTTTGCTTTGTTAGACAATAATCGTCGTCTATACTTTTAATGACAGACAACATATAAATCATTAAAAATATAGATTTACGGTTGTATATGACCGAATCGTCACGAAAGTCCGTCATTAAAGAGAAGTGAGCACGGGTGAGTAAGATAAGAAATATGCACTTGATCCGAATCGTATATATATATATAGTCCAGTTCCTATCCGGACTCCCGTATTTTCTTAAAATGCGGACCTTTTTTTTTAAAAAAAAAAACAACTATAAATAAATAAATAAAAAATTATGGAACTAAAATTTTTACATAATACAAAGTTTTGGGTGTGATTTGGATATATATAACAAAATATGTCCATGCGATTGCATGCGGTGATCGTATATGCATTTTTGGTATAGGTATCCAAATCACGCCCAAAACATCAGATATGAAAAAATTCGATTCGATAATTTTATTTTATTTTTTTAGTTGTTTTAAAAAAAAGCAAAAAAAATAAAAAAAATTGGTTCGTCTTTTAGTCCAATCGAGTCCTAGGATTGGATCGATCTATATATATATATATATATATATATATATATATATATATATATATATATATATATATATATATATATCTAGCAAGAAAAGCAATCAATATAGTATTGAATCACACGCTCACACAAGGGTGTGGATTTTATTTTCTGCGAAGGAAAAAAAAATGAAATCATGGAGCCAATAATTGAATGATCAGAAGTCATGTAATAAATATATTATAATATATATGTATTCTAATGCTTAGATAAAATAATATTGTCAAAACTTGAAATTTTTGTATAATATATTTTCCGAAACTTGTTATCATAAGCAGTGGATTATTATTTGTAATATATGCACTAAAAAATAAAATAAATAATTTAACTGTGTAGCAAAATTTCAATCTTAAATCTAATAATTTTTCAAATTTATATATTAGAAGTATATCTAAAAATTTATCACAGTCTTAATAAAAAGATTATAAAAATTCATTATTTATTTTATGGAGTTTATAAAATTATTTTAAAAAGTTTTTAAAGTCTTTAAAAATTATTAAAATTCATAAATTTTACAAAAATTTGTTACTTAAAAAAAGTCTTTAAAAATTTTAATTGAATACACCTGTAAGATACGAGGTTCAATTCACAATTTTTCTTTTCTAAGTTTGTTCGATTCGCACATTTTTAGTAACGTTTAAATAATTTTATTTATTTATATTTTTTTATGGAAATATAATTTTTTTTATAATTTGTAATGAAGGGTAATAAGACAGCTTAGTGGAAACTGGCACGTGATAAGAGGGATGGAGATTGGGCCTTAATTAATGTGGTGGGTATATGTATATATGGGTTTTCCTCTCATCTCTATTTATTTATGTAAACTAAACACAATATATATATTGAATCCGGTTAACATGAAGTTATTTTTTAGGTAAGTTGATCAATTGACATATAACCTAACTGACTTGTCATTATTCTATCGGTCAATTAACCAACTTACTCGAAAATAAACTTAATACTAACCACTTCCATATATATTATACTCTCCTCCGGTCACTTTGTTTACATTCTTGACCCTCTCCCTCTCTCTCTCTCTATATGCTTTTCCTGTCCGTCTATATTGAGACTCGAGAGAGAGATGGAGGAGGTGAGGAGATCATCAAGATTCAACAGAATCTGTGTGTTTTGTGGTAGCAGTTCTGGTAACAAATCTACCTACCAAGAAGCTGCTGTTGAGTTGGGTAAAGAACTGGTAATACTATACCTATATCTCTATCTCTATCTCTATATATACTCCCCCTAATTAATAAATGTGTTTAATTCTCCGCACCATATCATGATGTCAGTTATCTCTGTCTCACAAATTTTCATGGAAAGCGATGCCACTAATAGTCCACTTTGATTTGATTTGATTTGATTTTTTTTTGTTAAATTTTAGGAATGGGAAAACAACAATGTGATTCTTCAAATGCAGAAATCAAACAAACCCATTTTTACTTTCAAATCATTTTTCTCATTCCTTTCTTGTAAGAGAGAGTTGAAGAAAAGATTTTTTAATTTGATCTGTTTTGGCTTCTTTGTGAATAAGTGATTTTGTTATATATGTTCTATTTTCTCTTGATTATTTTGTTTCTCAACGAGAACACAGCTTTCAACGTGGGCATATGATTGTTGGTGAATTAGGGTTTATGTTTTGCATGAATGATTCGGAGAGAAGAGAGAGAAATAAGAGATTGCTAGCTGTAACTTGCCTGTCAGTTGAGCAGCTTTCTTGCATGATCTTTCTTTTGTTTTGTTTTGGTTTTTTATTTTTCGGGAAAATACAAATACGAATTGGTGCCTTTTCAAGGGGAACCAGACGTGCCACCTTCGTATCATGACTACTTGTTTAAGCGTGTTCGATATCTACATGAAAATATTCATTCAGTCTTTTTATATGCTACTACTTAATAAATAATTATTATTAGGATGTGTTTATATTCCCATATTTTTAGTTAGGCCTGTAGGGTTTTTCCTAATAAATTTCCGTAAGACAAATTTAATTAGGTCATGTTTTAGTTGTTTGTATTTTTGGCATGTGATGATGGGGTTTTGTGAATGTTTAAATGGGTTTTCTACACGTTAATTAATGGGGTTTTTGGATTTTCGATGCCTATATATAAAATATATATATTTGTATTGTTGAAGGTGGAGAGAAGGATTGATTTGGTGTATGGAGGTGGGAGCGTGGGTCTGATGGGCCTTGTTTCTCAGGCAGTTCATGATGGCGGGCGCCATGTTCTAGGGTACGTAAATCTAACCATTTACGTAGTACTCCTACTAATTTATCTACCTCTTCTCTCCCTCTCTCTCTCTATATCAATCTATATATATATATATATATATATATATATTTTATTGATGTCATATAGACGAGCATTATTTTCTCCTCGTGATCATTCTTGTTTGGTTCTCTCCAATAAATGAACTATGGGTTCAATTCTGATGTTTTCTTATTTTAAGCCATGCAAATTTCTCACTTTCCTATGTATCGGGTTTCTCATTCTGCTCATTGCTCAAAGGCAGACATCATGGGATCTAATGATGCCTTTTGAAAGTTGAGGTGTTTCTGCAATTTGTTTTCCATTTTACTCAAAAAAATCTTTCTTTTTTCCTCCTTCCAAGCCAAACAAGCACTTGGGCGGGGCAGAGAAGAGAACATATGATTTTTACTTGGAAACCGATAATTTCACAAAAAATAATAATTACTTTGTCACGAGTTTCTTTCACATAAAAATGTTCGACTTATTCACCATTTATTATTTGTGTGAGAGATCATATAGAAATATTTTATTTTTTTCATGTAGATCACAACTTTTACAAGATTAAAAAAAAGAGAGGAAGAGAACAAAATTCCATTTGTGCAATATGTCGGTCCACACGTGCGCTTGCTTCAAGTTAGAAAGTAAGAACATTATAAAAAAGGCTTGGCAGAAAGTATAACACCTTTTTTGGCCAGTTATTGAATTTGATCCGTCTCCTCCTATTTTTGATGAAAACGAGGTCAATCTCCCTGAATTGCATCCCCCCCTTGCCCCTTTCAACAAAATAGCTTAAGTAGTGCCACAACAAGGGGCCACTATGCTCGTACGCCAATTTTCACCATGTAGGCTTAATTTACGCTCCTCCGTCTAATGTTAAAATAGGAAATTTTGTTCCTGTATTGCATTGTGATATTAGACTATTACTGATTATACATTTTAATGGTGGTTATTTTGCAGAATTATTCCAAGGACCCTCATGCCCAGAGAGGTATATGTAGCTACTCCCAAACTTCAAATCAAATAGTTTAGATTGTTTTGTGATGGGAACATTATGATGTCAACAGCAGCCTCATTACTACTGTTTGTCGCTAATACTTCTTCTTCCCTGTTGCCTTTTCTTTTCAACTGCTCCAACTAATTTTAATGATTATATATAGTATATTTGTACACCAGTAACAAGTTTATGTATGATTCCTTTTTGGACAAATAGGAAACAAACTTTTATATCATTAGTTTGCTTCCTATGCTTTATACCACCACGATATAAATATTAGAATGTCGCTTCTTGGAATCAAACCTTATAATTAATTCCCTAAATTACTTGTTGATTTAATTGGGATGCATGTCTTTCAATGCCAATGATACTAGTCATGCGACTATGTCCAAATGATGGCCCATTAAAGCAGTGGAAATTGGTTGATTCCATTCATGTTATAACAATTTTTAAGTTCTACCCGTGTACTGTTATTACAACAGATAACTGGAGAGACAATTGGGGAAGTGAGAGCTGTGTCGGATATGCATCAAAGAAAAGCAGAGATGGCTCGCCAAGCCGATGCCTTCATCGCACTTCCTGGTAATAATAAGGATCAAAATCGAAATGCAGATGTATATTAAAAGTGTAGTACAACTTTTAGTACATTAACCAATTAGCAATATCTAATAATCAGGTGGTTACGGCACGCTGGAAGAACTGCTGGAAGTCATCACATGGGCTCAGCTTGGAATCCATCGCAAACCTGTAAGATTAATAAGTTTTCTTGATTAATTTATTTGGTCAATTAATTTGAGTTGCAATTATGTATGATACTAATTATGATGCCGAGAAATTAAGTCAATTGTAATTGAATATTTGATTGGGATTGAATAATTGGGGCAAAGTATAGATGTTTCTTCATGTAGGCAGGTTGAGAATACAAAGCATTGCAATTTGTTTTGTTGGCATGTTCTTTTATGTTACAAAATACATAAAAAGCTCAATAATTCTTAACAAGTGGGATTAGGTTCAAGCAAAGGTAGCAACAGAGAATCATTCCATGTGGTACTTGATTGGTTCACACAGAAAGATATGGTATATATTTCAATCATATCATGATTTACTTGTAGTTCAATTTGAGGATCTCCGTCTGAATGGGAGAAAAAATTCCTGAGAATTTAAAATACAAATGTTAAATGTTGGTTGTGATTTGGTTACGCAAGACTTTGATACTATATATATATATATATATATATATATATATATATATATATATCATTTAATCTTATTCTAATCTAATTATTTATTCAGGTTGGCTTATTGAATGTTGAAGGGTACTATAATATCTTGTTATCTTTCCTTGATAAGGCCGTTGATGAAGGCTTTATCTCCCCCACAGCTCGTCGGATAATCTTGTCTGCCCCGACAGCCAAAGAATTGGTTATAGAGCTTGAGGTATATATGGATTTAGATTAGATTCATCATTCATTTTGTATATTTTTAAAGTAAAAAATATTGAATAGATTAGATTCATCATTCATTTTTGTATATTTTTGAAGTAAAAAATATTGAGAAGGAGAGAGACTAGTTTAAGTTACAATAGTATGTGTGGAGAGCCCTCTACAAGTAGTCCTTTTTTAAGAGAAGAATTAGTCTATTATCTGAAAAACTAGAGCTGGGGCATCAAGATCTTGGTGTTGATATTAAGTAATGAAGCTTTAATTTTAATCAACACTTATTTTCAGGCTTGGCTATCCCAGAACAGATCCTCTGTCTTTAATTTCCCTATCCCCTTTGTATCCTTCCACTTATATTTTGACACCTGTCCTTTTATTTAATTTTAAAATTAATTAGTGTTAAGTAAGAGGTTAGGTGTCAAAAATATAAAGTGAAACAGCTTTACAGTGAGAAATTGAGACAGAGGATCTGCCCTCTGACTATCCATATTTATTGCTTTATTGTGGTCGTGTTAGGCATCCGCAACATGAAAATAAATTTCATTCCTCGTTTAAATTGTGTGTGATTGAGCTCAACTATGCCGTGCATCACACATTATATTTCTCAATTACACTTTTGTGATTATTTAGACGGATCCCAATTAGTTATAGCAATATTAATCTAATTTGGTTTTCCATATTCTTGTGTATCAGGAATATGTTCCGGAGTATGATGAAGTTACGTCAAAATTGATCTGGGAGGAGAGGTGGAAAGACTAAATTATATGCAGGAGGTGGGTGTTCCAACAACATAATATGCAATGCTAATTGAGTTTAATTTTTGGGGTTAAGTATGTATGTGTATATATATATATATATCCCAACTCCAGCCAAGAACTACCAAGTAACTTTTTGGTTTTTGGAAATTTTTAACGACTCTAATTACAAGTCTGATGTACATGAACATGTCTGGCAAAGAAAGAAGTGGCCTTCATTTTGTGGAACTATTAAGTAAATGAAGTTATCTTATTATTCTAGCTTTGCTGGTTGCTAAATGTAAGTCTGTTTGTCCTTGTATCAATCTGATCTGATGATATGATGCTAATACTTGGTAGTGGGCGTATGAAAATTCACATGTGTGATAATTTTGTTACTGAAATCTTTATGTTGATTGATTATGTGATTTTGGAAGGACAAATAATTTGAAGGAACGATAACTTGTGGATCTCTGTGTACTGATGAGTATTGTATGTACTTCTAATGTAATGGATTGATGAATATCATTAGAGTCGTATTTTAGATTATTTTAATATGTATAATAATTAATATTTGATAAATGAAGTTGATAATGTTTTTCCTGTTTTAAAAGAAAACTATTAATTAATTAACATATTTTTTCTTCACGTTTTATCCTTCAACTAATTAACTTTTTAGTTTAGTAAAGAAATGATAATTCATGTAATCAAATGTGATGATAAATTTAAGAGAACTGTATTATTTTATAAGTAAATGAATTGATTGATTATATAAACTTTTAGGAAAAAACTTTGAGAAAATGAATTAGAAATTATAGCCAGGTGTAGTAAATTCTTCTCCAGTTCTCCTTCCTCGTTGGATACGTCCCAGTCTTTTGTATGGAAAGTAGGAAAACATCAAAACAATTAAGTATTCAGACAAAACTTCTAAACAAATATTTGGGTACAACAAATTCAGACAAAACCAACAAAGGTTGGGGCAGTCAACGGTCAATCTAAAGAGATAATAATTTGATTGGGTTTTCCTCTATCTACTTTGATGTGAACGTCATATTAGTATATATAATCTTTCTTAATGAAAAAAAGTTTGGACCCTATTCAAACTTCAAACTTAGTGGTAGATGTGCACAACAGGTCGGTTTGATTTGTTCATTCAGGAGTTGACAGGCCATGCCAAACTTCTCCTACAAAAATATAACATAGAATCATGATTTACCATCGTATAGTCATAACTTACCGATCGTAAAGAGTCATGATTTATCGATGTAGCTAGTAGGCCGGGCCACAAGCTGATCCATGCCAGACTTTCGGCCAGTCCGGATTTTCCCATCCAAAACACGTCTAAAATCGGTTTAAACAAAATTGTCATGTGGTGTTACATTCTTCAGACTTTAAAATTGCACAAAAAATGAAATCATTTAAATTTAATCATAAGATGCTTTGTATAAGAAACCTACATTATTTAATCTGCTTAGTTTCAAGAAGTTGCTTGTTGGCGCTTCCAAGTAATCTGTGCAAAAAAAAATTTGGACTTGATCTGCTAATTCTCTTAGAATTTTTTTCCCATGATTATTAATTTTCACAACCTCGAGCTGGCACTGAATAGGCCACAACAGGCCCAAAATACTAAAAACCCAAACAAGCATGACATTGTACCCCGGAAATAATCACTATTGAAAAAAGTTGGAACATAACCGGAACGCAACTAAAACAAGCAGATGACTTTAATGACTAGATATAGAAGTACTACCTCCGTTCCTAAAAGATTGTCGTTTAAAGTTTTGGCACATGAATTTAGAAAGTATCATTTACTAAGTAAAATATGTTTGAAATTCCATCACTATCCCTTTATGGGAAGTTAAAAACTATTAATACAAGGGAGAGAATTTATTGGGACAATGAGAGAAGGTAGGGGTAATATAAGAAAGTAAATAATTTATTCTCCTTGAAAGTTGTAAACGACAAACTTTTTGGAACAAATTTTTTCTTCTAAAACGACAATCTTTTAAGAACGGAGGGAGTATAATTTTGGCAAAATATAATTGGATTCAGACACATGTTAAGTCTGGCTCATCGAGTTTATAACCATAATGTGCATAATGCTTCCAAGAACTCAACAAAAAGACTGGAAGAAGAAGTTACACAAAAAACAAAACTCTCTATAAATGACAGGGAGATGTCATCTATCAACTACACACTATTACCTTCATACTGCAGCAAAGTAATCCTTGCTGAGCTTAGGGTCTGGCTTCATGGACTTGTCCCCAGGCTTCCACCCAGCTGGGCATACTTCATCCGGGTTATCCTGCACATACTGCAATGCCTGTAGGGTCCAACATAAACCATTTAGTTCATAACAAAGATACTACTTCGGCCATTCTGAAATTTAAGATCAAGTTGGACTTTTCAAAGTCGGTCCGAGTTATTTTCAAATTGAAAACTAATGTGATTCTTCTAACTTTTGAAACAATAAATCATTATTAGTTGTACTTATTTGGGTTAATTGATGTTTTGGTCACTGTACTAGGGATTAATTTTTATTGTGGTTACCGAATATTACATGCTGCCCAAAAAAGTGAACGGAAGTGCCGAGTATACTAACGGTTAATAGATGTTAATTGCGTGGCAAATGTGATCCTCTTTTACGTGGATCAGGAGAGAAATTTCCCTCTAATTACATTGGCCCCATTAATTAACCTCGTTACACATAACATTTGAGACGGAAAAAATTTCAAGCGATAACGAGTTCTGAGCGATTTCTTCCGAGAGATTTATGAGGTTGTTTGAGGAAAAAATCTAGTTCGTCTGCATGCAAGTGAAATCTACCATGAATTTCTTCCTATCTAAGTTATAGGGAATAAGGAAAATTGGGGGACTTGATTTTTTGAAATTTATTGGATGTAATTAGTAATTTCTGGGTCAAATACCCTCGAAATAGTTAGTAATATATAAATAACCTCCAATCCTCAGATCATAAAATAACTTAATTTTACGTTTTTACGATCGTAGGGTGAATCTTCAGATCGTAAAATGACTCAACTTTACGAGACTAGACTTCAGTGTAGAAACGTAGACTGAATCCTCAGATCATAAAACGATTTAACTCTATGTTTCTACGATCGTATAGTGAATCCTCAGATTATAGAATGACTTAACTCTAAGATACTAGACTTCAGTGTAGAAACAAACACTGAATTCTCAAAAACGTAGAGTGAATTCTCATATCATAGAGTGAAACGTAAATTGAATCCTTAGATCGTAGAATGTAGACCTGGCAAAATCGGCTCAGGCCCGCCCGTCAAAAACTGTGTTGTGGGCTTCATTTTCTTGACCCACCAAAACCTAGACCGTTTTTGGCCCGGCCCAATGATAACCCGGCCCGTGGACGCCCGACCCGTCTAGTCCTTTAAAAAAACCCCATCTGATCTCTAATCTCCTTAACCTTAAGGCTAACTGGCTAAGCATATGAACACAATCATCATCTGTCTGAGAGGTGAGAGCAGATCTCATATACTCCATTATTTATCTCTTCGAAATATCCACCTCCATTCTCTCTGTAAGTTGGAATCTTAAACATATATAAATATACATACTCTTTAAGTTTTTACACTATTATCACTCACCTCCCCATACCTTTTCAGATCTAATATTTCTCAAAATCTTAAACCTCTAGGCCTCCTTAAAGCTCGGATCTTTTAAGCAATGAAGAGGCAAAAATCAGCCCATGAATCCAATATAAACCTCTTCGATCATCTTTCTGAAGAAATCATTTTTACAATCCATGATTCTCTAACTGACAACCCATTTGACACAAAATCCTTCTCCCTTGTATGCAAATCTTTTTACAACATTGAATCTCAACATCATAAAACCCAAAAACCTCTTCGTTCTCAGCATTTACCCAAGATCCTGAATCGGTACCCTTGCATTACCGATCTTGATTTATCTCTCTGCCCTCGAATAACTGATCATTCCCTCACAATTTTGTCAGGTATTTGCAAGGAAATGTTGAGGTCAATTAATCTTTCGGGGTCAAAGTTCTTTACACATGTGGAGTTGTTGAATTTGGTGATGTATTGTAGGAATTTGGTTGAGATTAATTTGTCTAATGCAGAGGAATTGAGGGATTCTGTTGGGGCAACTTTAGCCGAGGCCAAGAATTTGGAGAGGTTGTGTTTGGCTAGGTGTGTAAATCCTTTACTGATATAGGTATTGTGAATTTGTGATTTATAGAAATTTTTTTTAAAAAAATGAAATGAAAAAGCCCACGGGCCAGGCCGGGCCGGCCCAATCCGGGCCACGGGCCGCTTAATTCCAACCCACCAAAATCCAGGCCATTTTGGCCAGGCCATGCCAGTTTGTCAGGTCTAGTAGAATGACTTAACTCTAAGTTTCTGAAGTCTAATATCGTAGAGTTAAATCACACTACGTAGCCCTTTTAACCGTGAGAAATTCTACAGATGAGATATTATCTTTATAGGAACAAATGTGCACTTATAATGGTCTCATGCACTTAATATAAACATATCAGTAACCATGTCCACAGTAGGCACTAAATATTACCAAATATTCATAAAGAATTTGATCAGATGAAGATATCTCATTCATGTCATTTCCATGAACATACACTCCATATGAAGAATTCATGGGAACATAACACGAATTAGAATGTGCAAAAACGAAAGGAAGCTAAGAAAAAATTGAGCCAAGCTTGTTCCCAACAACATGAATTCGTCGTCGGAGAACAAGTCGCTGGCAGATGAAAGGAGTAGCAATTGAGCCAAGCAGAATTGCAACAAAGCTATTGATCGCAACCCAATTTTTTTTTTTCCAATTTGTGAATTTTGCAACATTCGGGTATATATAGGGTAGGTGTCATGTGCTCTGTACATGATGATACACATGGCTAAACTAACTCACACATCACCAATTAAGCCTCACGTGATATGCACAGTAACAAATTCTCACTTTTTTGGACAAAATGTTAATGACCATTTTGTAATTTTTTTCGAGTATAGTGACGCGTTTGTAACAAAAAAATATTCGGTAACCACAATAAAAACCAACTCAATGACCAAAACATCAATTAACCCTATTTTATATCTCAAATTGACTTCAAAATTTCAAAGTTGATCCTGTAACTAAATTAGAGTACGAATTTATAAGGAGACTGTGTTCAGATAAAGCATCAAAACTAAATCTCTCTTTCTTGACATTATAGTACAAAATTACCTGGAGTGTTCTCATTGTCTCATCAACACTACGCCCAATAGCAAGATTGTTAATGGTGGAGTGTTGAATGACCCCTTCCTTGTCAATAATGAAAAGTCCTCTCAATGCAATTCCCTGTAACATGGAGAATTTTCAATTTTAGATAAACTCACTAGCATTAGATAATATGAAGGAACACTACAAAACTAAAAAAACAGTACCCATTCAATCTTAATATGGTACGTACTTGCATTAATTCTAATATATAACCTCTTCATCCCAAAATGAGGCATTTTACTTCTTTGAATTTCCAAGAATGAGACTCCCTTTACTAAAATTATACTAAAATATGGGACAATATGCCAAATTTTCCCTTGGTGGAAAGTGGTTACACTTAGCTTATAATTTAAAATTAATATTGTTAGTTAAATAGTTAAAGATGTTAAAATGTAAATTGACAAATTTTCTTTAAAAAATCTTTATAGCTAACCATCACACATCGTCATCATCCAACATAAATTTCCACAAAATATTACAAATGAGAGATAAAAAGTACCTGATCCGGAATCAACACACCAAAAGATTTTGAAATCGATTTAGTGACATCAGAAACCAGTGGATAGTTCAAATCACCCAACCCTCCAGACTTCCTATCGGTTTGAACCCATGCAAGGTGGGAGAACTACAAAAAATAGCAAAATAAATTTATCTTACTACGTTATTAAAGGTTTCCAACAAATAAGAAATTTAGATTACAACAGATATTGGCTAATGACAATAAAACACTTGCAAAATTCAATCTACCAACATAAAAGGCCAAAGAGATTTTCTTTTATTATTTCAGAAACTGCAATTAAGAATAAACTGATAAGCAACAAAGACTACCTATTACAGAAATTTTAAGGAAGTCCCTTCTCCAACACTGTAGACAATGGTTGGCACCAATTACAATATTATTTAGACCTAAATACTTGTGTTCTAACTCAAGAAGCACAGTTGCACATTGCAAGTAAAATTGTATATGATGTGGACTTATAGTTAAGGGTGCAAAATTAACTACTCAACTTTATATAGGGTTTTACATTCTCCCTCATAAAAACAAATAACCGACATAATTAAATAAAATCAAAACTTGTAACCATACCACCGATTTCACACAATTTTGAAATAAACAGGAAAAGCACCCACCACACTGTCTATTGAAACACCCAAAATCTCTGTGTTTAGCTTCTCGAATTCGGCATGACGGTCACTGAAAGCAGTAATCTCTACACGAAAAACAACCGGAAGACAAGGAGGATAAATACATATGCTGCTATTAAAAATCTTCATTGTGCATTTAAAATTTTAAAGTACATAGTCGAAAAAACGATTAACTTAATAGTCCTCAATGTCAATTTACCTGTTGGGCAAACAAAGGTGAAATCCAGTGGATAGAAAAAGAGAATTACATATTTCTTTCCAATGTAATCAGAGAGATTAACCTGCGAGCACAAGCCCGTAAAATTAGAATCCCATAAAATTAGAATAAAAGTAAAATATTTGAGAACGTAACCAAGGATGCAAGTACTGTGTTGCATAGTTGAATAAATTTTGTGGACCCCAAATGCAGTGTATCATATCTTAGATTTATTTTTCTAATCCTTGACAGAGCATTACAAAGAAAAATGCATTGACAATGACAGATCACAGATACCAATTGATTCAGCATACAGAAGAAGAAGAAAAAACGCAATCACCCCATGAGTACACCTAAAAACACTCCATGGAAATAATTTTGATTAAGTATCTTTTTTAGTGTTTGCGAAACCAATGGATAAATGGAATAGCACAACATCACTAACTTTGTAAAGTTCACACCTTTGATTAGCATGACCATACAACCCCATGTCCCCCTGATTCTATGAACAAGAATACTAATAAAGACAAATCCTGATTATTCCTCACACAGAGTTTACAAGTTCAAGTGCATAAATCAACTATCAAATATGTTGCAATTTGCAAAGGCAAAGAAACACCACCATTCATCATTAAAACTCATAGATTACCTTGATAAATTCCTGATCAAACACAGCCTCTGCTTCAAAGTCTGGTGCTAGGTTTCCAACCAGTGGAAGTTCACTCTAAACAGATGAGGAATAATAACAGATGAAGTAATGGTTAGTGGATAGAATTAACAATGGAAAATTCTATAGGCACACAGGATTTAAAAATTAAGCTAAACAGATACATTATGAACATAACCATGTGTAATTTTTATACATGAATCTTCATTGCTACATATTTTTTTAGAAATTTATTCCTGAAAATTTGATTAACAACCTACCTTAATGTTTAAATAACAACCCAACCCAAATCAAAGTAAATTTCAGATTCCAATGCGGCAATGCCTTAAAAGTTAGAGATTAAGCACATAATACTGAATTCTAACAGTAAAAACTCAATCATAACAATAAATAAATAAAGTGGAGAAATATAACTTACAGCCCTGAAAACTAAGCTGCGACGGGAGTGAGAAGGGCGGGAAGAGATAGAACGAGATTGGAGGGGTTTGCGGAGACCATAGGAGGAGGAGGAGGAGGAATTGGGAAGGGTTAGGGTATGGGAGAAAGAGGGCTTTGATTTGGGGGAAATGTAGGATTTAGGGCTTGAGAGAAGGGTGGTTGTAGAAGCAGCAGCAGCTATGTAAGAAGCCATGGATTAAACGGAAGAGGAGCTGTCTGCCTCTCACCCACCCACACTTTCTCTCTCTAAAGACTAAATATTAGCAGAACTTCTTCTTCTTCTTCTCACTTTCTATTGTATCGTTAGTCTAAGTTGGAGAAATAGTAGATGATTATTATGACGGAGGGATGGGATGGGATGGGATGGGATGGGATGGTGGGGTAAAGGGATAAGTAATAGCCTCAAGAGAAGTAGGACTGTAGACTTGTGGAGAAGAGATAGAAAGGTTCGGGCCGAAAATCTAGTTCTAACTTATAGGCAGGCAGCTACTATTTTTTATTATTATTTCCTTTAGACCTGACCAAATCATGGTCCAATTCCACCCGCAGAAAACAGCCCAAATAAAAAGCATAAGCATAGACTGTACACAAACAAATACTATTATGTTAGGTTGGAACTACTAATTGTCATGCTTATTTGATTTTATTGCAATAGTATTTAAATTCCACAATTGGGGAATTAAGAAATCTCTATGAGACTTGATGACCTTGATTTGTAATAGAAAGAAAGGCGCACACAACATACATACTACTACATCCGTTTCTAAAAAATTACCGTTTAAGGTTTTTACACATGAATTGAGAAAGTACTCCCTCTGTTCTTAAAAGATTATCGTTTTAGAAGAAAAAAATTGTTCCAAAATATTTATCGTTTACAACTTTCGAGAAGAATAAATTATTTACTTTCCTATATTACCCCTACCTTCTCTCATTGTCCCAAGAAATTCTCTCCCTTGTATTAATAATTTTCAACTTCCCATAAAGGGGTAGTGATGGAATTTCAAATAAATTTTACTTGGTAAATGATACTTTCTTAATCTATGTGCAAAAACCTTAAACGATAATCTTTTAGGAACGGAGGAGGTAGTATCATTTACTAAGTAAAATTTGTTTGAAATTCTATATAATTTTTTGTATGAGAGAAGGTAAGGGTAATATAAGAAAGTAAATAATTTATTCTCCTCGAAAGTTGTAAACGACAAACTTTCTGAAATAAATTTTTTTCTCTAAAACAACAATCTTTTAGGAACGGAAGGAATATACCCCAAGGCAAAAGTAGTAAAGTTTAGTTTGGATTGAAAATTTCATCCCTCAGAAAATAAAATTCATAAATTTGGTAACAATTCATTCTATTCCAACGAACAACCAAACATATCACCATTATTTCTTTCTCCAATCCAAATGTAGCATTAGAGAGAATTTTTAATGATCGATAATTAAGTAAAGTACCTTTCTTAATTTCAATTAGCATATGAATAAAAATATTATTTAGTTGGAAAAATGTTACTCTTAAAGTTCGAAAGTTCTACTTTCATAATGAGATTTATTCACTCTCCATATAAATGATAATTATTTTTTAAATATCTTGCAAGTGAAACAGTATATTACTCACTCTAAGTCGCTTAGTTGCAAACTCTAACCAAGTTGAGCCGAGCCAATCTGTTCTCTTAATCGAACTTATAATGTCAAGCCGTAACGCAATAGATCACAATCGTTTATTTTTATCGTTATTAGAAAAATCACAACTATTAAAATAAAAACCCTAATCTTGAGATCTATAAAGTACAAATAATCATGTACAATTTTGTGCCTCATCTTCAGTTTCAACTCTCGCCCATAATGTATAACCTGCGTTAGTGTAGACTGTTGAGTGTCGACCATTATATCACTTATATAATTTAGCCTGACATATGGAAAATTGTATTGGACGACTTAGTTAAACTTAGTAGAACATAATTTTGCTGATTTAGAAGGACTCAAGTACTTAAATTCCACAATTGGGGTACTACTAATTGGGTTGGAACTACTAATTTGATTTTATTGCAATATTTAAATTCCACAATCGGGGAATTAAGAAATCTCTATGAGACTTGATGACCTTGATTTGTAACATAAATATACCCAAGGCAAAAGTAGTAAAGCTTAATTTGGACTGAAAATTTCATTTTATACCCTCCCTCAAAAAATAAATTTCATAAATTTGGTAACGGTTCATTCTATTCCGACGAACAACCAAACACATCACCATTATTTCTTTCTCCAATCCAAATGTAGCATTAGAAAGAGAAAATTTTTAATGATCGATAATTAAGTAAAGTACCTTTCTTAATTTCAATTAGCATATGAATAAAAACATTGTTTAGAAGGAAAAATGTTACTCTTAAAATTCGAAAGTTCTACTTTCATAATGAGATTTATTCACTCTCCATATAAATGATAATTATTTTTGAGATATCTTGTAAGTGAAACAGTATATCACTCATTCTAAGCCGCTTAGTTGCAAACTCTAACCAAGTTGAGCCGAGCCGAGCCAATCTGTTCCCTTAATTGAACTTATAATGTCAAGCCGTAAAGCAATAGATCACAATCGTTTATTTTTATCGTTATTAGAAAAATCACAACCGTTAAAATAAAAACCCTAATCTCGAGATCTATAAAATACGAATAACCATGTACAGTTTTGTGCCTCATCTTCAGTTTCAACTCTCGCCCAAAACGTTGAGTGTCGACCATTACATCACTTATATAATTTAGCGTGACATATCGAAAATTGTATTGGACGGCTTAGTTAAACTAAGTAGAACATAATTTTGCTGATTTAGAAGGACTCAAGTACTTATGATCAAGTGGGAAAGCCAATTACATTTCTATATCAGAAACAGGATCTGAAGCAGGAAAAACATGATAAATTTGCAATGTACCTGATCTGATCTGATCTATATGTGGAAGAAAAAGTTGAGATTGCCGCCTTTGTTAACCAGAAGCTTGCTTATGTTCATGCCTACTCCGACCAAGTTCAGGTAACAATTCAATTCATAGAGAAATTAGTATATACTGTCACACACTAAATAAGCTATCAGGCATTTCATCCTTGTTTTTAAATTAATGAATAATTTTCTTTTGAATATTTGAATTTTGATTTTATATTTATTGGATATTAACATACAAATGTGTCAATTATATTATATATATATATAAGCTATAGCTACCTACAAGTTCATTCAGAGTGATGTAATTTAAGAAAATATGGCTCCACTGAATTTCAACACTTCCTTAACAAGAAAGAAGAAAGCAATCATTAATTCTTTACAATTTTTACTTCGTGCATATATAATTATACTTTTAATTATATTTTACAATTTTTGAATATATTATGAGATATAAGACTGAGCAAGAGATATATGTTCTGCATCTTTCACGAAAAGAGTTTTGTTTCATCTTTTGATCAGTTTAATTTGTGAAATTTTAAAACATTAAAATCTCTATACATTCATTTGATTTAGTTAATATAATTGAAATCGTTGAAAATAGGGTAAATGGTACTAATAAATTACAAAAGAAAATTATTTTCAAAACTTCCATAAACACATTAATATAAGTGCATAAAATTTTGTAAATATTGTGCTTGTTGATCCTCTATCAATTTTGAAAAATTTAGTGTTTTAAGAGTTTCAAATGCCTAGAAAATCTTACTACATTCGGTTCAAAGTTAGAGATACATTTTGACTTCTTAAAATTAATTTGCGAAATCTTAAAATTCAAAATTGATATAAAATTATTTAGATTTAATAAAAATGAATATAACAATTGTAAACTAACTATAAAATACCACTAATTATCATATTTGTTGATTTTAAAACTTGAACGAAATTGTTTCAATTTTGAATTTTTAGAATTTCATGAAATGATTCAAAAAAATTTAAATATATCTCTAATTTTAGAACGGATAAAATATACAACTTATTTTAAACACAATTTATATAACTCATTAACACACAAAACTATTTAAATAATTATTAAACGTTATCGCTGTATACGAGCCGATTGAGATTGATAAGCAGCAAAGGCTTGGTTCGTACTATTTATTTTGGGGAAGGACTCAGATTTGGAAATAAGACGGACAACTGCTTTCTCAGTTTTCGGTCCCTCCCCAACTCCAGTACGAAATACGAATAATTCTACCATTTCTACTGGGAATCGCTTTTTTAATACAATTATTAGGAGCAGACTCCGTCACTGAGCTAATATGCCGTCGCGCGAGGCCCTTGCCGTTGATAAAGTTGTAACCAAGAAAAGAGTGAAATGATGATGACCGGACACTCTTGAATCTCATAGTTTAAGTAAAAAAAGATTTTGTTTGATAAAATAAACTGGAACAATTATGCATGTCCAATAAAATATTCTGAGTAACGAGGGAAATGTTTCTTAATTGAGTAACGTTACTATCACATAAAACCGATAAAGTTCACATACACTGACGTATATATTGGTATGGCCATACGAAACATTGATTTTTTACACGCTACCATATCAATACGCATGTGAACGTATGCGAGTTAGATGATGATGCGATTTTTATGTGATAATAGACTTATTGTTTCTAAATTAATTTTGTAACCGGAAGTGTCAGAAAATAATAATTTTAAATTGTATATAAACGAGTGCATGTGAGCTTCCCCCTGTAATGAGTACGTGACAATATAAAAGCGTTAAAAAATAATTCAAAATGAATAAAGAAAGAAAAACAAGTAATAATAAAATAATAAGATGAACAGCTGGAAGTAAATACTACAAATTAGTGCTAGTTTTACGAGTAACCCACCCGTTGCCATATTTACAAGTCCAAAGGAAGAATAACAAAATATAGAAATAAATAAATGAGTAGAGAATGCAATCAATTTTACTAATTCAAAATCAAGTAAACATGTTCTTGAAGATAATATTAATACTATTCATATGGGTCCCATATTTATATAAAATAATTATAAAAATATTAAATTCTAATTAATATTTAATTTTACAGATTGTCATTTAGTAATGAGTACAACCGTGTATAAGCTAAGCTGGTTGGCATTTTTGGGTGAAAGATGAGTGTGTTCTCATTTTCTCTATTAATAATTAATAGATCAAATAAATATAATCCAAACAAAGATGGTTTTATGTCACAATTTAACTCAAATAAAAACTGCGATAAAAATTAATTTTATTTGTACTTTTTTATGGAGTTCATATCTAAAACACTAGTGATACCTTGTAATTTAAAATATTATTCACTGTTATTGGAATATAATTTAAAACATGCATGCATATTTTATAACTTAAATAGTTAATGCCTCCAAACGGTGAATACCACCTCTATCAGATCCAAATCATGAGTAATCCAATGGATATAATTTGATCCCCTCCTAATCTTTTTGTCCTATAATTTCGAAAATATTTTGTTACTCGAAATTAATTAAGATTGTTTATACCATAATTATAAAAGAGGTTGATTATGGTAATTTGATTATGATAGGTATGTTAAGTTTTTCCAGTTGGAATCAAGTCGGGAATACGGTCCGAATTCTTTGGTCAAGATTGCGTAATTTCTTCCCTATCACGTTCATCTCGATTGTCGTCCCCTTCTAAATGAAACAAGACGACAATCAATAGTTTTTACGCATATAAATTTGCCTTTTTACTCCTCCAGCAATCCCATCTCCACACTACACCCAACCCAACCCAACCCAGGACAACAACATGCCCCAATCAACATCCACCACCATTCTCAGTCGCCGGAACTCAATCGGCACACCTGATGTCTCAACAAAGCTCACCGTCACAAAATCTAATCTCTTCCGCCACCACTCATCCAGCTTCCCGAAAACCACCGTTGTCGCCGCCCTCGCCAGTTCATCCTCCCCATCGTCATTTTGCTACACCTCCCTCAAGGACGTGATCCCCTCCAGCGCCGTGAATTCACCGACCACCGCTTCCTCCTCCATCGCGGCGGCCCATCCCGGCTACGAAATAGCCATTCGCAACCGCCTCGTGAAGCAGGCTGCCTGGGCCTACCTTCAGCCCGTGTCTGGTTATCCCGATTCGCAAGATGGAAGCTTCTTCCGCCGCTTTTGGGTCAGATTCTCTGCTGACCTGTCAAAAAGCTCATTGGTTCGGGTCGTTACCCGAGCCTTTGGCTGGTTTTTACAGGTGATTCGGGTCCGGAGCTCCGAATGAAAGTAATGCTGACGACTAGTAAGGAGGAATGATATTGGTCATTAAACTTGTTCTCTGTTTAGTCTAGTTTAAGGGGATTGATTTAGGCCGGTGTTTACTGATTTAGTTAGATACCAAGGGAAACATTGATGACTGATTGGTAACCTCTTTATGGTATGGTATGATATTATGTCTAATAGTTTTAGTGCTTTGTTTGTAATGGGCAATTGCAATGTCTTATATCAAATCAATCTGAAATTTCAATGGATTTGCGATTATGTATTCAAAGAACTAACTGTGATATATATATATATATATATATATATATATATATATATAGGGAGCCTTCCATAAAGAATCCTATTCTTATGCAAGATCGCTATCTGTAACACCCCTTTTGACCAGTTGATAAACTTGATAAACTTATTGGAAGGCTACCGAGATTGAAACATAATATACCCAAATTGTAAATAACTTGTAATTTATTTTATTTTAATATGAGGACCCTACCAAAGTCAATACGTTGTCGGTTTGTTTAACTTAAACCAACTTTAATATTAATAATACAACCTATGAACATTGTAAATTGTATATAAAAAAAAAAAAAAATCCTAAACCGTAATGCTCTTACTACTCTAAAAAAAAAAAAAAAAAAAAATATTCAAACCGTAAATGCTTTTACGACATAAAAAAAAAAAAAAAAAAAAAATATCCTAAACCGTAATAAGCTTTTACGACTTGTAAAAATAAAAAATGTTTTTAACAAATGTTTTTATAACATATTTTATAACAAAAATAAAAACATTTGTTATAAAAAAATATTTTTAACAAATGTTTTTATAACAAATGTTTTTAAAACATTTTTTTTTTATTTTATTTTTATTTTCTACTTATGGAGCTTGTAGACTTATTTTATATACTTTTTTTTTTTTTTTTTTTCCTACGGTAGAGAGCTTGTACTTTAACAATATTTTTTTTTTTTTTTTTTCTTTTTCCATTATATGTTATGACTCAAAGAAATTAAAATAAAATAAAATAAAAAAAAAACCCTACTGCAGATAAATTGTCACGAATCAAGGAAAAAAAAAATTTGGATATACCAACTAAGTAGTCATTGAATGATTCGAACTCGCAACCTCACGCACCAATACCTCATATATACCACCCAAGCACCACTTGCCTAATGCTAAGTTTAACCAAGGATATATCCTTATAGAAAAACTTCACCATCCCCAAAATCTATATTCTTGCATTACTACTATATTTACGATTTATTATTATTAATAAATTTATATTATTAATTGGATTTTCTAAATAGAAATAAGTTAATATCTATATTTATTATTATCCCTTTAATATGTTTTCTTATCTTTGTAATAATATCAATAAAAAGATTATTAATATATTAAAATAAATATCATTCTTTAATAAAATATAAATAATGATCATTATAAATCTTGATTATTAGTATTAATAATTTTATTATTAAGCAATGATTATTAGTAATGATTTTATATATTAAGCAATGATTTTATTATTAAGAAATGATTTTATTATTAATAAAACTAGTTCAATTAGTCTAATAAGTAATGATGATAATTTTTCAAGTCATTTCGTGAAATTAATTTACTTATCGAATTTATAAAAGTAGTGAAGTATTATAATAATAATAATAATAATAATAATAATAATGCATAACATTAAGAGGAATAAGACATATTACATCTTCATTTTCTAATATGTACATTAGATAACGTTGGATAAGTTCTATATTTCGAGGGCCGGGAGTAATCTTTATGGATTTCTTGTAGAGCTCCCACGCGACGCCAGAATCGAAAGATCGTGACATCTTCCAAGGACCACTTCTCTTCGTAAATATTACCATTGGCCCTAACGAAAAAGCGAATAACATACTTGCATATAAAAAATGCCACAACTGAGTGGTTGTGTTGTTTTGGTCGAATCTTTAAGGTCCGCATGGAGATTACCACCGGGCCACTCACAAGATCGGATTACCATTTCGCAAACAAAATGGTATCAAATGTACCTGCATGTATAAAGTAGTTGGTTAATAATTTTTAATATTAAAGGACATTACAAAATTAAAATATTTTAAAACTAAACATACCGCAACTGAATTGAATTCTCGAGTACATTTCATGTAACTTAATATACTTAGTGTCATCAGAAAAGTAGTCAATTCGATTATGGTAATCATCCAATCTTCAACTCATAATAGAACAAGACAAAATGGCGTTGATTGGTACTACACACCGGCGTGAATATGTATTTGCATTCGTGTAAAGGTGGACCAACATCTTGGTTAACATACGGATCGCAAAAACTCCATGCAAGATTCGACGCGTTAGTCTGGCACATAGCCCCCTTCCCAAGATGCATGAAGAATGAATTAATGAAACCAAATTGGGACCACCTTTGTATTCCCGTGACCAGTAGTATTCCTCTCTGCGTCTCGTAGCAACAACATATAAGCGTCGATGACATGCTCGAATATCCAACTCCCGTGCCCTAAGGATCAGACCGCATTGTGTTCTAATGCATATAATCGGGCGCGGATGTGATAAAGGATATAAATCCCTTTTGGTGCCACCACGCTTCCAAAACATATGTTTATTTACAAATGTCTCCTTCCAATCTTTAAGTCTTTTGGATAAGGACCCTTTTTGGTCCATAAGAGATGTGGTCTCCGCATCTTCAGCACCGATTGAGAGCGAAATGTACATTATTATTATATAACAATAATAATTAAAACCATCACTATTAACATAACTATATATACCTTTTGTGAACTAGATCCTCAAGGCGCCGAAAAGTCCCGCAAATGAAGAGTTGGTTGGAATGTAACACTCCTCATAGGTTTGGAAGGATGGAATGTAACACTCGTCGTAGGCTTGGGTGGTGGGAATGGAGCTCTCCTCGATTACTTGTGGGGTGGGTATGTAGCTCTCTTGTACAACATAATCGCTTTGTGCCCCAAGCCCTTCGTTGAGTTGTGTGTCTTGGGATTGTGGTCCAAAATTTGTGGGACCCCTCGTCGAGGTATTTGTTTACCTCTTGCTTCAAGTCGATAGTATGTATTGGAGATCCCAATTATTTTTTGCGAAACCAACTCGGGAGGCAAAATGAGTAAGCAATCTTCAAAATTTATCAAGTAACGACTTCAAGACTCTCAACTCGCCATGAAGATAAACACAAACAAATATTATTAACAATAAATATGAATAAATGTAATATTAAGTATTTACTCCAATACATGATTTATTAAAGAAGAATATAATTTTATACCATTTGAATAAGGTGTTGTTGGTTGTCAAAATGGCTCGAGGCTCATAACAACCGTCGTGGTCGTCACTGTCGAGGTCGGGTGAATTTTCCAACGTGTAATTTTCCTATACCGGACCATGTAATCATCTATTGGGACATAATCAAAATTTCATTTTGTTGTCCTTCGAGATGATCCATGATGCCTCCCACATCGAAATATATTCCCTCTCAAGGCCATGCAATCCTCGACATCAATAAATTTAAATTTTTCTCCCGCCTAAGGTCACCGTGGTTTTTGGTCATTGATGGTATGCCTTGCATGAACCCGAATCTGCCTCATCACACTATCCCAAGATCTCAAATTCCACAATATCAAAGTGGATCGAGGGGACCCCACATCTGGCGACTTGAACAAAATCAAGCAATGCGCTTATAATCATTTGATGAGTGATTACGAGAGTTAATGAGAAAGCGAAATTCTTTCGGTCGAGGTTACAAAACCGTTTTAAACCGAATGCACGAGGAAAAGAGTTGGTTGACCAAAGATGATCCGGATGAGAATATTATCGAATCGGGCGGATGACGACATTGATTGACAGACAAATGGAGATCCAAATCATGATATGGGATACGATAATGACGATGAAGATGCAGAGAGGTGGAAGAAGAAGAAGAGTTTTTGCGCTTAATATTTCTCAAACAAAGGGCCGCAAAAACAATCAAGATTCAAGAAGTGCACTCGAGAAAATCATTCCTTCTAAAACTCATCGAAAATGTGCAATTTGTGGCTTTGAAACCGACCACGATAAGCGAAATCACTATCGAGTGCTAGGGATTCCCTGAGCCAAAAAATAGGCGCTCGGTTGTATTAATCATTCTATGTTTTTTTATTTTATGAAAATGAACATGTAATATGTACTATTCCTCTTAATGTTATGCAAGACTAGTATTGGTATAATATGTACTTCTAATATTGATACTCACATTATTATTATTATTATTATTATTATAATAATACTTCACTACTTTTATAAATTCGATAAGTAAATTAATTTCCGAAATGACTTGAAAAATTATCATCATTACTTATTTAGACTAATTGAACTAGTTTTATTAATAATAAAATCATTTCTTAATAATAAAATCATTGCTTAATATATAAAATCATTACTAATAATCATTGCTTAATAATAAAATTATTAATACTAATAATACAAGATTTATAATGATCATTATTTATATTTTATTAAAGAATGATATTTATTTTTAATATATTAATAATCTTTTTATTGATATTATTACAAAGATAAGAAAACATATTAAAGGGATAATAATAAATATAGATATTAACTTATTTCTATTTAGAAAAATCCAATTAATAATATAAATTTATTAATAATAATAAATCGTAATATAGTAGTAATGCAAGAATATAGATTTTGGGGATGGTGAAGTTTTTCTAAGGATATATCCTTGGTTAAACTTAGCACTAGGCCCGTGTGGTGCTTTAAAATTGGTCATATGATGAGGTATTGGTGCATGAGGTCATGAAGTTCGAATCTGTTCAAAGAATTTACTAGTTGGTATATCCAAATTTTTTTCCTTCAAATAGTGATGAAAATATACCTACCCAAGTTATTTTTTTTTTATTTTATTTTATTTTAATTTGTCTTTGAATATAACATATAATGGAGAAAAAGAAGAAAAAAAAAAAAATATTAAGTACAAGCAAGCTTCCTACCGTAGGAAATAAAAAAAAAAAAAATAAAGTTTGATAAGCTCCAATCTACTTAAAAATAAAAATAAAATAAAAAAAATGTTTTAAAAACATTTGTTATAAAAACATTTGTTAAAAACATTTTTTTTATAACAAATGTTTTATTTTTGTTATAAAATATGTTATAAAAACATTTGTTAAAAATATTTTTATTTTTATACAAGTCGTAAGAGCTTATTACGGTTTATATATATATATATATATATATATATATATATTTTTTTTTTTTTTTTAAGTAAGAGACTTGTTACGGTTTAGATATTTTTTTTTTTTTTTTTTTTTTATGTCGTAAGAGCTTGTTACGGTTTGAATATTTTTTTTTTTTTTTTTTTTTTAGTCAGTAAGAGCTTGTTACGGTTTAGGGTTTTTTTTTTTTTTTTATATACGTTTATATGTCGCATCTTGCCAGTATTATTTAATATTAAAGTTGGTTTAAGTTAAACAAACCGACAACATGTTGACTTTGGTGGGGTCCTCATATTAAAATAAAAGCTAAGATAAAGTTATTACTACCGGGTATATTATGTTTCAATCTCAAATTTCCAATAAGTTTATCAACTATTCAAAAAGGGGTGTTAAGATAAGACTCTACAAAGAACTTGGTTCTTATGGAAGGGCTCCCATATATATATATATATATATATATATATATATATATATATATATATAGGGTTATCCACAAAGAATCGCAATCGGTTGTTGGAAGCAACTTTTTTAGCCTTAAGTCAATTTTTTTTTTTTCAAATTCTTTTATAACATAAGGCTAAAAAAGAATTGCTCCACAGCAACATGGGGGACAACCCTTTTTGACCTATTAAAATTTCGGTTGGAGCAAAAAATCAATCAAAAAAGAAGTAGCTTCACAACAACTGGTTGCTGTGGATGAAACTCCATATATATATATATATATATATATATATATATGAGAGAATACTTTATCATACATGATGCGGTCGGTGCTTGCAATTTTTACAAAGTTTCATTGAGGTGGGGGACCTTTTGCACGTCTAAATCTAAACCGGGTTTCATGTACATTGCCGGCTGAACCGGCCGGACTGCTAATCAGTTCTCTGTTGGACATATATTGAATAAATTGTGTTCGATTGTTACAAGGTTTAGGCAGTTGAGAGATGGCACGTAGATAGTGGTGGTGCTGATGGAATCGGCAGCTGTTTCTTTTCGGACTGCTGTTTCTGCTTCTTTGATAGTCGATAGAATGAAAGAAATGTGTTTGGAGGAGGTGGGGGAGTTCCTTCCACCTTCTGCAAAAATGGAATTTGTTTAAAGTTCAATATCTTACTATATTGATAGTGATCAGTTATATACTGCATACTTTTTGCTTGTGTTACAAAACATTAACAAAAATTAAGCTACTATCACATAAAAAATGTCACATAATTAAAATTGTAAAATTAACAAACAATTTGGGTACTCGCTTGACTAAAAGTTCGATTCGAGCTTGACTCGAAATATAAATGAGTCAAATATGAACACATTTTAAAGTTTGATAAATTATTCGAATCTCCTCAAATTATAATTTTTATTGATACTCAGATCATATTCGTTGAAAAAATCCAAACTGCTTAGAAATTCGATTCGAATCGCGTCTTTCAACTCAATAAATTAAATGAAATTTCAATCAAACCTTATTTTATATAATCAATAAATTTTGTGAACCAAATCGAATAACTCAATACTCGATTAACCTTTAGTTCGTTCGTCCTTCTCCACGCATAATGCTCACACACACGATCTCGCGGCCCATATGCCGGAATTTTACCTACTGATATGCGTGTGTGTATGTGAAAGATATATGACTTTTTATGTGATAGTAGTATGGTTGTTAAAAACATCATATATTGGTTTCTATGCATAATAAATTTAATCACAAGTCCAAATGGATCCAATGTGTCTAATCGGGCCCAGCAGGCCATGTTCGCAGTCAGCATTTTCCAAATTTTATCAGGCTACTTGTGTATTGTTTTGTAATATCAGCTCATTGCCTCTCATGAAAAACTTAACACTATTCCATTCATTGGATAAATACATGGGATCAAGTTAACATGAAAGTTTATTTTTTGGTAAGTTGGTCAATTGATTAAATAGAATCTTTACACAGCATAGAGGCTACAGCTGCGTCAAGATCTTCTATTAGTAGGTTACCAACTTATCCAAAAATAAACTTCATGCTAATCACTTCCAAATACATATCGGTAACTGTTTGAGAGCTTGTAGCAATATCAAAATTTTATAAGGTTTCCAAATATTATATACAAGCCTATATAAAATAAAGGGGAAATTATGACTAGTGTCATATATTTACTAGGTGAATGGATAAGATTAGTATTAACTAAGGGGGTATTTGTTTAGAGCTGAATGAAGCTGAATGAATGAAGGACTGAATGGAATGGCTGAATCGGTCAGTGCGTTTGTTTTAGTCTGAATGGCTGAATCGGTAAGATGACCGAGCTGAATGAAGTAAAAAGAAATTAAAAAATAAAATAAATTTATAACAATTTTGAATTTTTTCAGAGGAATAAAATAATAAAGTTTTGTTATTCAAATATTTCAGACATGCCAATTATCAAACAGTTTTTTTTTATTCAGATTCAGATTCGGCTCATTCAGATTTAGATTTATTCAGTTTTTATCAAACACCCCTAAGGTCCCTATCAAAACATGTTTGAGGTCTGCCACGGGCTTTTTGTTCAATTTTTATGTAGATTCCAACAAATATTGTTTCCAAGTTCATGATCCATATCTGCGCTACAAAGACTAGAAATCCAGTAGAGAAGAGAATGTTTGGAGACAGTCAATCACTTTGGGTAAGCTTTGTTAGCTATTTCAGTCACCACATGAATGTTGTTCAATAGAAATAGGTAACTACATCTGTTATGTTGTTGGAAACTTGGAATTACCCCCAAAGATAATTCCTAATAAAGGGGATAAGACATGTAAATTTTTGTAGGATCATTAGCAATTAGCAGCTAGTAGTATGGTAGCATACTAAAACCATGACAACGAGGGAGTGAAGAGAAACAATACCTCAGAGCTGGCTTTGGTAATCCTCCCGGACTGAGAAGCCAAGTATTCAATGATTTCAAAAAACTTTGTTTGCCCCAAGTCGGTACAGTTATGGTAATAATAAATAGCCAAGTCCCATGCCCTTGTCCTCATCTCCTGTAAACTCTTGTCTATGTCTGTCTCATGCTTTGCAACAAATGGCCGCAATAAGGTTTCATAGACATACCCTGTTCCCTGAGTGAGCAGAAATTGTCCATCTTAAATTAGAACATAACTATTCACTACCAACCATATATTATGAATATATATGATACATAAGTTCTAGTTAAAAAATGTATTAGACCTTTGTTTTCGGATACCACAAGTAGATAAATAGAGCTAGCTTCGTCTCAGCATACATTGGCACCCTAAACAAGATAGATATATACTTAGAAATCGAGACCTGCAAGTATCGATGAAGATAGATAAAGGTCATTGAATGCTGCATACCATGAAACAAATATATCCCCAATTCTCTCAAAAACTGTCATCAATGCAACAATTATCCTGTGGAATCAAAATTCGTTAGTAATCCTGTTTGATCCATGGGCTACTGAAACTAAGAATAACATTTAGCGTACACAATTAATTAAACAATGATGGCTGTTGAGTGTTGAAGCTATATACACATTGTGGATATTGCACCATAACCTTATTAAGTGTGAAAGTGACTAATCAATTCATCTCTACAACTCACTATGCTACATAACCAATCTTACAAAGATTATTGTCAAGTCAATTTTGAAAATAAGTCTCTTCATGTTTTTGGCAATATTGGGTTTAGAAAAGTAAGTGAACTGTAGCACCACAAAGTCAAGTGAGCTCGTGCAATTAGGTGGAGATGCTAATATCTTTTCATATTTTCACTATCATAGTACTCCATGCATTCCAAAATTGTTCTGAAAAAGAGATAATTTTTTACTATAGGATTATAAAGGGGCATACTATCCCTAATTTGTAGTTATTTTTCTATCATCATTTCTAACATCACACCCCAGTATTACTAAATTCTTAATTAGTCTTAAGGGTACATTTAAAAACATAGAGTTTTCTTTTATCAGAAATGTATATCTAATTTATGGAGGCCATTAATTAGGAAAACAAAGTTCAAAGGATATTTGATTGTCTAAAAATTAATCCTGAGAATTTAAATTCCCTAAGAGAGAGGAGGCATACCAATATTGACACCAAAATCGAAGTTCTTCAATATGGACCTTGTTCTTCTCCACAGTTTTAAAGCACTCGAACGCGGGATATACATATCCAAGGACCATCCTGCCAATCCCAGAATCAAAAACCGATTATGAACTAATTTAAGAATTTAAGAACAAGGGTTCAATTGATTACATACA
This sequence comes from Panax quinquefolius, assembly GCA_020205615.1. NCBI lineage: Eukaryota > Viridiplantae > Streptophyta > Magnoliopsida > Apiales > Araliaceae > Panax > Panax quinquefolius. Next base: position 117,958,889 of record CM035168.1, read on the forward strand.
TAAGAACTTTGGTAATGATATCTGCCAACATCTTTGCCAGTAAGTGCCAACACCCAAAAAAAAAAATCCTACACAAATACGATTACCATTAGATAGGATCAATATCCAATTTCCTCTAAATTTAGGTATTCTACAGAGTCCTATAAAATCTACAAATAGAAAATGAAATGTTGAATTAAAATAGCAAGCAAATGAACTAGCTAGTTATGAAACAGCAACATAATCAAATACTTACAGAAGTAAAACATTGACTTCAATTAGTTAACAAACTAATCTGAAACACTAGCTTTCAATGAAAATGAAACAAGTAAATGGGAATTGATTACCTTAATTGCTGAGAAGGAAGAACGATATTTGATTCTGGGTGTTTGGGGAATGGAAACAAACTCTGGAAAACGTGAGATGAGATGTCTGAATTTTTGAGAATATACAATTGAAGAGTTTAGTTGTGTGCGCATAAGAGAGAGAGAATTGGGTAAAACGTAGAAGGGAAGAGAGGAAGAGGGAGAGGGAGAGGGAGAGGGAGATTTCTTGACACGGACGCCTCCTCGTTCTTTTTTAGTAGTTGTGTAGAGTGGATTTCTTGGGATTCCGCATGCGGGTTTACCGTTTCTCAGTTGTGATGCTCTTTGTTTAGAGAGAAAGGGGATGTTAAAAACTGAATCAATCTGAATTTAAATAAAAAATTATTTAATAATTAATATGTCTGAAATAATTGAATAACAAAATTTTGTAATTTTACTTCTTTGAAAAATTTTAAAATTGTTGTAAATTTATTTAATATTAATATTTTTTTAAACTTTTGTTTACTTCATTCAAATGCTTTCATTTACTATTCGAGTTAAAAAATCGAACTTAGTATATTCGGTTAAATTCCATCTTACTCGATTCAGGTCATTCGACTAAAACACACGCATGTTTAATTCATTCAATGTTCAAATATTCACCCATTCAACTTTAAACAAACACCCTCTAACTTATCTTTGTATGAAAATTATAATTATAAGATTAATATTAACTTTTTTAAAAAAATATTTTTAAATTAACATAAATTTATTTAATTTATGTTAACACAATTATAAATATCATAAAATACTTAAAAGAACTACAAATTAAAAGATTTATTATTTTAATATTAAATATATTAGTTAAGCACACGTACGAAGCACAAGTTTATTTTAATTCCTTATTTATTCTATATATATAATTATTATAAAAAATGTTTTAGTAGTAGTTAATAAAATAAAATGGGGAGATTTTAAAGTGTTTTAATAGCCGTAAAGTTTTAGTCTCATACTAAAAACTAAGGAACAAAAAACTTAATTTTGTCGTAATATTAATTGCTCGTGGTTGAAAACACGACGTAAAAAAAAATTAGATTAAAATTCGAAAAATACTACATTACCTAAAGACTCTTTACAACATAAAATAACTTACAATTAAATATAACAATTATCATAATTCATCACATCATCACAATAATTAATTTTTCTTTAAAATAGATATATAGAAAAATCTAAATGTGACGCCCCCAAAATAGGTATATACAACCCATTCTGAGTCGCTAAATACATGATACATAGTTCAAATACAAACTTAATAATATATGTGACGCCCCCAAAATAGGTATACATCACCTATTCACACCCAAAACATGGTACAGAAACAACTACAACTTTATTAATACAACATATAAACTGTGAGTTTAAAATATAAATATTGTCATCTAGACAATATTCACACCCAAATAAATTCTCATAACAATTATTGGTACATTATTTTATAAAAATGGTGAGGACTACTAAGACAACTTTCTAGATCCATCATTCCACACCCCGATTAGAACTCATTACGCTACATTCTCGCCTCCCGAGAAGAAAAATAGAACAAAAAGGAAAAGGGTGAGCTCAACTAGCCCAAAGAAAGAATATTATGACTAAGATAATATAGAACAAATTATTGTTAGTCTTCAACAGGAAAAATCGATAAAATACAATAGATAACAAGTTTCGGATCAATATTCGAGCGGAAATAATAATTAATAGAAGAGTTACGTAGAGAATGTAATCTACTATTATCTATGAATTTAAAAGTCCATCATCAATATTTTATCCTCGTAACATCAATCAATATACATCTTGAATCAAATATTCATCTTTGCATTACGTGCCAAAATATTCATTTAATTATGTATTATCTCAACACCTCTTCATCTTTGCAGACTACGGGCCAAAGATATTCATAAGAAAATCAACCATCTTTGCACTACGGTAGCCAAAGATATTCGATAATATCATCATTTAGAACGAGGATGATGAAAAATATTTTAAAGAAAATGAATTCAATTAAACAAAAGAACAAATATTAAGAATTAAATTTTTTAAACAATCTGAGTTCAAAAATACTTCATTAATAATCATAGTGAAGTAAAATTCAAGAATGATCAAAAACATGGATACAATCAAAGCTAGTATCCATAATAGATATTTTGGACAAAAAAGTAAAATTTTAATTTTTCCGTGAATAGTCTTAGATTCGTGAATAATGTCATATACGTGAATAAAGGTCGATATCGTGACTAGTAACCCCTAACAATTAAAAGACAAGAAATTCACAAGAAAAATCTTACCAATATTCCTAAGATAATGATATTAAAAGAAATAATATCATTTAAAAAATAATAATATCCCTTACCTTGAAAAGATCAGATTTCAAATTTTAATATCTGGGATATAGTCTTTGAAGAGAACTTTAATTATATAGCAACACTCAAAGTATCAAAATACTCACAAGAATACGCTCGATAATAATATAGAGAGAAAGAGGAGAAAACTTTAGTTTCTAGTGTGATTTTCAATTCTAACCCAAGCACCCTATTTATAGGAAAATCTTTAGAACACCATGTGAAAAATTTAATAAAATAATAATATAATTAAACAAATTTCTTACGCACACCAAGAATCTGAATTCAGCAACTTAACACATGTTTAATGAGGACCACAAAATATAAAAAATGTTTTTCTTAAAATAAATATTTTAAACTCCAAAAATTAATTATTCTAGAACTTTGGAACTTCAATAATTCATAATAAATAGCCCTTTTATCAGAAAAATTCAAACCTCATGTCCTTTCTATAGGAAATTTCATTCTCTACAACTTTGCTGAAGAAAGTTTTTCCAAATTCTAAACAAAAATTGATCGAAATCCACAAACGGACAATTTTACAGGCTATAATCAAATTACAGTCAAGAAACGGGCCCACAGACATGTTTATCATGTTTTAAACAATTTTTGTAACAAAAATACTCTTCCTTCTCATATACTTATATATCCCACATTCATTGTAAAAAATATTATCATTATTATATTATTAAAATAAAATAATATATTTAAATAAATTATTTATCAGAAAAGATAAAATAAAAATTTTTCAAAAATTGTCACATTAAAATTTTCTCCATCTATATCCACATAAAATAAATATTTTTTATTATCATATAAATCAATAATTAATTATTCATAAATAATATTACAGAATCACAACACTGGCAACTAGGCTGTTCCCAGGAAAGAGAAGGATTTTCAATAAGGATTTCTCCTTACTGGCGCGCAATTAGGTGACCAAACCTCTCCTTAGACAGAACTTTCTAGACATTGCCAATAATGTTATCTAATAATATTATTCAAATAATATGAATTATTGATCCGATAATAGAAAATACTGTGTAATGACAATTATTGAAACAACAATAATATAAAATATCAACATAACAATTATTGAATCAATAAAGTAAAATATTGAGCAGTAATTACTGTAATAATTATTGAGTAGTGCCTTTGTGCGTAGGACATGCTCCTTCCTATCCAAGATTTTGACAGGTATCTCTTCGTACGTTAAGTCTTCGGCTATCTCATCCGGTTCTAACTCAATAATGTGGTTCGGGTCTTTCACATATTTACGAAGCACAGATATGTGAAACACATTATGAACACGAGACATACTTTGTAAGACCCCAACTTATTATTAATGAAATTTAATTTTCTCTATTTATTATTTTGAAATAGTAAGGGTTGATTTGATTAATGTGGATAGTTAGGGGTTAAATACGCAAATATTTCAAAATAAGCAGTGGTTATAAAATATTCATTGTTGTGGGAATATTCGTTTGGTCGTGGAATATTAAATGCATCGTGGAATATTAAATGCGGCCCAGCGACCATGTATGGGGCCCCATGTGAGCGATTGGATGAAGAAAACGACAAATATAAGTTGTTTAAAAATAACTAGCAGGCGTAGTTATTACTGATTAACACTATTGGATTACCCTTGGGTTAAAACACACGATACTGCGTTGTGTTGCAGAGATGGCACCAGGTATTGCACCAATCATTGAAGGCACTACTCAATAATGGTTACGATAATTCTTGCTTCACTATTTTATTGAGTTAATAATTCTTCAAGCGTTGATATTTTATATTCTTTGTTGTTTGATAATTGTCATTACACGTTTTTTCATTATCGAAGCAATAATTCATATTATCCTGAATAATATTATTAGATAACATTATTGGCAATGTCTAGAAAGTTACATAAGGAGAGGTTTGGTCACCTAATTGCGCGCCAAGAAGAAAAATTCTTATTGGAAAGCCCTCTTTCTGGGAACCTGCTTGGTTGTCGATATTGTGATTACGTAATATTATTTGTGAATAATTAATTATTGATTCATATGATGAGGAAAATATTGATTTTATGTGGATATAGATGGAGAAAAAATTTTAATGTGACAATTGTTGAAAATTGAAATTTTATCTCTTTCGATAAAATAATTCATTTAAATATATTATTATATTTTAATAATATAATAATGGTGATATTTTTACAACGAATGTGGGATATATGAGTATCTGAGGAGGAAGAGTATTTTTTTGTTGCAATAAATGTTTAAAACATGTAAAACATGCCTGTGGACCCCATTTATTGATTGAAATTTGATTATAACTGTAAAAATCGACTGCTTATGGATTTCGGTCAATTTCCATTTGGAATTTGGAAAAACTTTCTTCCGCAAAGTTGTAGAGAATTGAATTTCCTATAAACACTCATAGATTCGAATTTTCTGATAAAAGGGCTATTTATTATGAATTATTGAAGTTCAAGCTCCAAAATAATTAATTTTGAAGTTTTAAATATTTTTTACAAAAAACGTTTTTGCATGTGTGAGGCATGTGTTCAATTGCTGAAATTTAGATTCAAAGGTGTCGTGAAGATTTTATATATATATTAATATTTTAATAAATTTTCTACTTTGGTGTTCTAAGCATTTTCCTATAAATAGGTGCTTATGTTAGAATTGAAAATCACACTTAAACTCAAGTTTTCTCTCTATATTATCGAAAGTATTCTATTCTTGTGAGTATTTTGAGTATACTTTGAGTATTGTTAGACGCAGTGCAAGTTCCTTCAAAGACTATACCCGTATTCCAAATAAATTTAATCTTTCGAGGTAAGGGATGTTATTTTCTTCTCGAATGATATTATTTCTTCAATATCATTATCTTTGAAATATTAGTTGGAACTTTTTATCAAATTTAGAACTTTTTCATGTCGGGGTTACTATTCATGAGTTACTATTCACGAGTTACTATTCACGAGTACTATTAATGTGAAGCGTGAAGATGTTTTTTTGTGAAATTTCTATCTTTTGGTGTAGAGTTACTATTCACGTATACTGGCACTATTCATCGAAAATAAAATTTCTTCTTTTAAGTCCAAAATATCTATTCGGATACTAGCTTTGTTTGTATCCATGTTTTGATCACTCTTGAATTTTACACCACTATGATTATTTTTGAGGTATTATTTTTGAACATGGATAAAAACAAAGTACTGAATCCTTAATCCTTGCTATTTTGTTTCACCGAATTCATTTTCTTTAAAATATTTTCATCATCCTCGCTTCTAAATGATGATATTATCAATATCTTTGGCTGTAGTGCAAAGATGGTTGATTTTCTTATGAATATCTTTGGCCGTAAGCCAAAGATGAGCAAAAAGTTGAGATGAATATGACCAATCGATGAATATTTTTGGCAGATAGTGCAAAGATGAATATTTGATTCGGATGTATATTGATTGATGTTACAGGATAAAAGATAGACGATGAACTTTTAATTCATACATAGAAGATAGTAGTTTGCATTCTCTACTTAACTCTTCTAATGAATTATTATTTCAGATTCATGCGAATATTGATTTAAAATTTGTTGTCTATCAGATTCTATTAGATTTTCCTCTGTTGAAGACTAACGGTAATTTGTTGTATATTATCTTAGTCATAATATTCTTTATTGAGCTAGTTGAGCTCACCCTTTTCCTTTTGTTCCATTTTTCTCGGGAGGCAAGAATATAGCGATGCAGAGCCTGGGTATGGAATGAAGGTTTTAATGAGAGTTGTTTAGTAGTCCTCACCATTTTTGTAAAATAATGTATCAATAAATGTGATGAGGATTTATTTGAGTATAGATATTGTCTGAAGATAATATTTGTATTTAAACTCACAGCTTTCTTTGTTGTAATAATAAAGTTGTAGTTGTTTCTGTACCATGTATTGACAACTCAGAATGGGTGATGTATACCTATTTTGGGGGCGTCACATACTTGGAGGTAACGCGAGTCTATAGGCTACATTTCCTACTCGGTCAAGAATCTGAAATGGAACAATAAATCGTGGATTGAGCTTTCCTCTCTTCCCAAATCTTGTAACTCCCTTCCATGGGGCAACACGCAACAATACATGATCCCCAATACTAAATTCCACTTCCTTTCGATGATGATCCGCATAACTCTTTTGTCGATCTTGTGCCGTTTGGATCTTTTCTGTAGTAATACGTACCAACTCTGGTCCCAATAATGTTGCTTCACCCACCTCATCCCAACATAGTGGAGAGCGACACTTTCTTCCATACAATACTTTAAATGGAGCTACCCTTATACTTGCCTGATAACTGTTGTTGTAGAAGAATTCCACCAATGGTAAATACTTATCCCAACTCCCTTTGAAGTCTAAGACACAGAGTCTTAATAGATCTTCAAGAGTTTGAATTGTCCTCTCTGATTGTCCGTCCGTTTGAGGATGGTATGCAGAACTGAATCGTAAATCTGTGCCCATAGCTTTTTGTAAACTAACCCAAAATCGTGAAGTGAATCTTGGGTCAAGATTCAAAACTATGGATACTGGCATGCCATTCAATCTCACAATCTCATTTACATACATAGCAAGACGTTCAAGGGAATAAGTCTCCTGTAACGGCAAGAAATGAGCAAACTTGGTTAATCTATCAATAATAACCCAAATAGCATTTATGCCTTGAGAAACCGTGGGAAGACCCGTAACTAAATCCGTGGTAATGTGTTCCCACTTCCATTTTGTAATCCCAAGTGGTTGCAATGGACCCTCAGGCACTTGATGCTCTGCCTTTACACGTTGACAAGTTAAACACCTCGAGATAAACTTCGCGATCTCTCTCTTCATATTGTTCCACCAAAATGTATGTCGAAGATCACGATACATTTTGGTGCTTCCAGGATGGATTGCAAATGGTGTATTGTGTGCCTCCATCATGATCATGTTCTTTAAATCAGAATCGTTAGGAACACAAAGTCTGGAGTGGACTCGAAGTATTCCTTCTTTATCGATTCTTGCTTCTGGAATAACACCCTCTTGTAATTTCTTCTTCATACGCATCAGCTCCGGGTCTGTGGCTTGAGTAACTTTAACTTCATCGATTAAAGTTGGTTCTATGCGTATACTTGACATCATCGCACTCGTTCTTGCATATGATCTTCTACTCAACGCGTCAGCTACCACGTTTGCTTTTCCAGGATGGTATTGAATGGTGTGGTCATAATCTTTTAATGTCTCGAGCCAACGCGTCGTTTATCGTGTGAGTTCCTTTTGGGTGAAGAAATATTTGAGACTTTTATAGTCTGAATATATCTCCACTTTCTCTCCATACAGATAGTGCCTCCAGATCTTTAGCGCGAAAATGACTGCTACCAACTCTAGATCATGAGTAGTATAATTCCTCTCATATTCTTTAAGTTGTCGCGAGGCATAAAGCTATGACTTTCCCACGTTGCATGAGAACACATCCTAACCCTTTGCACTCAAGCATCATTGTAGATAAGAAATCCATCCCGAACCGGATGGTATTATCGAAACAGTCTTAAAATGAGTCTCCTCTTAAGCTCTTGGAAACCCTTCTCGCATTCCTCGCTCCATACGAATTTTATATCTTTCCGAGTCAGCTGAGTTAATGGAGTAGCGATTTGTGACGCCCCCAAAATAGGTATACATCACCCATTCTGAGTTGTCAATACATGGTACAGAAACAACTACAACTTTATTATTACAACAGTAAAACTGTGAGTTTGAATACAAATATTATCTTCTAGACAATATCTATACTCAAATAAATCCTCATCACATTTATTGATACATTATTTTACAAAATGGTGAGGACTACTAAACAACTCTCTCTAACCTTCATTCCATACCCCGACTAAATCTTCGCTATATTCTCGCCTCCTGAGAAGAAAAATGGAACAAAAAGGAAAAGAGTGAGCTCAACTATCCCAGTAAAGAATATTATGACTAAGATAATATACAACAAATTATCATTAGTCTTCAACAGGAAAAAAAAACTAATAGAATACAATAGACAACAAGTTTTTAAACCAATATTCGCAGTTGAAATAATAATTCATTAGAAGAGTTAAGTAGAGAATGCAAACTACTATCTTCTATGTATGAATTTAAAAGTTAAATGCGTCTATCTTTTATCCCTGTAACATCAATCAACATACATCCGGAATCAAATATTCATCTTTGCACTTTGAGCCAAAGATATTCATCACCGTTAGTGTTCATCTAAACAAACACTGCTCATCTTTTGCACTACGGGCCAAAGATATTCATCGAAATCATTCATCTTTGCACCTACAGGCCAAAGATATTCAATAATATCATCATTTAAAGGCGAGGATGATGAAAAATATTTTTAAAGAAACGAATCCAAAGGAAACAAAATGACAAGGATTAAGGATTAAGATTAGGTACTTTGTTTTATCCATGTCCAAAAATACCTCAAAATAATCATAGTGGTGTAAAATTCAAGAATGATCAAAACATGAATACAATCAAAGCTAGTATCCACAATATAGATATTTTGAACGAAAAGAAAAATTTTCATTTTTCGATGAATAAGTCTTTGTATTCGTGAATAAGTAATAAGATACGTGAATAAAGGTCGATACGTGAATAAGAACTCCGATAATTAAAAGTTCTAAATTTGATTAAAAGTTCAGATCAATACTTGGCATAATGATATTAGAATAAATAATATCATTTTAAAAAAATAATATCCCTTACTTGAAAAATCAAGATTTCTTAAATTTGAACACAGGATATAGACTATGACTTGAACTTGCAACCGTATAGCAATACTCAAATTATAGTCAAAATACTCACAAGAACACGCTCAATAATATAGAGAGAAAAACTTGGGTTTACGGTGTGATTTTCAATTCTAACCTAAAGACCCTATTTATAGGAAAATGCTTAGAACACAAAAGCGAAAAATTTAATATAATAATAATATATATAATAAAATTTCCTCGCTTTTAAATCTGGTCCAAACTTCACCACACATGTGCCAAAAAACAATAAAACGTTTTTCTTAATAAAATAATTAAAACTTCCAAAAATTAATTATTTCGGAGCTTCGAAACTTCAATAATTCATAATAAATAGCTCTTTTATCAAAAAATTCGAATCTAGCGACTTTTTATAGGAAATTCAATTCTCTACAACTTTGCAGAAGAAAGTTTTTCCAAATTCCAAAAAACAATTGATCAAAATCCACAAACCAAGGCGATTTTACAAGCTATAATCAAATTTCAAATCAATAAATGGGGTCCACCGACATGTTTAACATGTTTTAAACATTTATTGCAACAAAAATACTCTTCCTCCTCGTATACTCATATATCCCACATTCGTTGTAAAAATATCACCATTATTATATTATTAAAATATAATAATATATTTAAATGAATTATTTTATCGGAAAAAGATAAAATTTCAATTTTCAACAATTGTCACATTAAAATTTTCTCCATCTATATCCACATAAAATCAATATTTTTCTTATCATATGAATCAATAATTAATTATTCACAAATAATATTACGTAATCACAATATTGACAACCAAGCGTTCTAGGAAGAGGGGCTTTCCAATAAAGATTTCTCTCTTACTTGGCCGCAATTAGGTGACCAAACCTCTCCTTAGATGTAAACTTTCTAGACATTGCCAATAATGTTATCCAATAATATTATTCGATATTATGAATTATTGCTCTCGATAATGGAAAATCTTGTAAATGACAATTTATTGAAACAATAGTAATATAAAATATCAATACAAAGAATTATTGAATCAATAAAATAATTGAACGATAATTAATGTAACCATTATTACGTAGTGCCTTCTTACGTAAGAATCAATAATTGGTGCAATCTGGTAAGCTTTCTTGTGTTTTAACCAATTTAGTATTTTAACAAGATAATACTTGAATAACTACTCTGTTATTTTTAAACAACTTATATTTGTCGTTTTCTTCATCCAATCGCTTTCCGTTATGGGGCCCACACACGGTCACATGCCAGTCGTATTTAATATTCTCCGACGAGCATTTAATATTCCACGACCAAACGAATATTCCCTAATAACAATGAATATTTTATAACCACTTTGCTTTATTTTGAAATATTTGCGTATTTTACCCCTAACTATCCACATTAATCAAATCAACCCTTACTATTTCAAAATAATAAATAGAGAAAATTAAATTTCATTAATAATAAGTTGGAGTCTTACACGATTCGAGAAAATCCTTCCACGAATCTCCGATAATAACCAGCTAAGCCCAGAAAGCTACGTATTTCGGTCACCGACTTCGGTTGCTCCCAACTTTGTATTGCTTCAATCTTCGCCAGGTCAACAGACACTCCATGTTTTGATACCACGTGCCCAAGGAATGCTACTTCCTCAAGCCAGAACTTGCATTTCTTCAACTTAGCATATATCTTGTTTTCACGAAGCCTTTGGAGTACCACCTTCAAATGGTGCTCATGATCTTCACGGCTTTTGGAATATATGAGAATGTCATCAATAAAGACAACAACGAACTGATCCAAATAGTCCTTCAATACTCGATTCATCATATCCATGAAAGCCGCAGGAGCATTAGTCAATCAAAAAGACATGACTAAAAATTCATAATGCCCAGTCGAGTTACTCAAGGCGCTTTGGAATATCCTCGATTCTAATCTTCACCGATGATGATATCGAACGAAGATCGATCTTTGAAAAGAATTGTGCTCCTTGCAATCGGGTCAAACCGGTCATCAATACGAGATAACGGATACCTATTCTTGATGGTGACATGGTTCAATTCTCGATAGTCAATACAAAGTCGCATACTCCCGTCTTTCTTCTTTACTTAATAAAACATAAGCACCCCAAGGAGATGTATTAGGGCCAATGAAACTGATGTCCAACAACTCTCGTAGTTGGACCTTTAACTCTTGCGATTCAATAGGAGCCATTCGATATGGGGTTTTAGAAATGGGCTTTGTACCGTGTTCAAGATCAATAAAGAATTGATTTCACGTTACGGGGTAGACAAGGAAGTTCTTCAAAAACACGTCGAAAATTTACTAACAACAGAATATTATTCAAATCGGCGTGTCTTTATTCAAATCCATAACATGGGCTAAGAAAGCTTGACATCCGTTTTTCAATAAACGAATAGCTTTATGACTAGATATGACAGTGATTGATTTTAATGGTTTAGTTGCTTGAATTCGTACAACAGGTTGGTTAGGAGTATGAGAACTAATAACCTTACGAAAACAATCAATTTTGGCATGATGAATAGTTAACTAATCAATCCCTAAAATCACATCAAAAACGAGTATCTTTAAAGAGATAAGGTCAACAGGTAATGTGATGGTGCCAACATGGATCAAACAAGATTTATAAACAGTGGAAGTGATGAAAGTTTCTCCTAACAAATAATATCCCTATATACTGACCAACTAACAAATAAGCTAAGGTAGGACACACTCGCGAAGGATTTACTCGTCACTCCCTCCTAGTTCTATTCCCCGATCTCCGCCAAAAGATCATATCCTAGCTCGATACTAATCATGACGCCCCCAAAATAGGTATACATCACCTATTTTGAGTCTTCAATAACATGGTACAGAAACAACTACAACTTTATTAATACAACATATAAACTGTGAGTTTAAAATACAAATATTGTCATCTAGACAATATTCACACCCAAATAAGTCCTCATTACAATTATTGGTACATTATTTTACAAAATGGTGAGGACTACTAATACAACTTTCTAGATCCATCATTCCACACCCAACTAATTAAAACTCGCTACATTCTCGCCTCCCCGAGAAGAAAAAATAGAACAAAAAGAAAAAGGGTGAGCTCAACTAGCCCAAAGAAAGAATATTATGACTAAGATAATATAGAACAAATTATTGTTAATCTTCAACAGGAAAAAATCGATAAAATACAATAGACAACAAGTTTCGATCAATATTCGCACAGGAAATATAATAATTCGTAGAAGAGTTACGTAGAGAATGTAATCTACTATTATCTATGAATTTAAAAGTCCATCATCAATATTTTATCCCTGTAACATCAATCAATATATATCTCGGATCAAATATTCATCTTTGCACTACAGGCCAAAAATATTCATCAGTTGGTCATGTTCATCTCAACACCTGTTCATCTTTGCGCTACGGGCCAAAGATATTCATAAGAAAATCAACCATCTTTGCACTACAGGCCAAAGATATTCAGTAATATCATCATTTAGAACTGAGGATGATGAAAAATATTTTAAAGAAAACGAATTCAGTGAAACAAAAGAACAAATATTAAGGATTCGTACTTTAAACAATCCGAGTTCAAAAATACTTCATTAATAATCATCGTGAAGTAATATTCAAGAATGAACAAAAATATGGATACAATCAAAGCTAGTATCCATAATAGATATTTTGGGCAAAAAACAAAATTTTAATTTTTCTGTGAATAGTGCCGTATTCGTGAATAGTGTCGTATACGTAAATAGTGTCGTATACGTGACTAGTAACCCCGACACTAAAAGACAAGAAATTCACAAGAAAAATCTTACCAATATTTCAGCATAATGATATTAGAAGAAATAATATCATTTAAAAAATAATAATATCCCTTACCTTGAAAAGACTGTATTTCTAAATTTGGAATACTGATATATAGTCTTTGAAGAGAACTTCAGACCGTATAAAGAACACTCAAAGTATCAAAATACTCATAAGAATACGCTCGATAATATAGAGAGAGAAAGATAGAGAAAACTTCAATTTCTGGTGTGATTTTCAATTCTAACCTAAGCACCCTATTTATAGGAAAATGCTTAGAACAACAAAGCAGAAAAATTAATAAACTAATAATATAATTAAACAAATTTCTTACGCACACCAAGAATCTGAATTCAGCAACTTAACACATGTTTAATGAGGCCCACAAAATATAAAAAACATTTTTCTTAAAATAAATATTTTAAACTCCAAAAATTAATTATTCTAGAACTTTGGAACTTCAATAATTCATAATAAATATCCCTTTTATCAGAAAAATTCAAACCTCATGTCTTTTCTATATGAAATTTCATTCTCTACAACTTTGCAGAAGAAAGTTTTTTCAAATTCCAAACAGAAATTGATCGAAATCCACAAACGGACAATTTTACAGGCTATAATCAAATTTCAGTCAAGAAATGGGCCCACATACATGTTTAACATGTTTTAAACAATTTTTGTAACAAAAATACTCTTTCTCCTCATATACTCATATATCTCACATTCATTGTAAAAAATATTATCATTATTATATTATTAAAATATAATAATATATTTAAATGAATTATTTATCAAAAAAGATAAAATAAAAATTTTTCAACAATTGTCACATTAAAATTTTCTCCATCTATATCCATATAAAATGAATATTTTTCATTATCAAATAAATCAATAATTAATTATTCACAACTAATATTACAGAATCACAATACTGGCAACCAGTGTTCCTCCCGAAAAGGGGCTTTCGATAAAGTTTTTCCTTCTTCGCGCGTAATTAGGTGACCAAACCTCTCCTTAGAGCGAACTTTCTAGATATTGCCAATAATGTTATCTAATAATATTATTCAAATAATATGAATTATTGATCCGATAATGGAAAATATCATCGTAATGACAATTATCAAACAACAATAATATAAAATATCACCATAGCAATTATTGAATCAATATAATAAAATAGTGAGCAAGAATTACTTTGTAACAATTATCGAGTAGTGCCTTCTTACGTAAGAATCAATAATTGGTTCAATACCGTGTCTTCTTGTGTTTTAACCAATTTGGTATTCCAACAAGATTAATCTGTAAATAACTACGCTCGTTATTTATAAACAACTTATACTTGTCGCTTTCTTCATCCAATCGCTTTCCATTATGGGGCCCACACAAGGTTACTTTGAAAGTAGTATATGCAAACAAATCCAATCATGTTTGATGATAAAGCATAGACGCCCCAAAATAGGTATATATCATCACCCATTCTGAACAGTTGTCAATACTTATTAGGTATGTAAACAACTACAACTTTATTATTACAAAACAAAAACTTTAAATCGTGAGTTTAAATACAAATATTATCTTCTGCATAATATTTATACTCAAATAAATCCTCATCACATTTATCGATACATTATTTTACAAAAATGGTGAGGACTACTAAACAATCCTTTCTAAAACCTTCATTCCATACCCCCGACTGCATTCGCTATATTCTCGCCTCCGAGAAGAATGGAACAAAAGGAAAAGGGTGAGCTCAAACTAGCTCAAGAAAGAATATTATGACTAAGATAATATACAACAAATTATCGTTAGTCTTCAACAGGAAAAATTTAATAGAATACAATAGACAACAAATTTTCAATCAATATTCGCAATGAAATAATAATTCATTAGAAGAGTTAAGTAGAGAATGAAATCTACTATAATCTATGAATTTTAAAAGTTCATCATCAATATTTTATCCTCATCCATCAATCAATATTCATCTCAAATCAAATATTCATCTTTGCACTACAAAGCCAAATCAAATATTCATCTTTGCACTACTAAAGCCAAAGATATTCATCACCATGTTTCATTTAAACACTGCTCATCTTTGCACTACGTGCCAAAGATATTCATCACTTGCTCATGTTCATTTAAACACTGCTCATCTTTGCACTGCCAAAGATATTCATCACCAGCCATGTTCATTTAAACACCTGCTCATCTTTGCACTACAGTGCCAAAGATATTCTTCAAATCATTCATCTTTGCACTACAAAGCCAAAGATATTCAATAATATCATCATTTAAGACCGAGGATGATGAAAAATATTTTTAAAGAACGAATCCAAAGGAAACAAAATGACAAGGATTAAGGATTAAGGATTCGACTTTGTTTTATCCATGTCCAACAATACCTCAAAAATAATCATAGTGGTGTAAAATTCAAGAATGATCAAAACATGGATACAATCAAAGCTAGTATCCGTATTAGATATTTTGGACAAAAGAAGAAATTTTATTTTTCGTGAATAATAGTGCCGATACGTGAATAAGTGTCAGATAATAAGTGAATAATGCCGTAACGTAAATAGTAATCCGACACCAAAAGATAGAAATTCCACAAAAAAATCTTCACGCTTCATTTAATAAGACTCGTGAATAAGAATCTCGTGAATAATAAACTCATGAATAGTAACTCGTGAATAAGAACTCATGAATAGTAACCCCGACATGAAAAAGTTCCAAATTTGATAAAAACTTCAGATCAATATTTCAAAGATAATGATATCAAGAAATAATATCATTACGAAAAAAAAAATAATATCCCTTACCTCAAAGAATCAAGATTTCTAAGGAAAGGCTCAAGTGATGTCGAATGAAACTTGTACCGAATAAAGAACTCTCAAAGTATCTAAATACTCACAAAATACGCCAATAATATAGAGAGAGAAAGAGAAAAACTTTGTTTCTTGTGTGATTTTCAATTCTAACTTAGCCTCTATTTATAGAAAAATGTTAGCCCACCAAGGCATTTGACCAAGCACCGATGGCTTTACTCGCTACTATTGCCACCCACCACATTTGAAATAAAATTCAGCACATTTCTTCACCAACCACAAGTGGGGCCCACTCAATTCTAGAATTTTCCACCAAAATCAATTATAACCCTAATTTCCTAATCGACACCTCTTAAAATTCATAACAAATCATTCGCGCATTTTTAATCTGCTCAAAATTTGTGGACATATACTCAACTTATGTATGTATAACATACCCAAAAATTACTATTAATCCAACTATTTGATTAAAAATTATAACCCCGCAATATATCTCAAAACCCCGATTTAATTTTTAATACCTCCAACTGATAAAATACCGATAAAACACCTCAACAATAATTTCTTCATTTATAACCACATAAATAAATCCATCATTTATATCCACATAAAATAAATATTTCTTTATCATATGAATCAATAATTAATTATTCACAAATAATATTACGTAATCACAATTATGATAACCAAAGCCGCTCCTGTGAAAGAGGGGCTTCCGATAAGGATTTCTCCTCATCGCCGCAATTATTAGTGTGACCAAACCTCTCCTCGATGTAACTTTCTAGACATCGCCAATAATGCTATCTAATAATATTATTCAAATAATATGAATTATTGATCCGATAATGGAGATAATGTGCAAAGACAATTATCAACAACAATAATATAAAATATCAACGCAAAGAATTATCGAATCAATAAAATAAAATATCGAATAAGAATTCACCGTGAAAAATTATCGAGTAAGTGCCTTCTTACGTAAGGATCAATAATTCAACAATACTGCAATACAATACCGCAAAGCATCGCGGCAACCACCACGCCAGACATCAGATTTTAACCACCGGTATTCCCAACAAATTTTAATTCAGAATAACTACGCCAAGTATTTTTAACCAACTTATATTTGTCGCTTTTTTCATCCAATCGCTTCCTATGGGGCTCACACATGGTCATACTGGGCCGCATTTAATATTCCCCGACAAAGATTTAATATTCCACGACCAAACGAATATTCCCCGACAAAAATGAATATTTTATAACCACTTGCTTATTTTGAAATATTTATGATTTAACCCTTAACTATCCACATTAATCAAATCAACCCTTACTATTTCAAAATAATAAATAAAGGAAATTCCTTTTATTTAAAAAATTTCGGTCTTACAACCTCCCTCCTTATGAAATTTCGTCCCTCGATCGACGACGCACTGTGTGTTTCAAAAGGTGAGGATACCTCGCTTTCATTTCCGCTTCCAATTCCCTGTGTCATTTCTATATAAGCATGATTCCTCCACAAAACTTTAACTTGTGGTATGACCTTTCATGCAGAGGGACATGCTCCTTCCTATCCAAGATCTTGATAGTACCTCCTCATACGCTAAGTCTTCTACTATCTCGTCCTGCTTCTAACTCAATAACGTGGTTCGGGTCTTTCACATATTTACGGTACGAGCATGTGTGAAACACATTATGAACACGAGACACATACTCGAGGTAACGCAAGTCTATAGGCTACATTTCCTACTTCCTAATCAAGAATTTGAAATGGACCAATAAATCGTGGATCGAGCTTTCCTCTCTCCCCAAATCTTGTAACTCCCTTCCACGGAGCAACTCGCAACAATACATGATCCCCACATTAAATTCCACGCCCTTTCGATGAAGATCCGCATAACTCTTTTCGTCGATCTTGTGCCGCTTGTATACGCTTGTCAATTATTTGGATCTTTTCGTAGTCATATCGTATTAACTCGTCCCCAACAATGTCAAGCTTCACCCACCTCATCCCAACATATCGAGAACGACATTTTCGGCCCATATAATGCTTCAATGGAGCCACACCTATACTTGCTCGATAACTCGTTGTTGTAGGAGAATTCCACCAATGGTAAATACTTATCCTAACCGCCTTGAAGTCTAGGACACGTAGTCTTAATAAATCTTCAAGAGTTTGAATAGTCCTCTCGATTGTCCGTCTGCTTTGGGGATGGTATGTCAACTAAATCGCAAACTGCGCTCCATAGCTTTTTGCAAGCTAACCCAAAATCTTGAAGTGAATCTTGGGTCACGATCCAAAACTATGGATACAGCATGCCATGCAACCTCACAATCTCATTTACGCATATACTAGCAAGACGCTCAAGGAATAAGTCTCCGATTCGGCAAGAAAAATGAGCGAGACTTTGGTTAATCTATCAACAATAACCCAAATAGATTGATGCCTTGAGAAACCGTAGGAAGACCCGTAAATCTAAATCCATGGTAATGTGTTCCCACTTCCATTCCTAATCTCAAGTGGTTGCAACGGACCCTTAGGTACTAGATGCTCCGCCTTTACACGCTGGCAAGTTAAACACATCGAGATAAACTTTGCAATCTCTCTCTTCATATTATTCCACCAAAATGTATGTCAAGATCACGATACATTTTAGTACTTCCGTGATGGATTGCAAATGGTGTATCAGGTGCCTCCATCATAATCTTGTACTTCAAATCGTAGTCGTTAGAACACAAAGTCTAGAGTGGACTCAAGTATTCCTTCTTCATCAATTCTCGCCCTAATAGCTCCTTCTTGTACTTTCTTCTTCATACGATCACCCGCCCTGGCTCTCGAGCAACCTTAACTTTTTCTATTAAAGTCGGCTCTACGCGATACTTTGACATCATCGCACTCGCTCCTCGCATATGATCTTCTACTCAACGCGCCACCTACCACGCTCGCTTTTACCAGATGGTATCAATAAAGGTGGTCGTAGTCTTCAATAGCTCGAGCCAACGTCACGCCGCATGATGTTGAGTTCTTTTGAGTGAAGAAATATTTAAGGCTTTTATGATCCGAATATATCTCCACTTTCTCCCCATATAGATAGTGCTCCCATATCTTTAAGCGCTAAAAACGATCACCGCTAACTCTAGATCATGAGTAGGATAATTCCTCTCATACTTTTTAAGTTGTCGCGAGGCATAGGCTATGACTTTCCCACGCTGCATGAGAACACATCCTAACCCTTTTGCTCAAGATCATCAGAGAGATAACAAATCCATCCGAACCAGATGGTATTGTTAGAACAAAATAAAATAAGTCTCCTCTAAGCTCTTGGAAACTTTTCTCGCATTCTTCATTCCAAACGAATTTTGTATCCTTCCGAAAGTTAGCCGAAGTTAATGGAGTAGCGATTCGAGAAAACCTTCCACGAATCTCCGATAATAACCACCAAAAGCCCAAAAGCTACGTGATTTCACACCGACTTTTGGTTGCTCCTAACTTCAGATTGCTTCAATCTTCACGGATCAACAGATACTCCATGTTTTGACACTGATTATGCCCAAGAAAGGCTACTTCCTCAAGCCGTAACTCGTGATTTCTTCAATTTGGCATATAGTTGGTTTTCACGGGCCTTTGAGTACCAAATTTCAAATGGTGCTCATGATCTTCACGACTTTTGAATATATAAGGATGTCATCAATAAAGACAACAACGAATCGATCCAAATATTCCTCAATACTTGGCTCATCATATCCATGAAAGCCATAGGAGCATTAGTTAGTCCGAAAGACATGACTAAGAATTCATAATGCCCATACCGAAGTTCTCAAGGCGCTTTGAATATCCTCGCCTAATTTTCAAATGATGATATCCGTAATCTAAGATCGATTTTTGAAAAGAATTGTGCCCTCAGAATCGGGTCAAACAAGTCATCAATACGAGGTAGAGGATACCTATTCTTGATGGTGACATGGTTCAATTCCCGATAGTCAATACAAAAGTCGCATACTCCCGCCTTTCTTCTTTACAAATAAAACAGAGCACCCCAAGGAGATGTACTAGATTTAATGAAACCAATGTCCAACAATTCCTCGTAGTTGACCTTTAACTCCCAAGTTCAATAGAGCCATTCGATATGGGTTTTAGAAATGGGCTTTGTACTGTGTTCAAGATCAATAAAGAATTCAACTTCACGCTCGGGGTAGACCGGAAGTTCTTCTTCAGAAATACGCCAGAAAGTCAATAACAACAGAATATTATTCAAATTTGACGTGTCTTTATTCAAATCCATAACATGGGCTAAGAAAGCTTGACATCCGCTTTTCAATAAACGAATAGCTTTTATGATTAGATATGATAAAGGATTGATTTTAATGGTTTAGTTGTTTGAATTGCATAACAAAGTTGGTTAGAATATGAAAACTAACAACCTTACGAAAACAATCAATTTTGGCATGATGAGTAGTTAACCAATCAATCCCTAAAATCACATCAAAAGCAAGTATCTTTAAAGAGATAAGGTCAATGTGTAAGGTGATGGTGCCAACTCAAATCAAACAAGATTTATAAACAAAGGATGTGATGAAAGTTTCTCCTAACTGAGTTTCCACAGATAGGTCAAAGTCTAATTTCTCCTGAGTCAAGTTTAAACGCTGAGCACATGCAGAGAGATAAAATGAATGGGTAGCACCAAGATCAAGTAAGGTATAAACTTCGCAAGAATTTATAAATAGCTTACCCGTGATCACCTCGCTTGGTTCCTCGATTATGACCAAATACAACAAACGCCTTCCCTAATCGCTGACTTTGACTTTTCTCGGGGATACTTTTGAGTCACCGTCCTCAATTGAACTAGGTTTCGCCATCAGCATAATCTCGAGCGATATATGTCCTTCCTTTCCACAACTATAGCATACCTTGAATCTGTCAGGCGCTTGACCGATATGTCCTCTTTTCCGTGATTTGTAGAAGATACGACCGGTGGTGGTCGCTTCTCCCCTTAGAACCGGGCTTGTCACGCCAGACCGCTGCCTTCACATAGTCGTTATTAAATCTCCTTTTTAAAATCTCCTCCTCGACTCGCTTCTTCTTCGCTTTTCACGACTATGATTACCACCAGTAGTGGTTACCATTTCGTCCGGCTGCTTTCTTTTCTCCGCAGTTATCATTATTCTGCTGATCGCTATCTCCGTACGATCCTCGTTATGGGTCCTCAATGACCGTATTTCGTTATCTCGCCTAATAATTGAGCCTCGCTTACAACATCCTAATAAAGAGAAAGTTTATGAGAAATGAGATACCGACGACGCCGTTTTCAAACCTCTAAGAAACATCCGCCATATACGCTCCTCATTCTCCACCAAATGAGGTGCAAACTCGATAACTCGCAAACTTTGCCTCGCATCGAGACACCGCCATGTTGTTTTGCTCTAATCTGATGAACTCCACTTCCTTCATACGACGTAACACTTTCGTGAAAGTATTTGTCATTAAATAGTCTCTCAAACGCCTCCCAAGACATGCCGAAAAGCGGCCGATGGGTACGCTTCACGCATTCCCACCAAGAGAGTCCGCTTCGCCACTTTAACATAAAGGTGGCGAATGGAACCTTCGTTCTCCGCATCCCAAGACATCGAATATCTTGTAATTTGTTTGACCCATGTTTCCGCCATGATCGGATCCGCTTTCCTTAAATTCGTGGTCCCAACTTCTTTGAATCGCTTGGGTCAGACAACCCGTGAATCGCTATCATTTCCTCCTCAGATTTTGAACACGAAGTCTCCTCGTCTCGATTTTGCATGAACCGCAAAAAGCTTCTAAACATCCCCTCGCTCATCATCTCGCCAATGGTGTGTTGTTCACAGAGAGGACATTGCCACCACAGACGCTCTCCTCGCTGGTAAAGACAGCATCTCCACTGGCCTCATTTACTCCATCATTAATATTCTCAATGACATTCTCAAATACCGCCATAAAACAAGGGTTAATTAAGGAAATCAATATATCACATAATATCCCTATATATACCGACTTAACTAACAAATAAGCTTAGTAGACACACTAAATAAGGATTTACTCTGCCCTCCCTCCTAGTTCTATTCCCCGATCTCCGCCAGAGATCATATCCCTAAGCTCGATACCAACCGCGACGCCCCCAAATATATACATCACCCATTCCGAAAGTCACAATACACGGTACGTGTAAACAACTACAACTTTATTATTACAACAAGAAATCTGTGAGTTTAAATACAAATATTATCTTCTGATAATATTTATACTCAAATAAATCCTCATCACATTTATCGATACATTATTTTACAAAATGGTGAGGACTACTAAACAATCCTTTCTAAAACCTTCATTCCATACCCCGACTCGCACTCGCTATATTCTCGCCTCCCGAGAAGAATGGAACAAAAGGAAAAGGGTGAGCTCAACTAGCTCAAGAAGAATATTACGACTAAGATAATATACAACAAATTATCGTTAGTCTTCAACAGGAAAAATTTAATGTATACAATAGACAACAAGTTTTCAATCAATATTCGCAATGAAATAATAATTCATTGAAGAGTTACGTAGAGAATGAAATCTACTATCTTCTATGAATTTTAAAAGTTCATCATCAATATTTTATCCCCGTAACATCAATCAATATTCATCTCAAATCAAATATTCATCTTTGCACTACAAAGCCAAAGATATTCATCAATCGGTCATGTTCATCTAAACACTGCTCATCTTTGCACTAAAGGCCAAAGATATTCATCACCATCATGTTCATTTAAACACTGCTCATCTTTGCACTACAAAGCCAAAGATATTCTCACATAATCATTCAAACACTGCATCTTTGCACAAAGCCAAAGATATTCTTCAGAATCATTCATCTTTGCACTATATTCAATAATATCATCATTTAAGACCGAGGATGATGAAAAATTTTTAAAGAACGAATCCAAAGGAAACAAAATGACAAGGATTAAGGATTAAGGATTCGTATTTTGTTTTATCCATGTCCAACAATACCTCAAAATAATCATAGTGGTGTAAAATTCAAGAATGATCAAAACATGGATACAATCAAAGCTAGTATCCGTAATAGATATTTTGGACGAAAAGAAGAAATTTTATTTTTCGAATGAATAGTGGCGAGATAATGAATAGTGGTCAGATATACGTGAATAAGGTCGATACGCGAAATAAGAAACATCTCACACCAAAAAAGATAGAAATTCCACAAAAAACATTTTCACGCTTCATTAATAAGACTCGTGAATAAGAATCGTGAATAAGAACTCATGAATAAGAACTCGTGAATAAGAACTCATGAATAGTAACCCCGATATGAAAAAGTTCCAAATTTGATAAAAACTTCAGATCAATATTTCAAAGATAATGATATCAAGAAATAATATCATTATTAAAAAAAAATAATATCCCTTACCTCAAAGAATCAAGATTTCTAAGGAAAGGCTCAAGTGATGTCGAATGAAACTTGATCTAATAAAGAACTCTCAAAGTATCTAAATACTCACAAAATACGCCAATAATATAGAGAGAGAAAGAGAGAAAACTTTGTTTCGTGTGATTTTCAATTCTAACTTAGCCCTCTATTTATAGAAAATGTTAGCCCACCAAGGCATTTTCGACCAAGCACCATGGCTTTTACTCGCTACTATTGCCACCCACCACATTTGAAATAAAATTCAGCACATTTCTTCACCAACCACAAGTGGGGCCCACTCAATTCTAGAATTTTCCACCAAAATCAATTATAACCCTAATTTCCTAATCGATACCTCTTAAAATTCATAACAAATCATTCGTGCATTTTTAATCTGCTCAAAATTTGTGGACATATACTCAACTTATGTATGTATAACATACCCAAAAATTACTACAATCCAACTATTTGATTAAAAATTATAACCCCGCAATATATCTCAAAACCCCGATTTAATTTTTAATACCTCCAACTGATAAAATACCGATAAAACACCTCAACAATAATTTCTTCATTTATAACCACATAAATAAATCCATCATTTATATCCACATAAAATAAATATTTCTTTATCATATGAATCAATAATTAATTATTCACAAATAATATTACGTAATCACAATTATGACAACCGTGCCGCTCCTCAGAAAGAGGGGCTTTCCGATAAGGATTTCTCCTCATCGCCGCAATTAGGTGACCAAACCTCTCCTCGATGTAACTTTCTAGACATCGCCAATAATGCTATCTAATAATATTATTCAAATAATATGAATTATTGATCCGATAATGGAGATAATGTGCAAAGGACAATTATCGAACAACAATAATATAAAATATCAACGCAAAGAATTATCAAATCAATAAAATAAAATATCGAATAAGAATTCACCGTGAAAATTATCGAGTAAAGGCTTCTTCACGTAAGGATCAATAATTCAACAATTCTCGGCAATACCGCAAAGCACCACGCAACCACCACGCCAGACAGACATCGTATTTTAACCACCGTATTCCAAAAAATTTTAATTCAGAATAACTACGCCCATTATTTTTAACCAACTTATATTTGTCGCTTTTCTTCATCCAATCGCTTTCACATGGGCCCACACACGGTCGCTACTGCGTCAGTGCATTTAATATTCCCGACAAGATTTAATATTCCACGACTTAACGAATATTCCCCGATGAATATTTTATAACCAATTATTTTAAAATATTTGCATGATTAACCAACATTAATCAAATATTCAAAATAATAAATAAAGGAAATTCCTTTTATTTAAAAAATTTCGGTCTTACAATAAGTTCAATGATTTTGCTGTTAATAAATTCTGTAGTGATAGTATAGATCATCATTTTCTTGTGTATGATTATACTTTGATTATTCCTTAAGACCCTAGGGTATATCAAAGGGTATGCTTGGGTATAATTAATCAATAAAGAATCTACCACTTCACATCCTATTCAATCAAATCCAACCTTTACTATTTCAAAATAAATAAAAGGAAATTTGCAATTCCAGGCATTTTATTTAAAAATATAATTATTAATGTTGAAATCTATATTATCCGGAAAGTCGCCGATCGCTAGGAGGGCTTATCCCTATCAGAATAAATATTATTTATTTAAATAAATTAATTGTTTAATTTATTTATTTAAATAAGATTAGAATTGTTCTAATTGATTTATTCACAACCTATTTAATATGGAGAACCTAAAGGGTCACACCATAAAAAGGAAGAATAATTATTTAAGAAGTTAATGGCATAATCGTAATAATATAAAGTTATGTATATTTAATTTAATCTATGGTGATAGAATAAATTAAATAGCTTAATATTTATTATTTAATATTTTAGAAATATTAAATATAAATTAATAAGAGGAGTCTTATTAATATTATTACAATTATTATTATTTTAATTTCTAAAAGAGTTTAGGAATTAATTTAATATAAGTACTTTCATTTATTCCTAATAGGATTAGGAGGGAAAATTAGTTAAAGGAGTTTAATTAATTATCTCTAATAAGATTAGGGGAGCTTAATTAATTAAAAGAATTTAATTAATTAAATAAATCCCAATTCCTTAATTGTTAAGGTGGGTTGCCCACATCTATAAATAAGAGGAGTCTTATTACGGGTGAGGGGTTGTTGACTTTTACAACTACGTAATAATTCCAATTTGTTGGGAGAGTACACCTTTTCTATGTAGATAGAAAACTAGGGTTTAGCCAACCACCCTTCTTCTTGAATTTTCTTCTTCCTCGGTGGATCACCCCAGAGGCCAAACATACGGGTGGCTAACGCCGATCAAAGGAAGGAACCAAACCCTTGGATTCAAGTCGAACGCGAAAGGATTTGAGGTGAAATTGTACCGAGGAAGCTCGATCTTCAAGGGTATGATTTTATTCTTTATCTTTTCGCTTAATTAATAATTATGCATAAAGGTGATCCGTATATGGTTTGTAAATTTTTTAAACTCGATTTTACATGCTTCCGCTTAATTTGTGCAATTTGATCAAGCGTTCTTGAATATATTACAAAACTAACAATCAAATTTATCGTAAAAATTTATAAAAAAAAAAATAATTTTTATTTAATATTCCCTAATAATATATAAAAATAAGAATATTCCACACCAAAAACGAATATTCTCCGATATAAAAATTAATATTTTATAACCACTTGCATATTTGAAATATTTAGCATTTTACCCATAACTAACCACATTAGTCAAATCAACCCTTTACTATTTCATATGTTATGTATATTTAATCGTAATAATATATGTTATGTATATTTAATTTAATCTATGGTGATAGAATAAATTAAATAGCTTAATATTTATTATTTAATATTTTAGAAATATTAAATATAAATTAATAAGAGGAGTCTTATTAATATTATTACAATTATTATTATTTTAATTTCTAAAAGAGTTTAGGAATTAATTTAATATAAGTACTTTCATTTATTCCTAATAGGATTAGGAGGAAAAAATTAGTTAAAGGAGTTTAATTAATTATCCCTAATAAGATTAGTGAGCTTAATTAATTAAAAGAATTTAATTAATTAAATAAATCCCAATTCCTTAATTGTTATTCATGGTGGGTTGCCCACATCTATAATAAATGGGATTGATTATGGACTATCACCAATGCGATTGGATTTTATTTTAGTTGGATGCACGAATGTATGGGTTTTATTAAATGGGGTCTCACAGATTAAATTCGCCTTCTCTAATTTTTTCTTAATGTAAATTCTATCTCCTCCTATATACTTCCCTCGATCACGATCAAGGTTTCTATTTATTTTAAATAGTTTTGTAATAGGAATAGTTAGAATTAATTTTGAAGAATTAGAGATCAAGGATCAAGGAGCAAGCAAGCGCCAAGACCCGCTTTGTTATGGAGCCCTAAGTTTAAATGTAATAGTTATATTTAAATATTATTTCTTGCCCCTTGGGGTTTGACCTTTTTGTTCACTTGGTGGCTCTAGTGAACCAAACTAGAATAAAAGTCCATAATCAATCCGGGTAGAATATAGTATTCTATATGTGCATGCTTATACTATATATATATATATATATATATGCAAACATGTTTCGCATGTTCATTAATACGACGCGTATTTTTTTATATATATATGCATGCCACTAAACAAGATGAGACAAATTAATAACAAACCCCTCAATTTTTATATTAAGTCCTAAGCGCTCAAAGATATTTGGAATATCGAACGTCGCTTTCTAAAGCATGATAAAATTAATAGAGTATTAAATATTTAATATGAGTTTGTTGTGTCACCACAAGGCAAGTATTAAGTATTTAAGATGTTAATTTATCACATTTGATGCTTATAAAGAAAATTGAACAATATTGTTTTGTTGTGTCACCACAAGGATGATATTTTTCTTTTTGAATATACGGAGTGCTAGTTCTGGACTTAACTTGATAATTTTGATTCTGGATGTGCCACCACTGATCAAAATAATCTAAGAGGCAAAATACAAGGAGTTGCATAGTTGATGTAATTGACAAAAGTTGTCTACCTATTTATTTATATATAGTTTGTTGTGTCACCACAAGGCTATATACATTTGAAATGGGATCCTTATTCTCACTAAAGAAATCTTTAATTAGATTTTGCCGAACTATATAAGTGAGGGTAATATAGTTTGAAAGAAAATAGTGGGAGATACCAATTTAAAACAAGACCTAAATTATTTTGGTAATTAATAAAAGAATGTATGTTAAAATGTTGTTAATTACAAATTCATTTACGTAATTTTACAATGTCTAAATTACTATCATCGCAAAGCATATTAGATGCTAAATTTAATCGCAATCAAATTAAACTGATTGGTTAAGGAAATCGAGAAAGTTCTCATAGTCGAAAAGCTATCTTATGTCCTTAATACGCTTATCCTCGCAAATGGTTGCGCATAATGCCTCCGAGGAAGAGATTGCTACTTTTAGAAAGTGGCAAGATGATGCACAATGGCTCAAACGCATCATGCTCGCATCCACGAGTAACGAGCTTCAAATACAAAGATGAAACTATGGATGCTCCTACTATATTCCTTCACATTAAGTAGTTGATGGTGAGGAAAGTAGGACCGATAGATATCGATATCTAAGGAGCTCTTCCGATCTAGAATGGCCAATGGCACTATAGTATGCATAAAAGTTCTTAACATAATCAATTTGATTGATCAATTAGACAACCGGTTTTGTCATGGATGGAGAGTTGAGCCAAGATTTGATCTTGCACTCACTCCCTTTACTCTTTCATTAATTGTTGTGAATTTTTCATATGAACAAGCTAGATATCGCCTCACCGATTTGCTTAACATATTAAAAAATGTCGAGAGTCACTTTCCAACCAAGAAAGATCAAGTCTTACCGGTAGGGCCAAAGGATCTTCCTAAAAGAAGAACGATTCAAAGAAGGTAAATAAAAGGCAAAAACAAAGGATAATAAGAACAAAATCGACACGGATAAAGAAAGGAGTTTGCTTCCACTACAATAAGCCCGACACCGAAAGAAATCATGAAGAAGCATCTTGCAGAGGCTAACCAAAGAAGCTTAGTGAAGTTTCTACATAATACAATTTTGTTCATGATTTAAATAAATTTTTCTTTAAGTCAAGGTTCTACTTGGGTATTGGATACCGACTTTGGTTATCATAAATATAGATTTATGAAGGACCAAATGTAAGTAAAAGCTAAACAAATATAAGTAATCCTATACGGGAAATGTAACAAAGGTTGCTACATTAGCCATAGAAACTTATAATTTAACAATGCCTACGGCAAATCTATTAAGTCAATAAGTTGTTATTGTATTCCAGCTTCTTGTTAAAATATTATTTCCATTTTATTGTTGGACAATGAAATCTTTGGTATTATAATAAAGAACAATTGTTGTTCTATTTATAATAATAATAATGTTTTGTATAGAACCGAATATTACTTAATAAATTTTGTATACTTGACTTTACATGAAAATAATTTTGCATATCGAACAAATTAGTATAAGAAAAGGAGATGATCATTCAAAGAGTTGAATGTATGTATTTGTTGAATACAAGTGTGAATTATTTGAAAGGTTCAAAGAATTCGTAATGAAACAAATTGACAAAGTATTAAGATTCTTTGATTAGATCAAGGAATAAATACTTGTGCAATAAGTTTCTAGATCATCTCAAATGGTTTTCTCATAATGGACACATCCCGATACGCAATAATTGATTGATGTATCCGAAAGGAAAAATCGCACTATTTGAACATGGTGCGATCCATAATGATTTTACCGACATTCCAAAGATCCTTCCGGGATAATGTCCTAGAAATGGTCAGACATCTACGAAAAAATGGTAACCTCAAAATCCTACCCAAGACTCCATAAAAGTTATGGATAGGGAGGATTCCTAATCTTAAGTATGTTAAGATAAGGGGTTGTCCAACTTATGTGAAAAGGTTTCAAAGGATAAGCTTGGGACAAGATTTGACAAGTACATTTGTGGGACATCCTAAAGTAAGTTTAGGTATATGTTCTATAATTCTACTTAGCAAAAAAGGTGTTTGTTACGAAACACGCCGCTTCTAAGATAAAGGTGTTTATCATCAAGGGGCTAGTGGGAGGATAATAGATCTTGAAGAGTTCAAGAACCACAAAACACTATAAGTCAAATAAGAGGAACCTATAGATAGACTCTATTGTACCACAAAATCGTAAATCTCGAATAATACCAAGATACCTAGAGGTATGGATTCATCATGGATGATGATGATGAGGTACACATCATGTAAGATGATGATCCAGAGTTACATTCGATGAGGTAAGACTTCTAAAGTGTACAAAAGGGAATCAAAAGAGCGCCGTGACATTCCTAATATTATATGTTGATATACTACTGATAAGGAATGACATACCAATGCTACAATCAAGAATGATAAAGTTGTCTAAACATTCCTCCATGAATGGTTCGGGAAGAGTATCTTAATCGGGGATAAAATCTATATAAATAGATTCAAGAGGATGCTCGACTTAACCCAAGGAACGATATTCATTTGATGCTAAAGTCGTTTAGCATGGCAACCTCAAAGAGATGTCTCATGTCGATGAGCTATGGAGTGTATCTCTTTAATAGTCCCCACAGACTCTAAAAGAGAGATCGCATGAGTGACTATCATGTATGCAATGAAATATACGAGACCGATGTCGATCACCATATTCTGGAGAAGTTCACTATGAGTTAGTGAAAAACATCTTAAAGTGCTTAACCGCACTAAGGATGTGATCATATTCATGGTGGGTCTAAATTAAAACTAGAGGGCTTAATGACTCAAGTTTTTCGTATGCACTAAGACGAATGTAAAAATCCACTTTAAGGTAAAGGGTTAACTCGAACAATGGTGCAAAGAAATTGAAAGGTTCCAAACAAAGAAAGAGTTGTCGGTTTAGTGATAAAGACAAAGTATATAGCTATAAATGAAGTCGCAAGTTGATTGTTTGGATTAAAAGTTCATTACGTAACTAGAATAGTTCCTAAGTCTCATCTTGGATCTAAACATGTGTCAGTGGCACTTTCATTTGATTATTAGAATCATCGAAAGATGGGAAATCACTATAGAGATAGTGGACTCTCATGAACAACATTACATATCCATTAACTAAAGCTTATCCAACAAAGGATAATCGCCACTTGTAGAGAAGAAGAGTATGAGATACCACGACGATCGGGCTTTAGTGCAAGTGGGAGATTGAAAGTAGTATGCACACAAGCCAATCATGTTTGATGATAAAGCATATACTTTGTAAATAATCTTATTCATTTATTAATAAAAAGTATTAATTTATTAAAGGCTTTTAATTATCTACACGATGTCGCTTTTATAATATGTGATAAACCCATAGTTTTAAGCAATGCTTTTAGAATAATGATGATGATCATTCTAATGAGATCTAAATTCTTAGAAAGCTTAAAACTAAAATAGTTCCCAATCATTGATTACTAAATCGGGGATTAGTGAATCCGGGATAGATCGGGTACATACGCCGCTTTGCTTCATCGATGAGGATGATTGATCTCATGATCATTTGTGTGGAGACACTAAAGCAAGTATGTAGGTGCTTATTAGAGAATAAGTTCACCGAACGTGGCTCGCTAAGGAATACCTAATGGAGTTTTATTTGCTCGTCAATAGAAATTCCTCAGAGTGATAGTAAGACAAGTAATCCTTGACTTTAGATCATCATAAGATTCTTGTGTATGATGAGTTATACTTTGACTTATTCCTTAAGACCCTTAGGGTATATCAAAGGGTATGCTTGGGTATAATAAGTTGTATACGGAGATAATGTATGATCAATAAAGAATCTACCACTTCTAATAAAAGAAGAGAAATGTCCTATGTGATTCGATAAATGACAACCCAAAGAGTCCTCGGGTTAAGGCGTAATGAAATTAGAAAGGAGTTTCTAATTTGCATTATTTGAGTCAGGCATTTAAGGATCGAAATACATATAATTAAATAAAATAAGACTTGACAAGAATTCCATGCCTTATATTTAATCGGGACATCAGATGGTGGAAGGATTGAATCAGATTTGTAACTATTTACTCAAAGGTTCTTTAATGATTAATGTTGAAATCTATATTATCCGGAAAGTCGCTGATCGCTAGGAGGCTTATCCCTATCAGAGAATAAATATTATTTATTTAAATAAATTAATTATTTAATTTATTTATTTAAATAAGATTAGAATTGTTTTAATTGATTTATTCACAACCTTTTAATATGGAGAACCTAAAGGGTCACACCATAAAAGGAAGAATAATTATTTAAGAAGTTAATGGCATAATCGTAATAATATAGTTATGTATATTTAATTTAATCTATGGTGATAGAATAAATTAAATAGCTTAATATTTATTATTTAATATTTTAGAAATATTAAATATAAATTAATAAGAGGAGTCTTATTAATATTATTACAATTATTATTATTTTAATTTCTAAAAGAGTTTAGGAATTAATTTAATATAAGTACTTTCATTTATTCCTAATAGATTAGGAGGGAAAATTAGTTAAAGGAGTTTAATTAATTATCCCTAATAAGATTAGGGAGCTTAATTAATTAAAAGAATTTAATTAATTAAATAAATCCCAATTCCTTAATTGTTAAGGTGGGTTGCCCACATCTATAAATAAGAGGAGTCTTATTATGGGTGAGGGGTTGTTGATTTTTTACAACATACGTAATAATTCCAATTTGTTGGGAGAGTACACCTTTTTCTATGAGATAGAAAAACTAGGGTTAGCCAACCAACCACCTTCTTCTTGAATTTTCTTCTTCCTCGGTGGATCACCTCTGTGAGGCCAAACATATGGGTGGCTAACGCCGATCAAAGGAAGGAACCAAACCCTGTGGATTCAAGTTGAACGCGAAAGGATTTGAGGTGAACTTGTACTGAGGGAAGCTCGATCTTCAAGGGTATGATTTTATTCTTTATCTTTTTTCTTTTCGCTTAATTAATAATTATGCATAAAGGGTGATCCGGTATATGGTTTGTAAATTTTTTAAACTCGATTTTACACGCTTCCGCTTAATTTGTGCAATTTGATCAAGTTTCTTGAATATTACAAAACTAACAAATAAAATCGTATTTAATATTCCCAAATAATAAGAATATTCCACGACCAAACGAATATTCTCCGATAAAAATTAATATTTTATAACCACTTGCATATTTGAAATATTTGCGCATTTTACCCATAACTAACCACATTAGTCAAATCAACCCTTACTATTTCAAAATAATAAATAGAGGAAATTTAATTTCATTTATAATAAGTTGGGGTCTTACAATATAACTTTCATGTAACATAAGCTAAGAGTTTTATCACGAATATTGTCTCGTATCAATATTCAAACTCAAATGGAGTCCTCATTATAATTATTATCACACTATTTTATAAAATAGCGAGGACTACTACTGCCACCATCTCGAATCGTCACTACATTTCCCGATTAGTCCCAACTATGTTCTCATTTCATGAATAACACAATGAAAGCAAAGGGTGAGCTCAACTAGCCAAGTAAAGAATATTATAACTAAGATAATACAGAATAAATTATCTTTAGCCTTTATTCTAAGTTGTTAAATATATATAATAGATGTGTGACGCCCCAAAATTAGGTATACGCCACCCATCTTGGGTCGCCACTTACACTTACACATAAAAATTCAAATACAACTTACTAATATAACTGTAGTACAATACGACATAAACCGTGAGTTTGAATACAAATATTTTCTACTAGATATTATACAAACTCAAAAGGAGTCCTCATTACAACTATTATCACACTATTTCACGTAATAGTGAGGACTACTAATGCTATCCTCTCGACCATTACTGCTCCCCGACTCGTCTCCAAATGGCATGTTCTCATTTCCTCAAGAGAACAAAAGAAAGAAAGGGTGAGCTCAACTAGCCCAAGAAGAAATATTATGACTAAGATAATGCGTAATAAATTATCATTAGCCTTCAACAAAGTTAAACCGATAAAATACAATAGACAACCAGCTTTAATCAAGCAGCTTAATAAGCAATCCATTAAAAGAGTCAAGTAGAGAATAAAGTCTACTATCTTTTAGGTTTTAAAAGGTTTTCATCAATTTTTATCACCGAGACTCACTTTTTAATAAATAAACCACCACATCTAATCATCCCCGTATCACTGGCCAAGGATTTTCATCAAATTATCAATGGTCATGACTATACCGAATCACCCCCGGGTCATAATCATACCAAAAACTATCCATCATCGCATTACAAAGCCACCGAGGACTTTTTGTCACATCATTTATATCAAGTCATGATTATACCGAATGATCCTCGGTCATAATCATACTAAGTTCATCTACGCACGTAAGCCAAAGATAACATAATATAACATGAGGATGATGACAATGACATAATAATTCAATAAAACAAGTTCAAGAATTATTTAATCCATGAATTATTAACGCCCAAATTGTCAACATGATACTGCTTTCAGAGAAGTAAAATTCAAGAATGATCGTAAGAATATTTCCATGAAAAGATATCGATGAAACGCAAATATCAAGGATATTCTACTAATTTCATGGAGTATAGAAGTCAAAGTTTTAACCAACCGGGTATAATAAAGAATGGAATAACAAAAGAAATCACCACGCACGCAGATTGCATGTATGTGTTATTCCAATGTAATAATAATAATCTAACCAGTGTCGTGAAATTCACACCGACAGTGATGTTCCAATGTAATAATAAAGATGGAACCGGCATCCTGTAAAACACACATGATATAGATATTCCAACAGAATGATAAAGATTTTAACCAGTCCTGTAAAACACATGCATGTGATGTTCCAATGTAATAATAAAATCGAACCAGTCCTGTAAAACACATGCATGTGATGTTCCAATGTAATAATAGAAGAATGTCACCAAGTATAGGGTAAATGCAGATACAAAGTTATTCCAATGTAATAATAAGCAATGGAATAACATAAGGATTTCACCAAGTATAGGTATGCCACAGATACAAAGTTATGTATAGGGTATGCCACTTTTACAAAAGTTATTCCAATGTAAATAATAATGAATGGAATAATGTAAGTTCTCTTCAAGAAGAAAGAATAACACCCCTTACCGTAAAAGAACCTAATATGTAAGTAGTGAAGTAAATAGTAATACTCTTCTTCTTTCTATAATTTTCTCTATAACTTCTCTCTATAATTTCTCTCTCTGTAGTTTCAATGAATTCGTAAGAAAATAATGAAGGAATGAGCTTCTATTTATAGAAAATGGAATGCATAAGAATTAATCCATGAACTATCCAGTATTGATTTACTTTAATCTGACGGTCCATATTTAAAGAAAAATCTTTTAAATAAAATATAATATATTCTATTTATATAAAAACATTTTACTATGCAAACACTATGCAATACTACGCAAAACACTATGCAAAAACACTACGCAACACTACGCATAATAAAATATAATATATTCTATTTATGTAATAACTTTAATAAAGTATTCTATTTTATATAAAAGATGTTTCGCTTTTATTACGTTAATAATACTGAATAAAACAAAACGTCATTATCGCTATAATAATTCATATTATTAATCGACAATAATGGAATCAAACC
The DNA here is from genome assembly GCA_020205615.1 of Panax quinquefolius. Classification (NCBI taxonomy): domain Eukaryota; kingdom Viridiplantae; phylum Streptophyta; class Magnoliopsida; order Apiales; family Araliaceae; genus Panax; species Panax quinquefolius. The sequence continues at coordinate 117,994,215 of CM035168.1, forward strand.
GAGTGACTTCTCACATAAGCATCAATAATCAATACCGCATAGTGCTACTACGCAACCACACGACATCGCATTTTTTACTACCGAGTAGTTCAACAAAGATCAACCAGAAAAACTTCCGCCGTTATTTTAATAAAATATTTTTGTCGCTTTTCTCAATCCGACAATAATTTCATTATGGGTCCACCAATGATTGAGTCATTGTATTTAATATTCCCCGCTAAACCGAATATTCCCCACCAATCGAATATAATATAACCACTTGATACTTTTTGCAAAATTTATAAATACTACCCACAACTATAATATTATCTCAAATTCACACCATAATATTAAAAATTATTTCAACAAAATTTAAATCTTTATTGATAAAATCTGGGTCTCACAATCTCCCTCCTTATGGAATTTCGCCCTCAAATTAGGGTACGACTGTATTATAAAGAGATGAGGATACCTTGAATACCTTTATCGTTGAAAAACATTAAATTCATTTTTGCAATCCGCCAAAGATATTCATTAACAATTCATCTTTGCACTACAAAGCCAAAGATATACAACTCAGAAAAACCAATAATACCGAGACTCAAATTAATAGTATCACAACCATGAATTATCCATGCACTACCGCCAAGGATATTCGTGTTTTCAATTACTACCATGATTATACCGAATAATCCGTGGTCATAATCATACCAAGTCTATCAATGCACTACTACCAAAGATGACTTTTTACCACATCCATGAATTAATATTTCATCAGAGACTCAAATCAATAATTAATCCATATCATCGAATCATCCCCGCACTACGTGCCAAGGATATTCATTAAGATCACGACCACAAATTATCCATGCACTACTACCAAAGATAATCGTGTATTCATTAAGATCACGACCACAAATTATCCATGCACTACTACCAAAGATAATTGTGTATTCATTAAGATCACGACCACAAATTATCCATTATCCAAAGATAATCGTATTCATTATTCACTATTATACGACAAAAATTATAATCGTGTATTCATTAAGATTACCACCACAAATTATCCATGCACTACTACCAAAGATAATTGTGTATTCATTAAGATCACGACCACAAATTATCCATGCACTACTACCAAAGATAATTGTGTATTCATTAAGATCACGACCACACAATTATCCATGCCACTACTACCAAAGATAATTGTGTATTCATTAAGATTACGACCAGATAATTGTGATAATCATTAAGATCACGATACCACCACAAATTATCCACGCACTACTACCAAAGATAATTGTGTATTCATTAAGATCACGACCACAAATTATCCATGCACTACTACCAAAGATAATTGTGTTTTCAATTACTACCAAAGCTATGATTATACCCTAACAATCCAATCGGTCATAATCATACCAAGTCCATCTATGCACTACAGCCACGTATTTACTTTCAACATAATATAAGCATACGAGATAATGATATAAAGAATCAATCAAATGAGATAAAGGATAAATATTAAACATTTATAATATAATTTATCCAGATTCAAGAATATCCCCATGTTATCAATCACTTAATAATCTCATAATCTAATAACATTAATATTATAATAATATTTTAATCACTTCTTAAATTTATAAACAATTTATCTCAATTGTTTACGCTTTTACCATATAATGCATTTAATCATTCAAAAATGCCATACTCATAAAATATCATCACCAATTATCAAATCCTCATCAAAAAAATATGCATATATTCTATATAGGATTCTCTAGCCATAAAATCCTATTTTCAACTTTGTTACTTCACATAACATATTTAACTCATATGTTCAGAATTAAACTATTTTCATGAAAAATACCAAATTAGTCCCAAAAATATTTCTTTTCTGGGATTTAGCATAATATAGTCCCATAATGAAAATATATTTTTCTCGAATTTTAAAATTCATTTACTATTTTTCAAAATCAATTTCTAATTAATTCCTTAAGAAATTAGCTACCTCAAGTTTAACTCCAAAATTCCCAAATCTTGGCAGGATCTTACACATGTTAACGTGAGCTTCTAGTTTAAATTTCATGGTCATCGAGTTATAGAACTCCTAAGTATAGCGTTTTTTAAAAACCTAAATATTGAAATAGTCATAACTTGCTCATTTTAAGTCGAATGAGCTCATTTTTGGACAGGAGGTACTTTATACCATATACTTTCATGTCCCAAAAGGCCAGAATTTTTCTCATAATTTAAGTGGCCGAAACAGTCCCTTAAAGTTTCTGGGCAGTAGCATTTTTTGAAATTTACAGCTTTGGCCTCCTTTGCTAAAATCAGTCCACACAAAAATCTACAACACCTTTTCCAGTAATTCCACTTGGATTAGTTAGGTAACTCATAGATCTAACTCTAGGACTTGACCACATTCAAAAATTCAAAATATAATAAGAGATATAGTCAATTGAATTTCATGTTACGTTTTTCACCAAAATCTGATTTTCAACTCTTTGTGATTTCTAAGAAACTTTCATGTTTTCACATACTAACCAACATAACTCATCATAAAACTTACTAATACTTCATATACCCATGATTTTCATTATTCCAATGCTTTTATTATGACTTTCATCATAAACCACGTAAATGCTCATTTTAGTTGAAGAAATATTTGAGGGTTTAAGAAATGGGTTTTGTAGATCGGGTCAATACAAAATTCGATTTCACGCCTAGGTAGGCTAGGAAATCTTCAAGAATACGCCAAGAAATTTATTAATGATAGAAATATCATTCAAAATCACTACTCTTATCCAAGACTTGGATAAGACGTTACATTGATACCAACTGTGACTTCTATCCCTTAACCTAGATAAAGACCTCACAATGATACCTATAAACTTGCCATCTTCATTCACGATGTCGCCACGTAAAGTCCGCTTTTTGCATTCCACACAAGGAAGTCAACAACGAAAGGATCGAGGCTCTTTACTTATGGCTTGATATAACAAAGGATTAACTTTAGGATTTGGTTACTTTGAATTCGTGATAACAAAGTTGGTTAGAAATATGAAAGCTAACAACCTTACAAAAAAGAATAATGAGTAGTTAATCAATCGCTTTCAAAAATTACCTCAAAGGCAAGTATTTTCAAAGAGATAAGATCTACAGTAACGTGAAAGTGTTTATTTGAATTAAACAAGATTTAAAAATAGTAGCGGTAACGGCGGCTCCTACTAACGAAGTTTCAACCAATAAGTCAAAGTTTAACTTCTTCTGAGTCAAATTCAAACGTTGAACACAACTAGGTGAAATAAAAGAATGGGTAGAACTTGTATTGAATAAAGTATAGACTTCGCATTAATTTATAATTAACTTACCCGTGCTAACTTCGCTCGGCTTTACTCGCTTTTTGAGAAGTCATGAAAAATGCCTTCCTAAAACAAACGACTTTGTTTTGTCCATATCCACCTTTGGGTGCCACCGTCCCCAAATTAGACTCGACTTTGGTGTACAACAAAATCGAGCTAAATGACCTTCTTCTTCTTACAATTTCCACTTCTATTATCTTTGCCATGATTACCAATCAAGTGGTTACCATTCTTAGCATGATAATTTTTCCCACGATGGTTATCATTGTTCGATAGCAATCGCCACCAAAATGATGATTATTATCGTGTTGTTGGTTGTTACCTTTTGTTTGAAATTTGTATCAACACTCTCATGTGCTTCATTGCTTATCTCAAAGATTTTCGATATCATTCTCAAACACCGCCACAAAACAAGGGTTAATTAACATATCACATATTATCCCTATACTCGACCGACCAATTAAATACCAAATAAATTTAGGTAGGTCATACTAATGTGAAGGAATTCCCGCCTCCCTCCTAGTTCTTATCTCACATCTCACCAGGATCATATCCCTAAGCTCGATACCAACCGCGACGCCCCAAAATTAGGTATACGCCACCCATCTTGGGTCGCCACTTACATGGTACATAAATTCAAATACAACTTACTAATATAACTGCCGTGTACAATATACTTACATAAACCGTGAGTTTGAATACAAATATTTCTACTAGATATTATACAAACTCAAAAGGAGTCCTCATTACAACTATTATCACACTATTTCACGTAATAGTGAGGACTACTAATGCTATCCTCCTCGACCATTACTTCGCTCCCCGACTGTCTCCAAATTATGTTCTCATTTCCTCAAGAGAATAAAAAGAAAGAAAGGGTGAGCTCAACTAGCCCAAGAAGAAATATTACGACTAAGATAATGCGTAATAAATTATCATTAGCCTTCAACAAAGTTAAACCGATAAAATACAATAGACAACCAGCTTTAATCATAGCTGAATAAGCAATCCATTAAAAGAGTCAAGTAGAGAATAAAGTCTACTATCTTTTAGGTTTTAAAAGGTTTTCATCAATTTTATCACCGAGACTCACTTTTAATAAATAAACCACCACATCTAATCATCCCCGCACTACTACCAAGGATTTTCATCAAATTATCAATGGTCATGACTATACCGAATCACCCCCGGTCATAATCATACCAAAAACTATCCATCACCGCATTACAGTGCCAATCGAGGACTTTTGTCACATCATTTATATCAAGTCATGATTATACCGAATGATCCTCGGTCATAATCATACTAAGTTCATCTATGCACGTAAGCCAAAGATAACATAATATAACACGAGGATGATGACAATGACATAATAATTCAATAAAACAAGTTCAAGAATTATTTAATCCATGAATTATTAACGCCCAAATTGTCAACACGATATCGCTTTCAGAGAGTAAAATTCAAGAATGATCGTAAGAATATTTCCATGAAAAGATATCGATGAAACGCAAATATCAAGGATATTCTACTAATTTCATGGAGTATAGAAGTCAAAGTTTTAACCAACCGGGTATAATAAAGAATGGAATAACAAAAGAAATCACCACGCATGCGGTACTTCGCGCAGATGACATGTGTTATTCCAACATAATAATAATAATCTAACCAGTCGTGAAATTCACAATCGACAGATGTTCCAATGAATAATAAAGATGGAACTGCATCCTGTAAAAACACACGTGATAGGATATTCCAATGTAATGATAAAGATTTTAACCAGTCCGTAAAACACACGCATGTGATGTTCCAACAGAATAATAAAATCGGAACTGTGTCCTGTAAAACACATGCATGTGATGTTCCAATGTAATAATAGAAGAATGTCACCAAGTATAGGTAAATCACAGATACAAAGTTATTCCAATGTAATAATAAGCAATGGAATAACATAAGGATTTCACCAAGTATAGGGTATGCCATGATACAAAGTTATGTATAGGTATGCCACTTTTACAAAAGTTATTCCAATGTAATAATAATGAATGGAATAATGTAAGTTCTCTTCAAGAAGAAAGAATAACACCCCTTACCGTAAAAGAACCTAATATAGTAAGTAGTGAAGTAGCGTAATACTCTTCTTTCTATAATTTTCTCTATAACTTCTCTCTATAATTTCTCTCTCTGTAGTTTCAATGAATTCGTAAGAAAATAATGAAGGAATGAGCTTCTATTTATAGAAAAATGGAATGCATAAGAATTAATCCATGAACGGTCCGTATTGATTTACTTTAATCTGACTATCCATATTTAAAGAAAAATCTTTTAAATAAAATATAATATATTCTATTTATATAAAAACATTTTACTATGCAAACACTATGCAATACTATACAAAACACTATGCAAAACACTATGCAACACTATGCATAATAAAATATAATATATTCTATTTATGTAATAACTTTAATAAAGTATTCTATTTTATATAAAAGATGTTTCGCTTTTATTACGCTAATAATACGAAATAAAACAAAACGCCATTATCGCTATAATAATTCATATTATTAATCGACAATAATGGAATCAAACCGAGTGACTTCTCACATAAAGCATCAATAATCAATACCGTGCTACTACGCAACCACACGACATCGCATTTTTTACTACCGAGTAGTTCAACAAGATCAACCAGAAAAACTTCCGCCGTTATTTTAATAAAATATTTTTGTCGCTTTCAATCCGACAATAATTTCGCTAGGGTCCACCAATGATTGAGCTGTTGTATTTAATATTCCCTCGCTAAACCTAATATTCCCCACCAATCGAATATAATATAACCACTTGCATACTTTGCAAAATTTATAAATACTACCCACAACTATAATATTATCTCAAATTCACACCATAATATTAAAAATTATTTCGACAAAATTTAAATCTTTATTGATAAAATCTGGGGTCTCACAATAGACAACAAGTTTAACTGCAGCGGAACAAACAATCCATTAGAAGAGTGAAGTAGAGTATGATATCTACTATCTTCTATGATTTAAAAGTTTATCATCAATATTTTATCATTTTAACACAATTCAATAAATAATCCACATCATCGAATTATTCATGCACTACAGGCCAAGGATATTCGTTAGTATCACATCTACGAATTATTCATTCATTACGGGCCAAAGATATTCGTTATTATCACCAATGATCATGTCAACAACTGTCCATCAATGCACTATGGGCCAATGAGAACTTTTACCACATCATTTGTAACATTATAGGTCATGATTATACTGATACATAATTTCTAGTCATAATAATACCAATCAATAGTTCATCTATGCACTACGGGCCAAATATGACTTTCATAACAATATAAGCATGAGGATGATGACATCGATATAAGCATCAATCAAACGAAATCAAGGATAAATATTAAAGATTTTTAACTTATCCAGAGTTTAAAAATGTCCAAATTATCAACATGATAACTGCTTTGTAGAGTAAAATTCAAGAATAATATTTTTGTATCAAAAATAATTTGGACAGAAAAGAAATTAATTTTTATCGTGAATAGTATCCCGGGTGAATAGTACCCGAGTGAATAGTGCCTCATGAATAGTACTCCATAAATATTACCCCGGTATGAAAAGATCAAAATTTAACAATAATATTGAGAAAAATATTCTTGTGAAACGATACTAGATGAAGCGTAAATTTAAAGGATATTCTACTAATTTCAAGGAGTATAGAAGTAATACTTATCAACATAAGTGTAGAATTAGGAATATGAAACGAAATAATATTACTTACATAGAATATTATTTCTTACGAATATTGAACAAAAATAATATCCCTTACCTTAAAAGGAGAGTATTTCTGACTGGTATGACGGGAATATTTTTTAAAAAAATTTGCACTGTTTTCTACACTTAAAGCTTCCTTAAACTCTAAAAAAATAAGCTCAATATTATAGAAGAAGAGTTCTATGATTCTAGTGTGATTTTCATTTCTAAACTAAGCATCCTATTTATAGGAGAATTATGACGCCCCCAAAATAGGTATACATCACCCATTTTGAGTCGTCAAATACATGGTACAGAATTTAAATACAAACTTAATTACACAACATGAGTTGAGAGTTTTAACACGAATATTGTCTTCTAGACAATATCCAAACTCAAATGGAGTTCTCATTATAATTATTAACACACTATTTTATAAAATAGTGAGAACTACTACAGCCACCATCTCGGACTATCACTTCATTCCCCGGCTAGTCTCGGCTACATTCTCATTTCCTGAAGAGAACAATGAAAGCAAAAGAGTGAGCTCAACTAGCCCAGTAAAAAATATTATGACTAAGATAATGCAAAATAAATTATCGTTAGCCTTCAACAGTATAACAACTGATAGAATACAATAGACAACAAGTTTTAGATCAATAACTGTAACGGAATAAACAATCCATTAGAAGAGTCAAGAAGAGCATGATATCTACTATCTTCTATGATTAAAAAAGTTTATCATCAATTTTATCGCTGAGACTCAACTCAATAAATAATCTACGTCACTAAATTATCCATGCACTACGGGCCAAGGATATTCGTGTTATCACCAATGGTCATGATCATGTCAACAACTGTCCATCAATGCACTACGATTTAATGATAATTTTTATCACATTATTTGTAACATTATAGGTCATGATTATACCGAATAATCCATGGTCATAATCATACCAATCAACAGTCCATCTATGCACTACGGACCAAAGATGACTTTCATGACAATATAAGCATGAGGATTGTGACGCCCCCAAAATAGGTCCAATCCATCCAACCTATTCTGAGTCGCCAAATACATGGTACAGAAAACAACTAAAACTTTATTACTACAACAACACATATGATGTGAGTTTTGATACAAATATATACCAACTGTGACTCATATCCCAACCGTGGACAGCACCTCACAATGATACCTTACATAAAGGTACAGTCAATAACTATTTTAGAAATTAAAATCTTTGGGAAATGCTCAAGGAAACCTTCGTACATTGGAAGCCATGAATCTAAGTTATGATAGATATCATATGTCCAAAGAATTATCCTTGGTTGATCCAATAGACCCCAAAGAAAAATGAGAAGAGTATTATCATGTTCCTTCCAATGGTGAGTCTTCTCTTGACATATAACTATCTCCACCGCCTGCGATTGAACATTATGTTTCAACCAAACTCCAAGATCATATAGGTAGTGCTCGTAGATATACTCAGCAAGTGAATGTGCACAACCCTGTCTTATGATAACTCGAGGTTATATGTCATTAGACATCTTGTATGATAGTAACAAAACACCCTTCCAAAGTTGGGTTTGCCTCACCCTATTCAGTTCACCAAAATTAAATATCAAATGACGTATACAATACGACACACTTATCTAAAGTTCTCAATAAAATTATTTTCATACTATTTAGGGAGAACCTCAACAACTATAGGACCACCGTTCTATTTTTCTCACACTCACACTTCGACCCACCACACTTGTTACCTGAAAGGAATTGTGAAGCAAAAGAGTGAGCACAAATAGCCCAGTAAAGAATATCATAACTAAAGTTAATTAAATTATCAATAGCCTTTGTCAGAAATAAATCAGAGATTTAGAACATATGGTAGATGATAAAACTTTTCAACCATAGTTGCAGCGGAACGAGCAATCCATTAGAAGAGTCAAATAGACCATAATGTCTATTATCTTCTCTATGTAAAAAGTCCACCAACAATGTTTTATCCCTGTAACATCAATCAACAGTTCATGTCCACAATCATATGAATAACTCATAATCATATTTGATGTTCCAAATTCCTTTTCTCATATAGAACGAAGATAATTTTCATCACCTGTCTTTACCTGAAACATCAAAGATCATGGTTATACCAAATCACAGTTCCTGTTCATAATCCTACTAACAAGTTCATCTTTGCACTACATGCCAAAGATATTCAACAATAGGTCATCTTTGCACTACGGGCCAAAGATATTCAACAACATGTCATCTTTGCACTTTCATCAACAGGTCATCTTTGCACTACGAGCCAAAGATATTCATCAATAATTCATCTTTGCACTACAGGCCAAAGATATTAATATCTCAAAGAAATACATAATCATTTCAGAATTTATATAAACCATAATTATAACCATGTTGATCAATTCACCTTTGCACTTAAGCTAAAAATATTCAATTGCAAATTCAATGGTCATGATCATACCAGTCAACGATTTAACTTTGCACTACTGGCCAAAGAGAACCCATAATCACGATCATACTAATAATCTACCCATCTTTACACTCAAGTCAAAGAGAAATTTCTTCACCATGATTATAAAAATGTTATATATGATAATAAAAAAATATGATCAGCAACTGTATTTAGTTTCAAGAGTAAGATTCATAAATCAACGATAATTTGGTTAGAAAAAGAAACCAATCTTGTCGTAAATAGTAACTCATGAATAGTAACTCGTGAATAGTAACTCATGAATAGTAATTCATGAATAGTAACCCCAACATGAAAAAGGTAAAAATTCTACAATAAAATCCATACCAATATTTCAGTATAATGATATTGAAATAATAACATTTCTTAAACTTATAAACAATTTATTTAAATTGTTTACACTTTATTAATTAATGCATTTATTCATCCTAAAATGCCAAACTCATAAGATTTCATCACCAATAACCAAATACCTTTCATCACAAATCAAGATATACCTCATATAGGATTAGACCCCAACTTATTATTAATGAAATTTAATTTTCTATTTATTATTTTGAAATAAGAAGGGTTGATTTGATTAATGTGGATAGTTAGGGTAAAATACGCAAATATTTCAAAATAAGCAAGTGGTTATAAAATATTCATCATTGTTTTGAATATTCGTTTGGTCGTGGAATATTCAGATCGTTTGTGAATATTCGCATTTACTCAGCGCCAATGCATGGGCCCCCATAACTAAAAAGCGATTGATGAAGAAAACGACAAATATAAGTTGTTTAAAAATAACTACAGAAGTTGTTACCAAGTAATACCGTTAAAATACTCTTGGGTTAAAACACAAGAAGATTACCAGATTGCACCAATTATTGATTCTTACGTAAGAAGGCACTACTCAATAATGGTTACAAAGAATTACCGCTCAAAGATTTTATCGATTTAATAATTGTCATATTGATATTTTATATTGTCATTGTTTCAATAATCACATTACACAAGATTTTTCATTATCGGCTAATAATTCATATTATCCTAATAATATTATTAGATAACATTATTGGCAATGTCTAGAAAGTTCTCGCCTAAGGAGAGGTTTGGTCACCTAATCATGCTACCAAGAAGAAGAGAAAATTTTATCGAAAGCCCCTCTTTCCTGAACCGCCTCGTCACAATATCATGATTCTCAGAATATTATTTGTGAATAATTAATTATTGATTCATATGATGAGGAAAATATTGATTTTATGTGGATATAGATGGAGAAAATTTTTAATGTGACAATTGTTGAAAATTGAAATTTTATCTTTTTCCGATAAAATAATTCATTTAAATATATTATTATATTTTAATAATATAATAATGGTGATATTTTTACAACGAATGTGGGATATATGAGTATACGAGGAGGAAGAGTATTTTTGTTGTAATAAATGTTTAAAACATGTTAAACATGCTTGCGGACCCCATTTATCGACCGAAATTTGATTATAAATTGTAAAATCGCCTGCTTGTGGATTTCTTACCAATTTCTATTTGGAATTTGGAAAACTTTTCTTCTGCAAAGTTGTAGAGAATTGAATTTCCTATAAAAACTCGCGAGATTCAAATTTTCTGATGAAAGGGCTATTTATTATGAATTATCAAGTTCAAGTTCAAATAATTGATTTTTGAAGTTTAAAATATTTAAAATTAGAAAAAACGTTTTTTCTTACTTTTTCTAGAATGTGGCATGTGTTTGATGGCTGAAATCAGATTCTAGGCATGCGAGGAAATTTATATAATTATATTATTAATTTATTAAATTTTCGCTTTGGTGTTCTAAGCAATTTCCTATAAATAGGTGCTTAGGTTAGAATTGAAAATCACACCGTAAACCCAAGTTTTCTCTCTATATTATCGAGTTTATTCTTGTGAGTATTTTGAGTATACTTTGAGTATTGTTAGACTAAGCAAGTTCAAGTCATTTCAAAGACTATATCCTAGATTCCAAATTAGTAAGTACTAATCTTTCGAGGTAAGTGGATGTTATTTTCTTCTCAAATGATATTATTTCTTCAATATCATTATGTCAAATATCGGTTGAAACTTTTTATCAAATTTGGAACTTTTTTCATGCTCTGGGTTACTATTCATGAGTTACTATTCACGAGTTACTATTCACGAAGTTACTATTCACGAAGTTACTATTCACGAAGTTACTATTCACGTACTATTCATGAAGTCATGAAGATGTTTTTTTGGAAATTTCTATCTTTTGGTGTTTGAGTTACTATTCACGATACTAAGACTATTCACGATACTTAAGACTATTCAATCTAAAAATAAAATTTCTTCTTTTTCATCCAAAATATCTATTCTCGATACTAGCTTTGATCAGATCCATGTTTTGATCATTCTCAATTTTACACCACTATGATTATTTTTGAGGTATTTTTGAACATGGATAAAACAAAGTACTAATCCTTAATCCTTAATCCTTCATCATTTTGTTTCACCGATTCGCTTTTTTAAAAATATTTTTCATCATCCTCGCCTTAAATGATGATATTATTGAATATCTTCGCCCGTAGAAAAAAGATGAATGATTTCAAGAATATCTTTCGGCCCAGAAGTGCAAAGATGAACAGTGTTTAGATGAATACGACTTAATCGATGAATATCTTCGCCCAGAAAGTAAAGATGAATATTTGATTCCGTATGTATATCGATTGATGTTACAGGATAAAAGATAGATTTATGAACTTTTAAATTCATACATGTAAGATAGTAGTTTGCATTCTCTACTTAACTCTTCTAATGAATTATTATTTCACTGCGTAATATTGATTTAAAATTTGTTGCCTATTGTAGATTCTATTAGATTTTTCCCCTCAAGAAGACTAACGATAATTTGTCAGATATTATCTTAGTCATAATATTCTTTATCGGGCTAGTGAGCTCACCCTTTTCCTTTTTGTTCCATTTTTCTTCTCGAGGCGGAATATAATGAAAGTACGAGCCTGGGTAATGGAATGAAGGTTTTAGAAAGAATTGTTTAGTAGTCCTCACCATTTTTGTAAAATAATGTATCAATAAATGTGATGAGGATTTATTTGAGTATAGATATTGTCTGTAAGATAATATTTGTATTCAAACTCACAGCTTTACTACTGTTGTAATAATAAAGTTGTAGTTGTTTCGCATCACATCGATCAACAACCTGTAATGGGTGATGTATACCTATTTTGGGGGCGCCACAAATTGGTATCGTAGCTAGGATACGATCTCCCATGGAGATCTAGAATAGAACTAGAGGGAGAGACGAAAAATCCTTCGCTAAAGGTGTCCTACCTAAGCTTATTTTTTAGTCGGGTCAAGATATAAGGATATTATGTGATATATTGATTTCTTTAATTAACCCTTGTTTTATGACAAGATTTGAGAATGTCGATCGAGAATATTAACAATGGAAATGAGACCGTGGAGACGCTCAGACTCACCAACGAGGAGAACGCGTAACAACAGTCGGGCAATGTTCCTCCCGTGAACAACACCACCGAAAGCGTATGATGAACGAGGGATGTTTAGAAGCTTTTTGCAGCTCACGCAAAATCGCATTTAGGGAGACTCGTGGTTCAAAATACAGAGGAAATGATAAGAATTCACGTTGTCACAAATGCAAGCAGCTTCAAAGAGTCAGGACCACCGTAATTTAAGGGAAAGCCGATCCGATCACGGCGGAAACACGGGTCAAGCAAATTACCAAGATATTCGATGTCTGGGATGCACGGAGGAACAGAGGTTCCATTCGCCACCTTTATGTTCCGTGGCGAGGCGCATCATCGGTGGGAGTCTCAGGAAGTTGCACTCCATCCACCAAGACTCAAAGATGTCTTCGGGAGACGCTTTCAAAATTATTTAATGACAAATACTTTCCCGAAAGTGTTCATATACGAAGGAAGTGGAGTTCATCGATTAGAACAAAACAACACGACGGTGTCTCAAAGACGAGGCAAAGTTTGCAGAGAGTTATCCGTGTTCAGACCTCATTTGGTGGAGAATGAGGAACGATGACGGATGTTTTTAGAGGTTCAAACCCAAATACGCCAATATCTCATTTCTCATAAATTTTCTCTATTCAGATGTTGTAAATGTGGCTCAATTATTAGAGCGAGATAACGAGTACGGCCAACCGAGGGACCATAACCAGTGATCGCACTCGTAGATAAGCAACCAATGTAATAATGATAACCAAATGGAGAAAGAAAAAGATTTGACAAAAATGGTAACCACTCCGTGGTAATCATGGCCATGAAAATAAGAAGCGAAATCGAGGAGATTTTAAAAGAGGAGATTTAACAACGACTATGTGAAGACGACAAAGGCAAAGAAAGAATCGGTTCTAAGGGAGGAGAACGACCACCCATTATATGCTACAAATGCGAAAAAGAGGGACATATCACCAAACCGCCCACAACAGCTCAAGGTATGCTATAATTGTGGAAAGGAAGGACATATCGCCGAGATCAGACAAGAGAAAAACCTAGTTCAATGGGACTATGACTCAAAAGATCGTCCCGTAAAAGTCAAAGTCAACGATTCCGGAAGAGCGCTTTGTCAGGATCGGTCAAAATGCGAGAAACCCAAACGAGGTGATCACGGTAAGCTATTTATAAATTCTTGCTAAGTTTATACCTTACTTGATACCGGCATACCCATTCATTTATCTCTCCCGCATGTGCTCAACGCTTAAACTCGACCGAGAAATTAGACTTTCGACCTATCTCGTGGAAACTCCGCTAGAGAAACTTTCATCACATCCACTCGCTTATAAATCTTGTTTGATTCAAGTCGCACCATCACCTTACCCGTCTGACCTTATCTCTTTAAAGATACTTGCTTTTGATGTGATTTTAGGGATTGATCGTTAACTACTCATCATGCCAAAATTGATTGTTTTCGTAAGGTCATTAGTTTTCATATTCCTAACCAACCCGTTGTATTTAATTCAAGCAACTAAACCATTAAAATCAATCACCGCTATATCTAATCATAAAGCTATTCGCTTATCAAAAACTGGATGTCAAGCTTTCTTAGCCCATGTTATGGATTTGAATAAAGACACGCCAAATTTGAATAATATTCTCGTGTTGTTATCGACTTTCCCGACGATTTCAAGAACTTCCCGGCCTACCCCGTAACGTGAAGTCAATTCTTTATTGATCTTGAACCCGCACAAAGCCCATTTCTAAAACCCCATATCGAATGGCTCCTATTGAACTTCGTGAGTTAAAGGTCCAACTACAGAATTGTTGGACATCTGCTTTCATTCGGCCCCAAGACATCTCCTCGGGGTGCTCCTGCTTTATTCAGAAAGAAGAAAGACGGAGTATGCGACTTTCAGATCGACTATCTGAATCGAACCATGTCACCATCAAGAATAGGTATCCTCACCTCGATTGATGACTTGTTTGACCAACAGCAAGCAAGGGCACAATTCTTTTCAAAATCGATCTTCGCTCGATATCATCACCAAGATTAGAATCGAGGATATTCCAAAGACCGCTTTAGAACCTTGGTACGGCATTATGAATTCTTAGTCATGTCTTTCTGACCGACTAATGCTCCCGCGGCTTATGGATATGATGAACCGAGTATTCAAGGAATATTTGATCATTTGTTGTTGTTTTTATTGATGACATCCTTATATATTCCAAAAGTCGTGAAGATCATGAGCACCATTTGAAGTCGGTACTCCAAAGGCTTCGTGAAAACAAACTATATGCCAAATTAAAGAAATGCGAAGTTCGCTTGAGGAAGTAGCATTCCTCGGGCACGTGGTGTCAAAACACGGAGTATCCGCTGATCCGGCCAAGATCAAGCAATACAAAGTCGGGAGCAACCAAGCTTTGGTGATCAAGTACGTAGCTTTTGGGCTTAAATGGTTATTATCTGAGATTCGTGGAAGGGTTTTCTAATCGCTACTCCATTAACTCAAATTTAACTCCTAAGGATACAAAATTGCTTGGAGCGAAGAATGCGAGAAAAGTTTCCAAGAGCTTAAGAGAGACTTATTTCTAAGACTGCTTCTAACAATACCATCCGTCTCGGATGGATTTGTTATCTACAAATGATGCTTCGCAAAGGGTTAGGATGTGTTCTCATGCAACGGGAAAGTCATAGCCTATGCCTCGCGACAACTTAAAGAGTATGAGAGGAATTATCCTACCATGATCTAGAGTCAAGCAAAAAGCTGCTGCTTAAAGATATGGAGGCACTATCTATATGGGGAGAAAGTGGAGATATATTCGCACCATAAAAGCCTTAAATATTTCTTCACTCAAAAAGAACTCAACACGCGAAGAATGACGCTGGCTCGAGCTATCGAAAGACTACGACCACACTATTCAATACCATCCCGAAAAGTTTAACGTGGTAAATGACGCGCCGAGTAGAAGATCATATGCGAACGAAAAGCGATGATGTCAAGTATACGACAGAGCCAACTTTAATAGAAAAAGTTAAGGTCGCTCAAGCCACCGAATTCTTGAAATGATGCGTATGAAGAAGAAAGTACAAGAAGGAGCTATTCCTAAGCGAGAATCGATGAAGAAGGAATACTTCGAGTCCACTCTAGACTTTCAGGTTCCTAACGACTCGATTTGAAGTACAAGATTATGATGGAGGCACACAATACACCATTTGCAATCCATCTCGAAGTACTAAAATGTATCGTGATCTTCGACATATACATTTTGGTGGAACAATACGAAGAGAGAGATTGCAAAGTTTATCTCAATGTGTTTAACTTGTCAACGCAGTAAAGGCGAGCATCTAGTACCTAAGGGTCCGCAGAACCACTTGAGATTCCGAAATGGAAGTGGGAACACATTACCATGGATTTCAAGTACGGGTCTTCCCTACGGCTTCTCAAGGCATCAATGCTATTTGGGTTATTGTTGATAGATTAACCAAGTCCGCTTTCATTTCTCGCCGACACGGAGACTTATTCACTCGAACGCCTTGCTAGTATGTACGTTGAATGAGATTGTGAGGTCAGATGGCATGCCTCGTATCCATAGTTTCGGATCGTGACCCAAGATTCACTTCAAGATTTTGGGTTAGCTTACAAAAAGCTATGGGCACGGATTTATTTATTTAGTTCGCAGATACCATCCTCAAACCCGACGGACAATCGAAAGACTATTCAAACTCTTGAAGATTTATTAAGACTCGTGTCCTAGACTTCAAGGGCGCTTGATAAGTATTTACCATCGTGGAATTCTCCTACAACAACAGCTTATCGTGCAAGTATAGTGTGGCTCCATTCAAGCATTATATGGACGAAAGTGTCGCTTCCAATATGTTGGGACGAGGTGGGTGAAGCAACATTGTTGGGACCCGAGTTAGTAGACGTATTTACTCACCGAAAAGATCCAAATGATTCGACAACGATACGGCACAAGATCGATAAAAAGAGTTATGCGATCTTCATCAAAGACGTCGAATTTAGTGTAGATCATGTTATGCGATCTTCATCGAAGGGAGTTAAAGATTTGGGACGAGGAATTTACGTTTATCGGGTCCATTTCAAATTCACCGAGTAGAAATGTAGCCTATAGACTCGCTAGCACTTCTCCGAGTAAGCCTCAGTTTCATAATGTGTTTCAATCTCCATTTCAGAATATGTGAAAGACCCAAACCACGCTATCGAGTTCAATCCACGAAAGACTTAACGTCCATTTACTTGCCAAATTTTTTTAAATAAAAATACCACAAGGAATTTCCTTTATTTAAATTTCATTATTTTTATTAATGAAATTTAATTTTCTATAAAGGGTTGATTTGATTAATGTGGATAACGTTAAGGTTAAATACGCAAATATTTCAAAATAAGCAAGTGGTTATAAAATATTCATTTTTATTAATGAAATTTAATTTTCTATTTATTATTTTGAATCGATTTTAATGTCGTAAAATACTAATATTTCAAAATAAGCAAGTCATAAAATATTCATTGTTAAATAAAAAAGGAATATTCGTATTTCAAAATATTCAAAGCAAATGTTGGGCCCCATAACTAATATTCATATTGACGAAAAAACACGAAATATAAGTTGTTTAAAAATAAGCATTAGTTATTATCAGTAAAGACCTCGAAATTTTTTAAATAAAAGGAATTTCCTTTATTTATTATCTTGAAATATTCGTATGATTTGATTAAATGGATAGTTAAGGGTTAAATACGCAAATATTTCAAAATAAAGCAAATCGATAAAAATTCGACAAATATTAAGTGTTTATAAATAACTACGTAGAAGTTGTTACCAAGAAGACCGCTGCTTGAATACCCCCATAACTAAAGCGAGTGTTAAAATACAAAGAATAATAACGCGGTTGTTATCAAGTAAGAGTTGAATACCAGATTAAAATAAAGATTGTTGAATTATTGATCCTTACGTAAGATGGCACTACTTATCAATAATTTTCACAATAATTTTCACAAGAGTTACCGCTCAATATTTTATTTTATTTATCGATTCAATAATTGTCGCTATTGATATTTTATATTATCATTGTTCAATAATTGTCATCGCACAAGATTTCCCATTATCGATCAATAATTCATATTATTTGAATAATATTATTAGATAACATTATTGGCAATGTCTAGAAAGTTCTCGCTTCAAGGAGAGGTTCGTCACCTAATCATGCCACCAAGAAGTGAGAGATCCTTATCGAAAGCCCCCTCTTCCTGGAACAACTCGTCATCATAATAAATGTGATTCTCAGAATATTATTTGTGAATAATTAATTATTGATTCATATGATAAGGAAATATTTATTTTATATGAATATAAATGATGGATTTATTTATGTGGTTATTAATGAAGGAATTAATGTTGAGGTGTTTTATCAAGATTTTATCTGATCGAGGTATTAAAAATCAAATCGTGGGTTTTAGATATATCATGGGTTATAATTTTAATCCGACCGCTGATTGTGGTAATTTTTGGGTATGTTATACATACATAAGTTGAGTATATGTCCACAAATTTTGAACCGTTAAAATGCACGAATGATTTGTTGTGAATTTTAAGAGGTGTCTGATTCTAAATTAGGTTTATAATTGATTTTGGTGGAAAATTCTAGAATTGAGTGGGCCCCACTTGTGGTTGGTGAAAAAATGTGCTGAATTTTATTTCAAATGTGGTGGGTGGCAATAGTAGCAGTAAAAGCCATCGTGTAAAGAAGTCAAGTCCGCTTTTACGCTAACATTTTCCTATAAATAGAGGGCTGTTAGAATTGAAAATCACACCGTAAAACAAAGTTTTCTCTTTCTCTCTATATATCGAGCGATTTTTGTGAGTATTTAGATACTTTGAGAGTTGTTGCTCAAGATAAGTTTCATTCAAAGATCACTCCCGACCTTTCCTTCCGGTACTCGATTCTTTCGAGGTAAGTGGATGTTATTTTCTTCTCAAATGATATTAATTCTTCAATATCATTATACCAAATATCGTCGGGTACTTTTTTATCAAATTTGAACTTTTTCATGCTTGGGTTACTATTCATGAGTTACTATTCACGAAGTTACTATTCATGAGTTACTATTCACGAGTTAGTTACTATTCACGAGTACTATTCATGAAGCGTGAAGATGTTTTTTTTGGAATTTCTATCTTTTGGTGTCTGAGTTACTATTCACGATACTAAGACTATTCACGATACTACAAGACTATTCACGATACTTCAAGACTATTCAATCAAAAAATGAAAATTTTTCTTTTCGCCTAAAATATCTATTCGGATACTAGCTTTGATCAGATCCATGTTTTGATCATTCTCAATTTTACTTCACTACGATTATTTATGAGGTATTTTTGAACTGGATAAAACAAAGTACTAATCCATAATATTTCCTCATTTTGTTTCACCGGATTCGCTTTTTTTTAAAATATTTTCATCATCCTCGCCTTAAATGATGATATTATTGAATATCTTCGGCCCGTAGTAAAAAGATGAATGATTTCAAGAATATCTTTCGCCCAGAATATCTTCGTGCAAAGATGAAATGATTTTAATGATTTCTCAAAGAATATCTTCGGCCTCAGAAAGTAAAAGATGAACAGTGTTTAAATGAATACGACCGATCGATGAATATCTTCGGCCTTTAGTGCAAAGATGAACAGTGTTTAAATGAATACGACCGATCGATGAATATCTTCGCCTTTAGTGCAAAGATGAACAAAAAGTGTGAGATTTAATACGACCGATTGATGAATATCTTCGGCCCAGAAGTAAAAGATGAATATTTGATTCGAGATGAATATCGATTGATGTTACAGGATAAAATATCGATGATGGACCGTTAAATTCATAGATTATAGAGATTTCATTCTCTACGTAACTCTTCTACTAATTAATTATTATTTCACCGCGAATATTGATCCAAACTTGTTGCCTATCAGATTCTATCGATTTTTCCTCGCTTGAGACTAACGATAATTTGTTGTATATTATCTTAGTCATAACATTCTTTATCGGGCTAGTTGAGCTCACCCTTTCCTTTTGTTCCATTTTTCTTCTCGTGAGGCGAGAATGTAATGAGTACTAGCCTGGGTATGGAATGAAGGTTCTAGAGAGAGTTGTTTAGTAGTCCTCACCATTATTGTAAAATAATGTATCAATAAATGTGATGAGGATTTATTTGAGTATAAATATTGTCTGTAAGATAATATTTGTATTTTTAACTCACAGCTTTATCAGTCAGTGATAATAAAGTCAGTAGTTGTTTCGCATCATGTATTTGCGCACTCGTAATGGGTCGGATGGAATGGACCTATTTTGGGGTCGCCACAATTGGTATCGTAGCTAGGATACGATCTCCGCGAGATCTGGAATAGAACTAGAGGGGGGAGAGACGAGTAAATCCTTCGCTAAAGGTGTCCTACCTAAGCTTATTTGTTACTCGGTCAAGATATAGGGATATTATGTGATTTGTTATTTATTTAATTAACCTTTGTTTTATGACAAGAATTGAGAATGTCGAATCGAGAATATTAATAAGGGTGTAAATGAGACCGTGGAGATGCCTCGTATTTAACAACGAGGAGAACGCAACAACAGTCGGGCATGTACCTCCCGTGAATAACACCACCGAAAGCGATGATGAACGAGGGATGTTTAGAAGCTTTTTTTCAGCTCATGCAAAATCGCATTTAGGAGACTCGTGTTCAAAATACAGAGAGAAATGATATAGCAATTCACCGTGGTCACAAATGCAAGCAGCTCAAAGAGTCAGGACCACCGTAATTTAAGGGAAGCCGATCCGATCACGGCGTAAACACGGGTCAAGCAAATTACCAAGATATTCGATGTCTCGGGATGCACGGAGGAACGTAAAGTTCCATTCGCTACTTTTATGTTCCGTATGGCGAGGCAGACATCGGTGGGAATCAGGAAGCGCACTCCATCCAAATTGCACTCAAAGATGTCATGGGAGACGCTTTCAAAATAAATCAATGACAAGTACTTCCCGAAAGTATTCGCTATACGAAGGAAGTGGAGTTTATTAGATCGAGCAGTAATAATACGACGGTGTCCCAAAGACGAGGCGGTTCATGAGTTATCCAGTTTCAGACCTCATTCAGTGGAGAATGAGGAACGATGACGCGGATGTTTCGAGAGGTTTGAAACCCGAAGATACGCCAAGATCTCATTTCTCATAAATTTTCTCTATTCAGATGTTGTAAAAAGTGGCTCAAATTGTTAGAGCGAGATAACGAGTACGCTCAACCGAGGGACCATAACCGTGATCATACCAAAGATAAGTAGCCATCGTAATAACGATAACCAAAGGAGAAAGAAGAATACGGACAAAGGCTGTAACCACTCCGGTGGTAATCGTGGCCATGAAAATAAAGAAGCGAGTCGGGAGGAGATTTTAAAAGAGGAGATTCAACAACGACTACGTGAAGACGCTGCCAAAGAGGGCAATCGGTTCCAAGGGAGGAGAAAGACCATCTATCAGACAAGTTACAAATGCGAAAAGAGGACATATCACCCCAAACCGCCCACAACAACAGCTTTAAGGTATGCTATAATTGTGGAAAAGAAGGACATATCGCCGAGATCAGACGATATCGAAACCTAGTTCAATGGGAATGGTGACTCAAAAGGATGTCCCGTAAAAGTCAAAGTCAACGATTCTCGAAGAGCGCTTGTCGCGACTTCATTAAAATACGAGAACCCGAACGGTTAGCACTCAGTTAGTTAATTATAAATTTCATGAAGTTTATACCTTACTAGATACCCCTGCTCTACCCATTCTTTTATCTCTTTCGTCATACCAACGCTTGAACTCGACTACGAGAAATTAGACTTTCAACCTATTTATGGAGACTCCGCTAGAGAAACTTTCATTACATCCGTTGTTTAAAAAATCTTGTTTGATTCAAGTCAGCACCATTACATTACCCGTTAACCTTATCTCTTTAAAGATACTTGCTTTTGGGATTTTATCGTTAACTACTCATCACGCCAAAATTGATTGCTTTTGTAAGGTCATAGTTTTCATATTCCTAAGCAACCTCGTTATTCAACTCAAGCAATCAAACCATCAGAGTCAAACATTTTCATATCAAGCCATGAAGTCATTCGCTTATTACGGATGTCAAGTTTTCTTAGTCCATGTTATGGATTCAATAAAGACACGCCGATTTGAATAATATTCTTGTTGTTATTGATTTTCCCCGACGATTTCAAGAATTTATCGCTTTACTCCCAAAGATCGATATTAAATTTTGTATCGACTTTGAACCCTAGACAAAACTCATTTCTAAAATCTCATATCGAATGGCTCCTATCAACTTCGTGAGTTAAAAATTCAACTATAGAATTTGGTACCGAGCCTTTATCTCATGTGACTTTTTGGGAATTCACCTGCCGCACTCTCCGTAGGGACGCCATATTCGCGCGATAAGAAATCGATAGGTGTCATTGTGACGCATATCCAAGATCGGGATATGAGTCACAATTGAGAGAAAAACCTAAGTCAAGAATCTAAATACGTAGCTTTCAGGCTTAGTTGGTTATTATCTGAGATTCGTCAAGGATATTCTCAATCGCTATTCCATTAACGAGCTAACTCAGAGATACAAAATTCGAATGGAGCAAGGAATGTGGGAAGAGCTTCAAGAACTCAAGAGAGACTCATTTCAAAGACATGTTCACCACGCCATCCTCGAAAAAGCGAACGTGGTAGCCGACGTGTTGAGTAGAAGATCGATATACAAGTACGAAAGTACAATATCACAAAGACTCATTTCAGATAATATACAAATAATAGAGATGGAGATGAAAACTCTAGGTACCCACGTGATGATATACGAGTACGTGATGATATACGAGTATAATCGACTTTTAATCGATAAAGTTAAAGTCGCTCAAGCTACACACCGAGTCGATGAATTTGAAGAAGGAGGTGCAAGAAGTTGTTATTTTAAAAGCGAGAATCTGGAGGTGAGGAAAGCTCAAACCTTCGATTTATTAATCCATTTGAAATTCTCGATCGAATAGAACCGCGGGCCTATAGACTTGCTTTTACCACCAAGTACGACGCTGTTCATATAACGCTTCACGACGATCGATGTTACGTAAATATGTGGACGAATTCAAACACGCTATCGAAGTTAGAACCCATTTAGATAGTCAAGACTTAACGACGAGGAGGTACCGCCAAGATTTTGTAGAGAAAGAAATACGACCTATGTACCGAGGTTATACCATAAGTTAAAGTTTTGTGGAGAAACCATGCTATCGAGGAAATGACCGGGAGTTGGAAACGAAAATGAAAGCGAGGTATCTTTACCTTTTCAAACACTGTGTACGCACGCCAATTTCGAGGACGAAATTTCATAAGGAGGGAGGTCAGAAGACCCCAAATTTTTTTTTAAATAAAAAGGAATTTCCTTTATTTATTATTTTGAAATAGTAAGGGTTGATTTGATTAATGTGATAGTTAAGGGTTAAATACGCAAATATTTCAAAATAAGCAAGTGGTTATAAAATATTCATTTTTGCTTGGGAATATTCGTTTGGTCGTGGAATATTCGTGATCGTCGAGGAATATTCGTCGTCGTGAAATATTCGCATCGCTTGGGGAATATTCGCATTTACCAAGGCGCAAATGCATGTGTGGGCCCCATAACTAAAAAGCGATCGATGAGGAAAACGACAAAGTTTGGTGGTTATAAATAACTACTGTAGAAGTTGTTACCACTGTAAGACCGCTTGAATACCCGCCGGTTAAAATACAAGAATACGCGGGTCGCACAAAGAAGACACCAGATTGCACAAGATTGTTGAATTATCGATCCTTACGTAAGATGGCACTACTCAATAATTTTCACAAAGAGTTATCGCTCAATATTTTATTTTATCGATTCAATAATTGTCATATTGATATTTTATATTATCATTGTTCAATAATTGTCACCGCACAAGATTTTTCCCATTATCGATCAATAATTCATATTATTTGAATAATATTATTAGATAACATTATTGGCAATGTCTAGAAAGTTCTCGCTTCAAGAGAGGTTTGGTCACCTAATCATGCTACCAAGAAGTGAGAGATCCTTATCGAAAGCCCCTCTTCCTGGAAACTACCGTCATTATAAATGTGATTCTCGTAATATTATTTGTGAATAATTAATTATCGATTCATATGATAAGGAAATATTTATTTTATATGAATATAAATGATGGATTTATTTATGTGGTTATTAATGAAGGAATTAATGTTGAGGTGTTTTATCAAGATTTTATCTGATCGAGGTAGGTATTAAAAATCAAATCGTGGGTTTCAGATATATCATGGGGGTTATAATTTTTAATCCGACCGCTGATCGTGGTAATTTTTGGGTATGTTATACATACATAAGTTGAGTATATGTCCACAAATTTTGAACCGCTAAAATGCACGAAATGATTTGTTGTGAATTTTAAGAGGTGTCTGATTCTAAATTAGGTTTATAATTGATTTTGGTGAAAATTTAGAATTGAGGGGCCCCACTTGTGGTTGGTGAAAAAATGTGCTGAATTTTATTTCAAATGTGGTGGTGGCAATAGTAGTAGTAAAGCCATCAGTAGCAGTCAAGTCTGCTTTTTACGGCTAACATTTTCCTATAAATAGAGGGCTGTTAGAATTGAAAATCACACCGTAAACAAAGTTTTCTCTCTCTCTCTATATTATCGATCGAGCGATTTTGTGAGTATTTAGATACTTTGAGAGTTGTTGCTCAAAGATAAGTTTCATTCAAAGATCACTTCCGACCTTTCCTTCCGGTACTAATTCTTCGAGGTAAGTGGATGTTATTTTCTTCAAAATGATATTAATTCTTCAATATCATTACGTCAAATATCGGTCGGTACTTTTTATCAAATTTGGAACTTTTTCATGCTCTGGGTTACTATTCATGAGTTACTATTCACGAAGTTACTATTCATGAGTTACTATTCACGAAGTTACTATTCACGAGTACTATTCATGAAGCGCGAAGATGTTTTTTTTGTGGAATTTCTATCTTTTGGTGTTGAGTTACTATTCACGATACTAAGACTATTCACGATACTACACTTATTCACTTAATACTTTAAGACTATTCAATCAAAAATGAAAATTTTTCTTTTCGCCTAAAATATCTATTCGGATACTAGCTTTGATCAGATCCATGTTTTGATCATTCTCAATTTTACTTCACTATGATTATTTATGAAGTATTTTGAATCGGATTGTTTAAAGTACGAATCCATAATATTTGTCATTTTGTTTCACCGATTCGCTTTTTTTAAAAATATTTTTCATCATCCTCGCCTTAAATGATGATATTATTGAATATCTTCGGCCCAGTAAGGCAAAAGATGAATGATTTCAAGAATATCTTTGCCCGTAGAAGGCAAAAAGATGAATGATTTCAAGAATATCTTCGGCCCAGAGTAGTAAAGATGAACAGTGTTTAAATGAATACGACCGATCGATGAATATCTTTGGCCTTTAGTGCAAAGATGAACAGTGTGTTTAAATGAATACGACCGATCGATGAATATCTTTGGCCTTTAGTGCAAAGATGAACATTGAGATGAATAACTATCGATGAATATCTTTGGCCTTTAGTGCAAAGATGAACATGAATATTGATTGAGATGAAATATCTGATGGATCGTTAATTCATAGATTATATTTCATTCTCACGTAGTTCTAAAATTAATTTCCATGAATATTTGATTCGAGATGAATATCGATTGATGTTACAAACGATAAAATATCGATGATGGATCGTTAAATTCTATAGATTATAGTAGATTTCATTCTCTACGAACTCTTCTATGATATTATTATTATTTCACGCGGATAATATCGATCCAAAACTTGTCATGCCTATCAGATTCTATCGATTTTTTCTCGCTGAGACTAACGATAATTTGTTGATATTATCTTAGTCATAACATTCTTTATCGGGCTAGTTGAGCTCACCCTTTCCTTGTTGTTCCATTTTTTCTCTACTAACGGTATTTTGTTGTATATTATCTTAGTCATAATATTCTTTACTTTGGCTAGTTGAGCTCACCCTTTTCTTTTTGTTCCATTTTTCTTCTCGGGAGGCGAGAATATAAGCGAAATAGTAGTGAAGAATTATGGAATGAAGGTTTTAGAAAGAATTGTTCAAGATAGTCCTCACCATTTTATAAAATAATATATATCAATAAATGTGATGAGGATTTATTTGAGCATATATATTATCTGTAAGATAATATTTGTATTCAAACTCACCAGCTTTATACTATTGTAATAATAAAGTTGTAATATAGAGAGACAAAACTTCACCATGTATTGACAACTCTAACCCAATAATTATGATGTAATACCTCATAAAAGCAAAATTTACCTAAATAATATTTTTCCTATTTTAAATATTTTAAACTTCCAAAAATCAATTATTTCCCAACTTGAAACTTCAATAATTCATAATAAATAGCCCTTTCATCGTAAAAATTTGAATCAATAATTCATAATTTTTTCATCAGGAAATTCAATCTCTCTACAACTTTGCGTAAGAAAGTTTTTCCAAATTCCAAATAAAAATTGACCAAATCCACAAACCAAGGTGATTTTACAAAGCTATAATCAAATTTCTACCAATAATTGTGTCCACCAACACACAAAAACATGTGTTAAACATTTAATGCCACAAAAAAACTCTTCCTCCTCATATACTCATATATCCCACATTCATTGTAAAAATATCACCAAGTAATATATTATTAAAATAATATATTTAAATGAATTATTTTATCGTAAAAAGATAAAATATTAATTTTCAACAATTGTCATTTTAAAATTTTCTCCATCTATATCCACATAAAATCAATATTTTCCTCATCATATAAATCAATAATTAATTATTCACAAATAATATTACGTAATCACAATATCGATAACCAGTGCGCTCCTGTGAAAGCAGGGGCTTTCCAATAAGAATTTCTTCTTATCGCGCAAGCAATTAGGTGACCAAACCTCTCCTTATGTAACTTTCTAGACATTGCCAATAATGTTATCTAATAATATTATTCAGATAATATGAATTATTGCTTCGATAATGAAAATATAATCGTAATGACAATTATCAAAACAACAAAGAATATAAAATATCAATGCAAAGAATTATTAACTCAATAAAATAATCGAATAAGAATTATCGTAACCATTATTGAGTAGTGCCTTCTTCACGTAAGAATCAATAATTGGTGCAATACCGCAGTGCTACCGCTCAACAACGCCAGACAAGTGTGTTTTAACCACCGAGTATTCCAACAAGATAATCTGTGAATAACTACGCCGTTATTTAAAAACAACTTATATTTGTCGCTTTCTTCATCCAATCACTTTCCGCTATGGGGCCCACACATGGTCGCTACCGTCAGATTTAATATTTCCCGACAAAGATTTAATATTCCACGACCAAACTAATATTCCCCACGATAATGAATATTTTATAACCACTTGCTTAATTTGAAATATTTGCATATTTAACCCTTAACTATCCACATTAATCAAATCAACCCTTACTATTTCAAAATAATAAATAAAGGAAATTCCTTTTTATTTAAAAATTTCTGGTCTTACAACCTCCCTCCTTATGAAATTTCGCCTCGAAATCGACGACGACTGGTGTGTTTCAAAAGGTGAGGATACCTCGCTTTCATTTCCGCTTCCAATTCCCGTGTCATTTCTCTATAGCATGATTCCTCCACAAAACTTTAACTTGTGGTATAACCTTTCAAGCAGGGGACATGCTCCTTCCTATCCAAAATCTTGACAGTACCTCCTCATATGTTAAGTCTTCATTATCTCGTCCTGCTTCTAACTCTATAACGTGGTTCGGTCTTTCACATATTTACGGCAAGTACGATATGTGAACACATTATGAACACGAGACATACTTTGAGGTAACGCAAGTCTATAGGCTACATTTCCTACTCTTGGTCAAGAATTTGAAATGGACCAATAAATCATGGATCGAGCTTTCTCTCTTCCCAAATCTCAGAACACCCCTTCCATGGAGCAACTCGCAACAATACATGAACCCCTACATTAAATTCCACGCCCTTTCGATGAAGATCCGCATAACTCTTTTGTCGATCTTGTGCCGCTTTGTATACGCTTGTCGAATCATTTGGATCTTTTCTAGTAGTCATACGTCTTAACTCTGGGTCCCAACAATGTTGCTTCACCCACCTCATCCCAACATATCGGGAACGACATTTTCGGCCCATATAATGCTTCAATGGAACCACGCCTATATTTGTTTAATAACTATTGTTGTATGAGAATTCCACCAATGGCAAGTACTTATCCCAACTTCCTTTGAAATCTAGGACATAGAGTTTTAATATATCTTCAAGAGTTTGAGTAGTCCTTTCTCGATTGCCCATCCGCTTGAGGATGGTATGCCAAACCAAATCGTAAATTGCGCTCATAGCTTTCTAACCCAAAATCATGAAGTGAATCTTGGGTCACGATCTAAAACTATGGATACCGGCATGCCATGCAATCTCACAATCTCATTTACGTATATACGAGAAAGACGCTCAAGGAATAAGTCTCTCGACGGTAAGAAATGAGCAGACTTGGTTAATCTATCAACAATAACCCAAATAGCATTGATGCCTTGAGAAACCGCAGAAGACCCGTAAACGAAATCCATAGTAATGTGTTCCCACTTCCATTCCGGAATCTCAAGTGGTTGCAACGGACCCTTAGGTAAAAGATGCTCCGCCTTTACACGCTGGCAAGTTAAACACATCGAGATAAACTTTGCAATCTCTCTCTTCATATTGTTCCACCAAAATGTATGTCAAGATCACGATACATTTTAGTACTTCCAGATGGATTGCAAAATGGCGACAGTGTGCCTCCATCATAATCTTGTACTTCAAATCGAGTCGTTAGGAACACAAAGTCTAGAGTGGACTCAAGTATTCCTTCTTCAATTCTCGCCCTAATAGCTCCTTCCTTCAGATTTCTTCTTCATACGCATCAACTCCTGCTGCGGTGGCTTTGAAGCAACCTTAACTTTTTCTATTAAAGTTGGCTCTATGCGATACTTGACATCATCGCACTCGCTCCTCGCATATAATCTTCTACTCACCGCCACCACCACGCTCGCTTTTCCAGATGGCACGATCGTAATACGTCTTTAAATGAGTTTCCTCTCGAGTTCTTCAAGCTCTTCCCACATTCCTCGCTCCATTCGAATTTTATATCTCTACGAGTCACCAAGTTAATGGAATAGCGATTCGAGAATATCCTTCAACGAATCTCCGATAATAACCAACTAAGCTCTGAAAAGCTACGTCTTTCGATAATCGACTTAGTTGCTTCTCAATCGCGACTCATATCCCAATGTTGATAAAGACGTCACAATGACACCTATCGCTTACTATCGCATCGAATATGACGCCCCTACAGAGAGTTCGGCTTAGTGAATTCCACAAAGGAAGTCACAAAATAAAGGCTCAGTACCAAATTTATATAGTTGAATTTTTAACTCCTCAAGTTCAATAGAGCCATTCGATATGAGATTTTAGAAATGAGTTTTGTACTGGGTTCAAAGTCGATACAAAATTTAATATCGCTTTGGGAGTAAGCCAAGAAATTCTTCAGAAATACGTCAGAAAAATCAATAACAACAGAATATTATTCAAATCGACGTGTCTTTTTATTCAAATCCATAATACGGACTAAGAAAACTTGACATCCGTAATAAACGAATGACTTCATGGCTTGATATGAAAATGTTTGACTACAATGGTTTGATTGCT
This sequence comes from Panax quinquefolius, assembly GCA_020205615.1. Taxonomy (NCBI): domain Eukaryota; kingdom Viridiplantae; phylum Streptophyta; class Magnoliopsida; order Apiales; family Araliaceae; genus Panax; species Panax quinquefolius. The sequence goes on from CM035168.1 coordinate 118,024,221, forward strand.
TGAATTCAATAACAAAGTTGCTTAGAATATGAAAACTAACAACCTTACAAAAGCAATCAATTTGGCATGATGAGTAGTTAACCTTAAAATCACATCAAAAGCAAATATCTCTATAGAAATAAGGTTAATGTGTAATGTGATAGTGCCAACTTGAATCAAGCAAGATTTTTAAACAACTGGATGTAATGAAAGTTTCTCCTAATGGAGTCTCCACAGATAGGTCAAAGTTTAATTTCTCCGTAGTCAAGTTCAAACGCTGAGCGCAAGTAAGAGAGATAAAAGAATGGGTAGAACCAATATCTAGTAAGGTATATACTTCAGCAAGAATTTATAATTAACTAACCTGTGATAACTTCGTCGTTCTCGATTTTGACCAAATACAACAAACGCCTTCCCTAATCGCTGACTTTGACTTTTCTCGGGACATGTTTTTTGAGTCACCGCCCTCACCGAACTAGGTTTCGCCATCGCATAATCTCGAGCGATATGTCCTTCCTTTCCACAATTATAGCATACCTTGAACTCGTTAGGGGCGCTTTGACCGATATGTCCTTTTCCGCATTTGTAACATATGACCGGTGGTCGCTTCTCCTCCCTTAAAACTAGTTGCATCGGCGCCGACGCCTTCACACGGTCGTTGTTGAATCTCCTCTTTTAAAATCTCCTCCCGACTCGCTTCTTCTATTTTCACGGCCACGATTACCACCGTAGTGGTTACCGCTTTTGTCTCAGATTCTTCTTTCTCCACCGGTTATCGTTATTCTAATGATCGCTATCTTCTTGATGATCCTCGGTTATGGTCCCTGGTTGAACGTATTTCGTTATCTCGCCTAACAACCGAGCCCCTCATTGACAACATCTCGAATAGAGAGAAAATTTATGAGAAATGAGATATCGACGATGCCGGCTTCAAACCTCTCGTAAACATCCGCGCTACACGCTCCTCATTCTCCACCAAATGAGGTGCAAACTCGATAACTCCGCGAACTTCGCCCAGATCGGGACACCGCCATGTTATTCTCGCTTCTAGTCTAATAAACTCCACTTCCTTCATACGACGAATACTTTCGTGGAAGTACTTGTCATTGAATCAAGCTCAAACGCTCCCACGACATGCCGAAAAGTAAATGGATGGGTACGCTTCACGTATTCCCACCAAAGAATCATCCTCGCCACTTTTAACATAAAGGCGGCGAATGGAACTTTCTGTTCTCCGCATCCCAAGACATCGAATATCTTGGTAATTTGTTTGACCCACGCCTCCGCTTTAATCGGATCCCATTTCCCCTGCAATTCGTGGTCCCAACTTTTGAACTCGCAAGCGCGGTGACCACCCGTGAATTGCTATCATTTCCTCCTCAGATTTTGAACACGAGTCTCCTCGTCCGATTTTGCATGAATCGCAAAAAGCTTCTAAACATCCCCTCGCTCATCATCTCGCTCAGCTGGTGTTGTTCACAGAGGAACATTGCCACCACAGACGCTCTCCTCTCTTGGTAAATGTGCATCTCCACTGGCCTCATTTACTCCATCATAATATTCTCAACACATTCTCAAATCACCGCCATAAAACAAGGGTTAATTAAGGAAATCAATATATCACATAATATCCCTATATACTCGACTAACTAACAAATAAGCTTAGGTGGGACACACTAGCAATAAGGATTTACTCGCCTCCCTCCTAGTTCTATTCCCCGATCTCCGCCAGATATCATATCCTAAGCTCGATATTAACCGCGACGCCCCCAAAATAGGTATACACAACACCCATTCCGAAATCGCCAAATACATGGTACAAAAAGCAAACTACAACTTCAATAATACAAAATGTCGTGTGAAATACGACAATATATATCTGTGAGTTTAAATATAATATTGTCTTCTAGATAATATCCATACGCAAATAAATCCCCATCATAATTATTGATTCATTATTTTACAAAATGGTGAGGACTACTAAACAACTCTCTCTAGAACTTTCATTCCATACCCCACTAAGTACTCGCTACATTCTCGCCTCCCGAGAAGAAAAAATGGAACAACAAGGAAAAGGGTGAGCTCAACTAGCCCAAGAAAGAATATTACGACTAAGATAATATACAACAAATTATCGTTAGTCTTCAACAGGAAAAACTGATAGAATACAATAGACAACAAGTTTCGTATCAATATTCGCAAGCAGTAAATAATAATTCATGTAAGAGTTACGTAGAGAATGAAATCTACTATAATCTATGAATTTAATACCCATCATCAATATTTTATCCTCGTAACATCAATCAATATACATCTCGAATCAAATATTCATCTTTGCACTACAGCCAAAGATATTCATCACTGTCATGTTCATTTAAACACTGCTCATCTTCGCACTAAAGGCCAAAGATATTAATCAATCCACCATGTTCATCTCAACACTGCTCATCTTCGCACTACAGCCAAAGATATTCTTCAGAAATCATTCATCTTTGCACTACACAGCCAAAGATATTCAATAATATCATCATTTAAGACCGAGGATGATGAAAATATTTTTTTAAAGAAACGAATCCAAAGGAAACAAAATGACAAGGATTAAGGATTAAGGATTCGTACTTGGTTTTATCCACGCCCAAAAATACCTCAAAAATAATCATAGTGGTGTAAAATTCAAGAATGATCAAAACATGGATACAATCGTAGCTAGTATCCGTATTAGATATTTTGACGAAAAAGAAGAAATTTCATTTTTCTATGAATAAGATCAGATACGTGAATAAAGGTCAGATATCGTGAATAAAGGCCGATATCGTGAATAAGAATCTCGACACCAAAAGATAGAAATTCCACAAAAAACATTTTCACGCTTCATGAATAGTACTCGTGAATAAGAATCGTGAATAAGAATCGTGAATAAGAATCGTGAATAAGAACTCATTGAATAAGAACTCATAAATAAGAACTCCATGAATAAGAACCCCATACATGAAAAAGTTCCAAATTTGATAAAAACTTAAGATCAACATTTCAAAGATAATGATATCAAGAAATCATATCATTACAAAAAAAAAATATATCCTTTACCTCGAAAGATCAAGATTTCTAAATTTAAACACCTTGATATAAAGCTATGACTGACTCAAGACCGTATAAAGCATACTCAAAGTATACTCAAAATACTCACAAGAATACGCCGATAATATAGAGAGAAAAACTTCAGCTTCGTGTGATTTTCAATTCTAACCCAAGACCTTATTTATAGAAATCGCTAACACCAAAAGCGTAAAAATTTAATAAATTAATATATATATATATATATATATCAAATTCATACGCCAACCTTAGAATTCAGATCCTAGCATTTCCCACATGCCACCTTCTAGAAAGAAATGATAAAAACGTTTTTCATAAAATAAATAATTAAAACTTATAAAAATTAATTATTTTGAGCTTCGTAACTTCAATAATTCATAATAAATAGCCCTTTCATCAGAAAATTTAAATCTCATGAATTTTTATAGGAAATTCAATTCTCTACAACTTTGCGTAAGAAAGTTTTTCCAAATTCCAAATAGAAATTGACCAAAATCCACAAACCAAGCGATTTTACAAAGCTATAATCAAATTTCACCAATAAATGGGGTCCAATTTACATGTTTAACATGTTTTAAACATTTATTGCAACAAAAATACTCTTCCTCCTCAGATACTCATATATATCCCACATTCGTTGTAAAATATCACCAAGTAATATATTATTAAAATAATATATTTAAATGAATTATTTTATCGTAAAAGATAAAATATTTATTTTCAACAATTGTCATTTTAAAATTTTCTCCATCTATATCCACATAAAATCAATATTTTCCTCATCATATAAATCAATAATTAATTATTCACAAATAATATTACGTAATCACAATATCGACAACCGTGCAGCTCCTCAGAAAGAGGGGGGGCTTTCCAATAAGAATTTCTTCATCTACTGGGCGCCAAGCAATTAGGTGACCAAACTTCTCCTTAGATGTAACTTTCTAGACATTGCCAATAATGTTATCTAATAATATTATTCAGATAATATGAATTATTGCTTCGATAATGAAAGATACCGTAATGACAATTATCAAACAACAAAGAATATAAAAAATATCAACGCAAAGAATTATTAACTCAATAAAATATCGAATAAGAATTATCGTAACCATTATTGAGTAGTGCCTTTCTTACGTAAGAATCAATAATTGGTGCAATACCAAGTGCTACTTGCTCAACAACGCCAGACAAGGTGTGTTTTAACCACCGGTATTCCAACAAGATTAATTCTGTGAATAACTACGCCATATTTAAAAACAACTTATATTTGTCGCTTTCTTCATCCAATCACTTTCAGTTATGGGCTCCACACATGGTCAAGCTACTGTCAGCATTTAATATTCCCCGACAAGCATTTAATATTCCACGACCAAACGAATATTCCCCATTTATAATGAATATTTTATAACCACTCATTAATTTGAAATATTTGCATATTTAACCCTTAACTATCCACATTAATCAAATCAACCCTTACTATTTCAAAATAATAAATAAAGGAAATTCCTTTTTATTTAAAATTTCGGGTCTTACATATACCTATTTTGGGGGCGCCATTGGTTGGTATTAGAGCTTGGGATATGATCTCCAAGGAGATCGGGAATAGAACTAGAGAGGAGAGACGAAAATCCTTCGCTAGGTGTCCTACCTAAGCTTATTTTTTAGTTGGTCAAGATATAAGGATATTATGTGATATATTGATTTCCTTAATTAACCCTTGTTTTATGACGATGATTTGAGAATGTCGATCGAGAATATTAACAATGGAAATGAGACCGTGGAGACGCTGTAGACTCACCAACGAGGAGAACGTGCAACAAAAATGGGTAATGTTCCTCCCATGAACAACACCAACGGAAGCGAGATGATGAACGAGGGGATGTTTAGAAGCTTTTTTGCGCTCATGCAAAATCGGACGAGGAGACTCGTGTTCAAAATACGTGAGGAAATGATAGCAATTCACTGGTTGTCACAAACAAGCGATTCAAAGAGTTGGGACCACTGAATTTAAGGGAAAGCAAGATCCGATCACGGCGTAAACATGGGTCAAGCAAATTACCAAGATATTCGATGTCTTGGGATGCACTTTAAGAACAGAAGGTTCCATTCGCCACCTTTATGTTCCGTGGCGATGCAGTGTATTAATCGGTGGGAGTCCGTCATGAGCGTACCATCCACCGCACTCAAAGATGTCTTGGGAGACATTTCAAAATTATTAAATGACAAATACTTTCCCGAAAGTGTTCGTCGTATGAAGGAAGTGGAGTTCATCAGACAGAATAAAACAACACGACGGTGTCTCAATGACGAGGCAAAGTTTGCGAGTTATCCGTGTTCAGCACCTCATTTGGTGGAGAATGAGGAACGTATGACGCGGATGTTTTTGAGAGGTTTGAAACCCGTAAGATACGACAATATCTCATTTCTCATAAATTTTCTCTCTATTCGGGATGTTGTAAATGTGGCTCAATTATTAGAGCGAGATAACGAGTATGGTCAATCGAGGGACCATAACCAGGATCGCACTCGGAGAGATAGCGAATCAATGAATAATGATAACCAAATGGAGAAAGAAACAGACGGACAAAAATGGTAACCACTCTGTGGTAATCATGGCCATGAAAATAGAAGAAGCGAGTCGAGGAGATTTTAAAAGAGGAGATTTAACAACCACCATGTGAAGACGACAAAGCCAAAGAAGAACGAGGTTATAATGCGAGGAAGAAGCGTTTGTTGTGGATCGGTCATAATGCGAGGAACCCAAACGAGGTTATCACGGGTAAGCTATTTATAAATTCTTGCGAAGTTTATACCTTACTTGATACTTCTGCATACCCATTCATTTATCTCTCCTGCATGTGCTCAACGCTTAAACTTGACTCGAGAAATTAGACTTTGACCTATCTCGTGGAAACTCCGCTAGAGAAACTTTCATCACATCCACTTTGCTTATAAATCTTGTTTGATTCAAGTTGGCACCATCTCCTTACCTATTGACCTTATCTCTTTAAAGATAATTGCTTTTGATGTGATTTTAGGGATTGATTGGTTAAATACTCATCATGCCAAAATTGATTGTTTTCGTAAGGTTGTTAGTTTTCATATTCCTAACCAACCTCATTGCATTGCAATTCAAAGCAACTAAACCATTAAAATCAATCAACGTCATATCTAATCATAAAGCTATTCGCTTATTGAAAAACGGATGTCAAGCTTTCTTAGCCCATGTTATGGATTTGAATAAAGACACGCCAAATTTGAATAATATTCTTGTTGTTATTGACTTTCCGACGATTTCAAAGAACTTCCCGCCTACCCCCGTAACGTGAAGTTGAATTCTTTATTGATCTTGAACCCGCACAAAGCCCATTTCTAAAACCCCATATCGAATGGCTCCTATTGAACTTCAGAGTTAAAGGTCCAACTACGTGAATTGTTGGACATCGGTTTCATTCGCCCTAAGACATCTCCTCGGGGTGCTCCTGCTTTTATTTGTAAAGAAGAAAGACGGAGTATGCGACTTTGTATTGACTATCGAAATTGAACCATGTCACCATCAAGAATAGGTATCATCTATCTCGTATTGATGACTTGTTTGACCAATTCTTAAGGGGCACAATTCTTTTCAAAATCGATCTTCATTCTCGATATCATCACCAAGATTAGAATCGAGGATATTCCAAAGACCGCTTTTAGAACTCTGTGACGGGCATTATGAATTTTAGTCATGTCTTTCTTGATCGACTAATGCTCCTCGCGGCTTTCATGGATATGATGAACCGAGTATTCAAGGAATATTTGATCATTTTGTTGTTGTCTTTATTGATGACATCCTTATATATTCCAAAAGTCGTGAAGATCATGAGCACCATTTGAAGTTGGTACTCCAAAGGCTTCGTGAAAACAAACTATATGCCAAATTAAAGAAATGCGAGTTCGCTCGAGGAAGTAGCATTCCTTGGGCACGCGGTGTCGAAACATGGAGTATTTGTTGATCCGGCCAAGATCAAGCAATACAAAGTTGGGAGCAACCGGAAGTCGGTGATCAAGTACGAGATTTTTGGGCTTAGTGGTTATTATCGAGATTCATGGAAGGGTTTTCTCGAATTGCTACTCCATTAACTCAAATTAACTCGGAAGGATACAAAATTCGTTTGAGCGAAGAATGCGAGAAAAGTTTCCAAGAGCTTAAGAGGAGACTTATTTCTAAGACTGTTTCTAACAATACCATCCGGTTCGGATGGATTTGTTATCTACAAATGATGCTTCAGCAAAGGGGTTAGGATGTGTTCTCATGCAACGTGGGAAAGTCATAGCTTTATGCCTCATGACAACTTAAAGAGTATGAGAGGAATTATCCTACTCACGATCTAGAGTTAGCGGCCAATGTTTTCGCTATTTAAAGATATGGAGGCACTATCTATATGGGGAGAAAGTGGAGATATATTCGCACCATAAAAACCTTAAATATTTCTTCACTTCAAAAAAGAACTCAACACGCGGCAATGACGTTGGCTCGAGCTATTGAAAGACTACGACCGCACTATTCAATACCATCCCGAAAAAGCGAAACGTGGTAGGTGACGCGTTGAGTAGAAGATCATATGCAGAGAACGAGTGCGATGATGTCAAGTATATACGACAGAGCCAACTTTAATAGAAAAAGTTAAGGTTGCTTCGAGCCACCGAATTCGGCAAATGATCGTATGAAGAAGAAAGTACAAGAAGGAGCTATTCCTAAGCGAGAATTGATGAAGAAGGAATACTTTGAGTACACTCTAGACTTTGTGTTCCTAACGACTCGATTTGAAGTACAAGATTATGATGGAGGCACACAATACACCATTTGCAATCCATCCTCGGAAGTACTAAAATGTATCGTGATCTTCGACATACATTTTGGTGGAACAATATGAAGAAAGAGATTGCAAAGTTTATCTCAATGTGTTTAACTTGTCAACGTGTAAAGTGCGAACATCTAGTACCTAAGGGTCCGTTGCAACCACTTGAGATTTCAAATGGAAGTGGGAACACATTACCATGGATTTCAAGCACGGGTCTTCCTACTGGTTTCTCGAGGCATCAATGCTATTTGGGTTATTGTTGATAGATTAACCAAGTCCGCTTTCGTTTCTTGCCGATACGGAGACTTATTCACTTGAACGTCTTCTTTAGTATGTGTACGTGAATGAGATTGTGAGGTTGCATGGCATGCTCAGTATCCATAGTTTCGGATCGTGACCCAAGATTCACTTCAAGATTTTGGGTTAGCTTGCAAAAAGCTATGGGCACGGATTTACGATTCTGATTCGATACCATCCTCAAACTAGACGGACAATCGAAAGGACTATTCAAACACTTGAAGATTTATTAAGACTCGTGTCCTGAACTTCAGGGCGCTTAGGATAAGTATTTACCATTGGTAGAATTCTCCTACAACAACAGCTTATCGTGCAAGTATAGGTGTGGCTCCATTTGAAGCATTATATGGACGAAAAGTGTCGCTTCTCAAAGACATGTTGGGACGAGGTGGGTGAAGCAACATTGTTAGGGACCCGAGTTAAGACGCATATGACTACGGAAAAGATCCAAATGATTCGACAACGATACAAAAGCAAGACAAGATCGACAAAAGAGTTATGGGGATCTTCATCGAAAGGACGTGGAATTTAGTGTGGGGATCATGTATTGTTGCGAGTTGCTCTATGGAAGGGAGTTACAAGATTTGGAAGAGAGAAAGCTCAATCCACGATTTATTGGTCCATTTCAAATTCTTGACCGAAAGTAGGAAATGTAGCCTATAGACTCGCGTTACCTCCGAAGTATGTCTCGTGTTCATAATGTGTTTCACATATCTCGTATTTCAGAAATATGTGAAAGACCCAAACCACGTTATTGAGTTAGAACCCATTTAGATAGCCAAGACTTAATGTATGAGGAGGTACTTGTCAAGATTTTAGATAGGAAGGAGCATGTCCCTACGCCAAGAAAGGTCATACCACAAGTTAAAGTTTTGTGGAGGAATCATGCTATAGAGAAATGACCTGGGAATTGAAATGGAAATGAAAGCGAGGTATCCTCACCTTTTCAAACACTGTGTACGTCGTCAATTTCGAGGATCTAAATTTCATAAGGAGGGAGGTCAGAAGACCCCAACTTATTATTAATGAAATTTAATTTTCTCTATTTATTATTTTGAAATAGTAAGGGTTGATTTGATTAATGTGGATAGTTAAGGGTAAAATACGCAAATACTTCTAAATAAGCAAGTGGTTATAAAATATTCATTGTTGTCGGGGAATATTCGTTTGGTCGTGGAATATTCGTACTGTCGGAGAATATTCTTACGACGGCGCATGTGACGCCCCCAAAATAGGTATACACAACACCCATTCTGAGTCGCCAAATACATGGTACAAGAAGCAAACTACAACTTCAATAATACAAATGTCAACGATTTTGGGGGTCAAAGAATCAATACTTCGTAAGGAAAGGTCGGAAGTGATGCTGAATGAAACTTGTACTGAACAGCAACTCTCAAAGTATCTAAATACTCACAAAATACGCTCAATAATATAGAGAGAAAGAGAAAAACTTTGTTTCGGTGTGATTTTCAATTCTAACTTAGCCTCTATTTATAGGAAAATGTTAGCCAGCAAGCAAGACTTCGACCACCACACCGATGGCTTTACTCGCTACTATTGCCACCCACCACATTTGAAATAAAATTCAGCACATTTCTTCACCAACCACAAGTGGGGCCCACTCAATTCTAGAATTTTCCACCAAAATCAATTATAACCCCAATTTCCTAATCGACACCTCTTAAAATTCATAACAAATCATTCGTGCATTTTTAATTCGGTTCAAAATTTGTGGACATATACTCAACTTATGTATGTATAACATACCCAAAAATTACCATTAATCCAACTATCGGATTAAAAATTATAACCCCGCAATATATCTCAAAACCCCGATTTAATTTTTAATACCTCCAATCTTGTAAAATAATCGATAAAACACCTCAACAATAATTTCTTCATTTATAACCACATAAATAAATCCATCATTTATATCCACATAAAATAAATATTTCTTTATCATATGAATCAATAATTAATTATTCACAAATAATATTACGTAATCACAATTATGACAACCGTGTAGCTCCCAGAAAGAGGGGCTTTCTCGATAAGGATTCTCTCCTTCTTGGCAAGCAATTAGGTGACCAAACCTCTCCTCGATGTAACTTTCTAGACATTGCCAATAATGCTATCTAATAATATTATTCAAATAATATGAATTATTGATCCGATAATGGAGATAATGTGCAAAGACAATTATCGAACAACAATAATATAAAATATCAACGCAAAGAATTATCGAATCAATAAAATAAAATATTGAACAAAGAATTCACCGTAAAAATTATTGAGTAGTGCCTTCTTACGTAAGGATCAATAATTCAACAATATCGCGTAAATACCGTACCTTCTTCGCTCAACCACGCAGACATCAGTATTTTAACCACCGGGTATTCCAATGATCTTAATTGAGAATAACTACGCCGTTATTTTTAACCAACTTATATTTGTCGCTTTTCCTCATCCAATCGCTTTTTTCCGCATGGGGCCCACACATGGTCATGCTGCTTGCATTTAATATTCCCCGACAAGCATTTAATATTCCACGACCAAACGAATATTCCCCGACAACAATGAATATTTTATAACCACTTGCTTATTTTATGATTTAACCCTTAACTATCCACATTAATCAAATCAACCCTTACTATTTCAAAATAATAAATAAAGGAAATTCCTTTTTATTTAAAAATTTTTCGGGTCTTACAACCTCCCTCCTCCTATGAAATTTCGTCCTCGAAATTGACGACGTACTGGTGTTTCAAAAGGTGAGGATACCTCGCTTTCATTTCCGCTTCCAATTCCTGTGTCATTTCCTCTATAGCATGATTCCTCCACAAAACTTTAACTTGTGGTATGACCTTTCATGATGGGACATGCTCCTTCCTATCCAAGATCTTGACAGTACCTCCTCATACGTTAAGTCTTCTATTATCTCGTCCGGCCTTCTAACTCAATAACGTGGTTCGGGTCTTTCACATATTTACTTAAGTACGATATGTGAAACACATTATGAATACGAGACATACTTGGAGGTAACGCAAGTCTATAGGCTACATTTCCTACTCTGGTCAAGAATTTGAAATGGACCAATAAATCGTGGATTCGAGCTTTCCTCTCTTCCCAAATCTTGTAAATCCCTTCCATGGAGCAACTCGCAATAATACATGATCCCCTACACTAAATTCCACGTCCTTTCGATGAAGATCCGCATAACTCTTTTGTCGATCTTGTGCCGCTTGTATACGTTGTCGAATCAATTGGATCTTTTCGGTAGTCATACGTCTTAACTCCGGGTCCTAACAATGTTGCTTCACCCACCTCATCCCAACATATCGAGAACGACATTTTCGTCCCATATAATGCTTCAAATGGAACCATGCCTATATTTGTTTAATAACTATTGTTGTATGAGAATTCCACAAATGGCAAGTACTTATCCCAACTTCCTTTGAAATCTAGGACACGAGTTTTAATATATCTTCAAGAGTTTGAGTAGTCCTCTCGATTGCCCATCCGCTTGAGGATGGTATGCCAAATCGAATCAGTAAATTGCGTGCCATAGCTTTCTAACCCAAAATCATGAAGTGAATCTTGGGTCACTATCCAAAACTATGGATACAGTAATGCCATGCAACCTCACAATCTCATTCACGCACATACTAGCAAGAAGTCGCTCAAGGAATAAGTCTCCCATATCGGCAAAAAAATGAATGACTTGGTTAATCTATCAACAATAACCCAAATAGCATTGATGCCTTGAGAAACCGTAGAAGACCCGTAATCTAAATCTATGGTAATGTGTTCCCACTTCCATTCCTAATCTCAAGTGGTTGCAACGGACCCTTAGGTACTAGATGCTTCGCTTTTACATCGTTGGCAAGTTAAACACATCGAGATAAACTTTGCAATCTCTCTCTTCATATTGTTCCACCAAAATGTATGTCAAGATCACGATACATTTTAGTACTTCCAGATGGATTGCAAATGGTGTATTGTGTGCCTCCATCATAATCTTGTACTTCAAATCGTAGTCGTTAGAACACAAAGTCTAGAGTGGACTCAAGTATTCCTTCTTCATCAATTCTCGCCCTTAATAGCTCCTTCTTGTACTTTCTTCTTCATACGCATCACTCCGGCCTGGTGGCTTGAAAGCAGCTTTTAACTTTATCGATTAAAGTCGATTATACTCAGATATCATCACGCGGGTACCTAGATTTTTCATCTCCATCTCTATTATTTGTAAATTATACGAAATTAGTCTTTGACAATATCATACTCAGATTTGTATACGATCTTCTACTCAACACGCCGCCTACCACGCTCGCTTTTCGAGATGGCATGGTCGTAACACGTCTTCAAAATGAGTCTCCTCTCGAGTTCTTCAAGCTCTTTCCACATTCCTTGCTCCATTCGAATTTTGTATCTCTACGAGTCACCGCGATAATGGAATAGCGATTCGAGAATATCCTCCGATAATAACCAACTAAGCTTGTAAAGCTACGATTTCGATTATCGACTTAGGTTGCTTCTCAATCGCGACTCATATCCCAACCTTGGATAAAGACGTCACAATGACACCTATCGCTTTACTATCGCATCGAATATGACGCCCCTTACAGAGAGTCCGCTTAGGTGCATTCCACAAAGGAAGTCACAAGATAAAGGCTCAGTACCAAATTTATAGTTGAATTTTAACTCCTCGAAGTTCAATAGAGCCATTCTATATGAGATTTTAGAAATGAGTTTTGTACCGGGTTTAAAGTCGATACAAAATTTAATATCGAAGCTTTGGGAGTAAGCCAAGAAATTCTTCAGAAATACATCGTGAAAAATCAATAACAACAGAATATTATTCAAATCGACGTGTCTTTATTCAAATCCATAACATGGACTAAGAAAACTTGACATCCGTAATAAACGAATGACTTCATGGCTCGATATGAAAATGTTTGATTACAATGGTTTGATTGCTTGAATTCAATAACAAAGTTGCTTAGAATATGAAAACTAACAACCTTACAAAAGCAATCAATTTGGCATGATGAGTAGTTAACCTTAAAATCACATCAAAAGCAAATATCTCTATAGAAATAAGGTTAACAGTAATGTGATAGTGCCAACCTCGAATCAAACAAGATTTCTAAACAACAGATGTAATGTAATGAAAGTTTCTCCTAACTGATTCTCCATAAATAGTCAAAGTCTAATTTCTCCGTAGTCAAGTTCAAACGCTGAGCGCAAGCAAGAGAGATAAAAGAATGGGTAGAACCCAGATTCTAGTAAGGTATAAACTTCGTAAGAATTTATAATTAACTAACCTGCGCTAACTTCGCTCGTTCCTCGATTTTGACCGGCCACACGACAAACGCCTTCCAAGAACCGCTGACTTTGACTTTTCTTGACATCCTTTTCGAGTCACCATTCACGCCGGATCTGGTTTCGATATCGTATAATCTCGAGCGATATGTCCTTCTTTTCCACAATTATAGCATACCTTGGAAGGCTTTGAATAGTTTGACCTTATATGTCCCTCCTCTCCACATCTCGTAGATCTAACCGGCGATCGTTCTCTTCCCTAGAATTTGTTGATAAGGTTGATGTTCTTTGCCGACGCCTTCCCGTCATCGTTAAATCTTCTTTTTAGATTGGACATCTCTTTCCATAATATCAACGCGTCGTGCAGCTTTTTACCCACGCATCACTCATTCTCACTGCTCGCTTATTTCTTCTTTCAATTTCGATTCCACTTTTATCATCTTATACTCGCCAAAGAGTGCTTCGCTCAAGATCACGACGGGGTAACACAAGCTTGAATCGTTGCAGATCCTTTTGCTCCACGACCGCTCGCAATTCTTTTAGCCTCGCTTCTTCTAACTCATGAATACGATTTTGCAATTCTATATTTCGATCATAAAATACCTCTAATAAACTCTCTTCGTACCTCTTCTTCCTCTTCTTCCTCACTCTCACCGCACTATTCTCTGATTATCTCTCGGTGCAACTATCAATTCTTCACTCACCATACGGATATCTCTAATTCCTTCTTCGCCCGACATCACATTATCCTCGGTTGGCGATTAGAGGTGTTCTCCACGATCTCATTCACTCCATTGTTAACGCTTCTCAGCACCCATTCTAAAAAAACTATCATAAAACAAGGGTTAATTAAATAAATTAACAAATCACATAATACCCTATAATACGACCAACCAACAAATAAGCTTAGGTAGAACACACTAATGAAGGATTTACTCTGCCTCTCTCCTAGTTTTATTCCCCGATCTCCGCCAGAGATCATATCTCTAAGCTCGATACCAACCGTGACGCCCCAAAATAGTATACACAACACCCATTCTCGAGTCGCCAAATACACGGTACAAGACGCAAACTACAACTTCAATAATACAAATGTCGGTGAAATACGACAATACATACTGTGAGTTTAAATATAATATTGTCTTCTGATAATATCCACACGCAAATAAATCCCCATCATAATTATTGATACATTATTTTACAAAATGGTGAGGACTACTAAACAACTCTCTCTAGAACCTTCATTCCATACCCCGACTAAGACTGCTACATTCTCGCCTCCCGAGAAGAAAAATGGAACAACAAGGAAAAGGGTGAGCTCAACTAGCCCAAGAAAGAATATTATAACTAAGATAATATACAACAAATTATCGTTAGTCTTCAACAGGAAAAATCGATAGAATACAATAGACAACAAGTTTCGGATCAATATTCAGCTGAAATAATAATTCATGTAAGAGTTACGTAGAGAATGAAATCTACTATAATCTATGAATTTAATAAATTCATCATCAATATTTTATCCTCGTAACATCAATCAATATTCATCTCAAATCAAATATTCATCTTTGCACTACAGTGCCAAAGATATTCATCAAATCCATTATGCTCATCTCAACACTGCTCATCTTTGCACTAAAGGCCAAAGATATTCATCAATCGGTCATGTTCATCTCAACACTGCTCATCTTTGCACTAAAGGCCAAAGATATTCATCAGATCATTCATGTTCATTTAAACACCGCCATCTTTGCACTACAGGCCAAAGATATTCTTCAAAATCATTCATCTTTTGCACTACAGCCAAAGATATTCAATAATATCATCATTTAAGATCGAGGATGATGAAAAATATTTTTAAAGAACGAATCCAAAGAAACAAAATGACAAGGATTAAGGATTAAGGATTCATACTTGGTTTTATCCACGTCCAAAAATACCTCAAAAATAATCATAGTGGTGTAAAATTCAAGAATGATCAAAACATGGATACAATCAAAGCTAGTATCCGAATAGATATTTTGGACGAAAAGAAGAAATTTCATTTTTCTATGAATAATACCAGATATCGTGAATAGTGTCAGATATCGTGAATAATAGGCCGATATAATCGTGAATAGTAACTAACTCAACACAAAAAGATAGAAATTCCACAAAAAAACATTTTCACGCTTCATTAATAGTACTCGTGAATAGTAACTCGTGAATAAGAACTCATGAATAAGAACTCGTGAATAAGTAACTCATGAATAAGAACTCATGAATAAGAACCTTAGACATGAAAAAGTTCCAAATTTGATAAAAACTTCAGATCAACATTTCAAAGATAAGGATATCAAAGAAATAATATCATTACGAAAAAAAAAATATCCCTTACCTCAAAGAATCAATACTTCTAAGGAAAGGCTCAAGTGATCTTTGAATGAAACTTGTAATTGAATAAAGAACTCTCAAAGTATCTAAATACTCACAAAATACGCTCAATAATATAGAGAGAAAGAGAGAAAACTTTGTTTCGGTGTGATTTTCAATTCTAACTTAGCCCCTCTATTTATAGGAAAATGTTAGCCGTACCAAGGCATCTTGACCACCACACCGATGGCTTTACTCGCTACTATTGCCACCCACCACATTTGAAATAAAATTCAGCACATTTCTTCACCAACCACAAGTGGGGCCCACTCAATTCTAGAATTTTCCACCAAAATCAATTATAACCCTAATTTCCTAATCGCACACCTCTTAAAATTCATAACAAATCATTCGTGCATTTTTAATTCGGCTCAAAATTTGTGGACATATACTCAACTTATGTATGTATAACATACCCAAAATTACCACAATCCAACTATTTGATTAAAAATTATAACCCCCAAAATATATCTCAAAACCCCGATTTAATTTTTAATACCTCCAATCTTGTAAAATAATGATAAAACACCTCAACAATAATTTCTTCATTTATAACCACATAAATAAATCCATCATTTATATCCACATAAAATAAATATTTCTTTATCATATGAATCAATAATTAATTATTCACAAATAATATTACGAATCACAATTATGATGACCAGTAGCTCCCTCGGAAAGAGGGGCTTTTCCGATAAGGATTTCTCTTCTATCGCGCCGCAATTAGGTGACCAAACCTCTCCTCGATGTAACTTTCTAGACATTGCCAATAATGCTATCTAATAATATTATTCAAATAATATGAATTATTGATCCGATAATGGAGATAATGTGCAAGGACAATTATCAAACAACAATAATATAAAATATCAACGCAAAGAATTATCAAATCAATAAAATAAAATATCAAATAAAGAATTACTCGTGAAAATTATCGAGTAAAGGCCTTCACGTAAGGATCAATAATTCAACAATATCGCGTAATACCGTAGGTACCATCAGCAACCAACCACGTACATCAGATTTTAACCAACCGTATTCCAATGATCTTAATTGAGAATAACTACGCCATTATTTTTAACCAACTTATATTCACGCTTTCCTCATCCAATCGCTTTCACATGGGGCCCACACATGGTCAAGGCTACCGTCGCATTTAATATTCCCCGACAAAGATTTAATATTCCACGACCAAACGAATATTCCCCGACAACAATGAATATTTTATAACCACTTGCTTATTTTTACATGATTTAACCCTTAACTATCCACATTAATCAAATCAACCCTTACTATTTCAAAATAATAAATAAAGGAAATTCCTTTTTATTTAAAAATTTTCGGGTCTTACAACAATAGCATGCCCATGTGTGGGCCCCATAACTGAAAAGCGATTGGATGAAGAAAACAATAAATATAAGTTGTTTAAAAATAACAAATGAAGTAGTTATTCTAATTACTTGTTAAAATACTCGATGGTTAAAACACAAGAAGATACCAGATTGCACCAATTATTGATTCTTACGTAAGAAGGCACTACTCAATAATGGTTACAAATAATTATCTGCTCAAAGATTTTATTGATTTAATAATTGTTGCGTTGATATTTTATATTCATTGTTGTTTCAATAATCATCATTACACAATATTTTCATTATCGAAACAATAATTCATATTATCCAATAATATTATTAGATAACATTATTGGCAATGTCTAGAAAGTTCTGCCTAAGGAGAGGTTTGGTCACCTAATCAAGCGCCAAGAAGTGAGAAATTCTTATTGAAAGCCCCTCTTTCCTGAACCGCACTCACACACAATATCATGATTCTCAGTAATATTATTTGTGAATAATTAATTATTGATTCATATGATGAGGAAAATATTGATTTTATGTGGATATAGATGGAGAAAATTTTAATGTGACAATTGTTGAAAATTAAAATTTTATCTTTTTCTCGATAAAATAATTCATTTAAATATATTATTATATTTTAATAATATAATAATGGTGATATTTTTACAAATCGAATGTGGGATATATGAGTATACGAGGAGGAAGAGTATTTTGTTGCAATAAATGTTTAAAACATGTTAAACATGCTCAATTGGACCCCATTTATTGACCGAAATTTGATTATAAACCGTAAAATCGCCTGCTTCAGTGGATTTCTTGGTCAATTTCTATTTGGAATTTGGAAAACCTTTCTTCCGCAGTTGTAGAGAATTGAATTTCCTATAAAAACTCGCGAGATTCGAATTTTCCGATGAGAGGGCTATTTATTATGAATTATTGAAGTTCAAGTCTCAAATAATTGATTTTTGGAAGTTTAAAATATTTAAAATTAGAAAATGTTTTTTCTTACTTTTTCTAGAATGTGGCATGTGTTTGATGGCTGAAATCAGATTCTAGGCATGCGAGAAAATTTATATAATTATATTATTAATTTATTAAATTTTCTCGCTTTGGTGTTCTAAGCAATTTCCTATAAATAGGGTCTTAGGTTAGAATTGAAAATCACACCGTAAACTAAAGTTTTCTCTCTATATTATCGAGCGTATTCTTGTGAGTATTTTGAGTATACTTTGAGTATTGTTAGACGGTCTGCAGTTCCTTCAAAGACTATATCCTAGATTCCAAATTAGTAAGTACTAATCTTTCGAGGTAAGGATGTTATTTTCTTCTCAAATGATATTATTTCTTCAATATCATTATCGTTGAAATATCGGTTGAAACTTTTTATCAAATTTGGAACTTTTTCATGCTCTGGTTACTATTCATGAGTTACTATTCACGAGTTACTATTCATGAGTTACTATTCACGAGTTACTATTCACGAGTACTATTCATGTAAGTCGTGAAGATGTTTTTTTTTTTGGAAATTTCTATCTTTTGGTGTCTGAGTTACTATTCACGATACTGCAAGACTATTCACGATACTCTGACTATTCAATCAAAAAAATAAAATTCTTCTTTTTGTCCAAAATATCTATTCTCGATACTAGCTTTGATTGTATCCATGTTTTGATCATTCTTGAATTTTACACCACTATGATTATTTTTGAGGTATTTTTGAACATGGATAAAACAAAGTACTAATCCTTAATCCTTAATCTTTGTCATTTTGTTTCAATCGGATTCGCTTTTAAAAAATATTTTCATCATCCTCATTTTAAATGATGATATTATTGAATATCTTTGGCCAGTAGGCAAAGATGAATGATTTCTCAAGAATATCTTTGGGCAGTAGCGCAAAGATGAACAGTGTTTAGATGAATACGACTTAATCGATGAATATCTTTGGCCCAGTAGCAAAGATGAATATTTGATTCCGTATGTATATTGATTGATGTTACAGGATAAAAGATAGACGATGAACTTTTAAATTCATACATGTAAGATAGTAGTTTGCATTCTCTACTTAACTCTTCTAATGAATTATTATTTCATTCTGAATATTGATTTAAAATTTGTTGTATATTATCTTAGTCATAATATTCTTTACCGGGCTAGTTGAGCTCACCCTTTTCCTTTTTGTTCCATTTTCTTTCTCGTGAGAGCGCGAGAATATATAAAGATGCAATTAGCCTGGGTATGGGAATGAAGGTTTTAGAAAGAATTGTTTAGTAGTCCTCACCATTTTTATAAAATAATGTATCAATAAATGTGATGAGGATTTATTTGAGTATAGATATTGCCTGTAAGATAATATTTGTATTCAAACTCACAGCTTTACTTGCCAGTAATAATAAAGTTGTAGTTGTTTTCAGACCTTGTATTGACAACTCGTAATAGGTGATGTATACCTATTTTGGGGGCGCATGACTTATGTTTCTAAAGTGATTTTCAATTCTAACTTAACCCTCTATTTATAGGAAAATGTTAGCACGCCGAAGCAAACTTGACCTGCTACCTGATGGCTTTACTTGCTACTATTGTCACCCACCACATTTGAGTTAGAATTTCAGCACATTTCTTCACCAACTATAGGTGGGGCCCACGTATTCTAGAATTTTCTACCAAAATGATAAATTCTAAAACTTCAATAATTTCTGAACCAATCACTTCTTAAAATTCATAACAATTTATACGTTCATTTTTAACGGTTCAAAATTTGTGGACATATACTAAACTTATATATGTATAACATGTCTAAAAATCACAACGATCCAACAGTCGGATTAAAAATTATAAATCACGCAATATATCATAAGAACACTGGTTTGATTTTTAATACCTCATTTCTGATAAAAATACTAATAAAACACCTCAATATTAATTCCTTAATTTATAACCACGTAAATAAATTCATCATTTATATTCGCATCAAATAAATATTTTCTTCTCATATAAATCAATAATTAATTATTCACAAATAATATTACAGAATCACAATTATGATGACCAGCCGCCCTCAGAAAGAGGGACTTTCCGATAAGGATTTATCCTTATCATGCAAGTAATTAGGTGACTCAAACCTCTTCGATGTAACATTCTAGACATTGCCAATAATGCTATCTAATAATATTATTCAAATAATATAAATTATTGATCTAATAATGAAAAATACTGTGAAATGACAATTATTGAAATAACAATAATATAAAATATCAACGCAACAATTATTGAATCAAAAAACAAAATATTGAATAAAGAATTACCGTAACAATTATTAAGTAGTGCTTTTTACGTAAGAATCAATAATTCAAAATATCGCAAAAACCGGTGCTATCATAAGCAACCACGCCAGACATCAGTATTTTAACCAATACGGGTATTCCAACAAAGGTGTTATTCGTGAATAACTACGTCGTTATTTATAAAAACTCAAACTTGTCATTTTTTTCATCCGGATGCTTATTACATTATGGGGCCCACAAATGATCGCTACTGTCAGCGAATATTCTCTGACAGTAAGAATATTCCACGACCAAACGAATATTTTCCAACAACAATGAGTATTTTATAACCACTTACATATTTTGAAAATTTTATATATATCACCCTTAACTTTAACTTTTATCAATTTAACCATTTACCTAATAATAATTATAAGAAAAACTTAAATACTTTTATTTCATAAAATTCGGGGTCTTACAAGGATGATGACAATGATATAAGAATTCAATTAAATGAGAGCAAGGATAAATTTTTAAATATTTATAATTTAATTTATTCAGAATTCAATAATGTCCAAATTGTCAACATGATACTGCTTTGTGGAGTAAAATTCAAGAATAATATTGTATCAAAAATGATTTGGACGGAAAAGAAATCAATTTTTGTCATAAATAGTACCCCGAGTGAATAGTATCTCGTGAATATTATCCCGGCATGAAAAGATTAAAATTTATCAAGAATGTTCAGAATAATATTTTCATGAAAAGATACTAGATGAAGCACAAATTTCAAGGATACTATACTAATTTCAAGGATAATCTACTAATTTCAAGGAATATAAAAGCAATACTTTAACAAAATGAGTGTAGAATTCGGAATCTAAAACGAAATAATATTACTTACATACTACAGAGTATGGAAGAAAATATTATTTCTTACGAATATTGAACAAAAATAATATCCCTTACCTTAAAAAGGAGAGTATTCCAACTAGTATAGCGAAGATATTTTTGAAGAAAACTTATACTATTTTTTATGCTCAAAACTACCTAAAACTCGATCTAAAGAAATACGCTCAATAATATAGAAGAAATTTTTTTTGATTCTGGTGTGATTTTCAATTCTAAACTAAGCATCTTATTTATAGAAGAATGAAATGATACTATTTAAAAATAATCACTTAACGCATACGGTCAGTAAATCCTGACGAATTCACTAAAATAATCAATTCACAAGATTTACTATGCAAACATTATGTATAATTATATATATATATATATATATATATATAATTGAGATAACTTTCTAACGACAATTTTAAAAAATAGGTAAGTGGGGTTGCAAATAATAAGCTAAAATTACAACGAATACTTCATAAAAATTACCTCAATATTTTTAACAATATTTTTTCATCAATACTATAACTTGCAATATTAACAACTAGATCATTTTCAGGAAAGAGGAGACTTTTCGATAAAGATTTCTCCCTATTGGCTCACAATTAGGTGACCAAACCCCTTTTGTTCGACAGAACTTTCTAGACATTCTCAATAATACAAATTATAATATAAATAACTTTCATCTCAATTATTGATTTAATAATATAAAATATTATGACAATAATTGAATCAAATAACGTGAGAGATACTATGCAGCAATTACTGTAGTAATAATTAAGTGACTTCTCACGTAAGCATCAATAATCAATACCGTGTGCTACTATGCAACCACGCCAGACATTATACTTTATCAATGGGTATTTCAACAAATTAACGGTAAAATTTCGCCGTTATTTTTATAAAAAAGATATTGCTGTCGTTTTCTAATTCCGACAGTAATTCCGTTGTAAGGTCCACCAATGATTGTGTCGTCGTACGAATATTCCCTATTAAAACGAATATTCCCCTACTAATCGAATATTTTATAACAATTTCTTTATTTTGCAAAATTTATAAATATTACCCACAACTATAACATTATATCAAATCTACACCATAATATTTAAAAATATATTTCAAAAAAAAAATCTTTATTTATGAAAATTAGGGTCTTACAAGAATGACATGGTACTATTTGAATTAGAAAATCACGGGTGCACAGCAAAGGATTCACGGATGATTTTCACGAACGAATTCTAAAATTTTTTGATTTTACTATGTTGCACTATGCAAATACTATATAGTACTATGCATAATAAAATATAATATATTCTATTTTATATATAAAAAAATAAATTTTATAATATATATATATATATATATATATAAGTAATAAAACTAAACTAAGATAACTTTCTACCGTTAATTTTGAAAAATGGGTAAATAGAAGTTTATATAATAAGCCAAATTTATAACAAATACATCATAAAAAAACTCATCTATTTATCTCAATTCACTTGACTTCACTAAACATATTTTTAATAACATTTTTTTTCATCATTAATATTATAACTCACAATATTAACAACCAGATCTTTCCCAAGAAAGAGCGGACTTTCCGATAAAGACTTCTCCTTATTGGTACTCAATTAAGTGACCAAACTCCTTTCCTTGACAGAATTTTCTAAACATTGTCAATAATACAAATAATAATTCATATAAATTACTTTGTCATCTCAATTATTGATTTAATAATATAAAATATTGTGACAATAATTGAATCAGTAATGTGAGATATTATGCAACAATTACTGTGACAATAATTGAATAAAACTGAGTGATTTATCACGTAAGTATCAATAATCAAAGATGTTGTGCAATACCGGTAAACTTCTTTATGCAACCACGCCAGATTCTTGTATTTTTATCATCGAATATTTCAATAGTTTAACGGTAGAAACTTTTTTGCGTTATTTCGCTCTTTTCTAACTCCGATAATAATTTCGTTGTTTTTTAATCCACTTAATGATTGTGCCGTCGCATTTAATATTCCCCGATAAAACGAATATTTCTCGACCAAACGAATATTTTATGACAACTTACTTACTTTGCAAAATTTATAAATATTACCCACAACTATTATATCAAATCAACGCCTTATTATTCAAAATAACATTTAGAGAAAAATTAATCTTTATTCATAAAAGTTGGTGTTTTACACTAAACTTGTCTACAAAACTTACAATCATCAATAATTATTACTATTACTATTATTATTGTTGTTGTTGTTGTTGTTGTTGTTATTATTATTATTATTATTATTATTATTATAATTATAATTATTATTGTTATTATAATAATAATTATTATTATATTATAATTATTATTTTAAATTAAAATTAGAATGAATCTCAATCGTATTTATATTTTTTCACTCAAATTTAAAATGAGTTACGATTGTTATATAGATAATATATATATATATATATATATATATATATATATATAAATTACATCAATTTTAAATTTAAAAATATTTAAAATTATTTTTATAAAAATTAATATTAATCTTGTAATTTGAAACGAAAGGGAGTATTATATTTTGAAACTAAAATAGTACTAGGCGGGGGAGTATGATGTAAAATAAACTGTAGTAGGCAGTTGCGTACTTGTTGCCCAGGGAAGCATTATTTATACATAGGGATTAGGGATATCCATAGTTATACTCCATTATTAAAGAAATGGTGAGGTGCAAATAAAAATGAGATTAGTTACGTTAGGCCAACCATTAACCAACTTAATCATTAGAATCTGTACTTGGGTCAACAAATCTGTAATATCTTTACGGAAAATAATGTTAAATAAATACTAGTACTACTACTCCATCATACTCTCTCCGTTTTTTAATATAGGTCGTTTTAGAGTTGTGCACAAGTATTAAAGAAATAATTATATAACATTAATTATAATATCAATTGTCTATATTATCCTTGTATTGGAAGAAGAGATTGTTATTTATTGGACGGAAAATAGTGAGAGAACCAAAGTTACATTTAATACTTGGGGTAATATTGAAAACTAAATAATTAATGCTTACTTGAAATTCTCAAACGACTTATATTAAGGAACAAAATTATTTTTCTAAAACGACTTATATTAAAAAACGGAGGGAGTAGATACTAGATACTAAATTAATAACTTCTTCATCATAGGCTATACTTCCTCTGATTTATTTTTTTTTTGTTTTTTTTAGTCTAAATCGTTTTAGAGAATTGTTTTTATTTTTTTATTATAAGTTGTTTTAAAACTTTAAGTAAACATTAATTATTTAGTTTTTAATATTATTTTAAGTAATAAATATAACTTTAATTCTCTCACTATTTTTGTTCAATAAATAACATTCTCTTTTTTAAATATAAATGCAATATAGATAATTGATATTATATTTAATGCTATATAATTATATTTTTAATATTTGTGCACAACTCTAAAATAATTTATATTAAAAAACGGAGGGAGTAATATATAAATTGTCATAGGAAGGCCGAGCAATGAAAACATAGGTAGTAATTGTTTTTAATGAATTTTTTGTTTTGTCAGGAGGCCGACGGATGAAGTTGAGCATATATTATTATTACTCTATCTTCTAATTTTGGATATTGTTATCATGAAATTAATTTCATGGTAAGTTAGTCAATTGATCAATTTAGTGTTGACACATAGAGAGAAATCACCTCTTGACATACGACACTGTATTAATTAATTGATCAAAATTAATTTCATGCTAACTACTACTAAATTTGATCGACACATCAATGGCGTTAAGTGACAATATTGAAAAATCTTGAATTACATGTTTAAGTTGCATTAAAGGAAGGAAAGTTGATAATAGGTTATGTGGAGGAAGGAATTGATCTAATATATTAGAAGGCTAAATAGGGCAAATAAATTAATGATGAGTGAGACACTTTTTATGTAATAATAATCAAAAAAGCATATAGATGAAAATATATATGTTTTGCATTGCATACAGATTTGGGAATAAATTATTTACTATAGGCAACTTAATTTTGAAGAAAATATATAAACTCAAATAACTTGGGTGAGTTTAATTAAATGATACTTACCTAATTAATTCCTTAGAAAAACTTAACAAAGTTTAACGTGAATCTTATTTTACCAAAATTTAATGATATGCAAAGTTTTGATGGTCATATTTTAGATAAAATAAAAGAATTTTTTTACCCCTATGTATAGAAATATTCTAAATTAATTGTGAATAGCAAAAATTTTCCTGCAATGTTTGTAATACATAGTGTGTTAAATCTTTAATTTTTTTTCATTTGAAAAAGAAGTAATGTATGCAACGAACTATTAAAATTTGCAAAAGTTGGTCTCTTCCCCAATCGCAATCAATCCACTACGAACTGTTCCAATATTCAATTATATATATATACCAATAGAGGTGCTCAAAAAATTAGATTTTTTCGAACCGGCGGTATCGATTTCGGTTTTTTCGGTACCGGTTTTCAGTTTTTTTATACTTTTCGGTAAAAATTTTGAATTCGGTAAATACTGAAAAACCGAAATATACAGAAACCAAAAATTTTGATATTCTTTCTGTTTATTTTTATTAAAAATAAATATTTCTACAAAATCTTAAGAACATGTATGCAGGCGGACGTCTGTTCAAATTTCTTTAATAACACTTTATTTAAATGCTCTCAAATACAATTTATGAGATGAAAAAATATTTTTAAACTCTCAAACCACTCCGCCAAACTGATGTTGAATAGAACTACCATTTTGTTGTCTTTCTTTTTTGCTTCTTTTGGATTTCACTCTCAAGTTTGAACTACGAAAGGTATATATGCTCAGGTTATTAATTATAATTGGCAAGAAAAAAAACCAAGAAGTATCAACAGTGAAATCAGTATTACTTTTTGATGAGTTTTTTAATACTATCTTTAGAAATTAGAGATATAATTTGATGTTATATTAAACTTCAAAATTAGTACGACTCATATAAGGTTAGAATTAATGAAATAAATTTTATTTCAAACTATAATTACTATTTACTACAACTATAATAGTTAAATACTCTTAGATTAACAATTGTAATTAATAATTGTAAGAATATAATTTACTAGTCTTATTTCTTAGTTTTAAAAAATTTGGTAATATAAAAAAAATATTTAATTATTACGGTATAATCGAAAATCGAACCGAAAAAACCGATACCGACTTTGTACCGAACCAGTACCAAAATCGGTTATTCGGTACCGGTACCGGTTCTTGAATTTTTGAGTTTTTTGATTCGGTTTTTTCGGTACCGGTTCGATTTTTTACCAATGAGCACCCCTAAGTACCGATCTATAGTCAACGTTGTCAACTTAAAGATAGCGTTAAAGCACATCCGATTATCTAACGGTTTAAAATTTGTGAACACTAAGTATTTTTGGCTAATTGAAAAACTATGTCGATTTTTAATAAATACCATCTGCATTATATATTAAACTACGGAATCTAAGTTAATTTTTTTTTTTTTTACATTCTTCCTTCATTCATTTCTTTCTCCATCCTCTCTACTCCCGATTACTCCATCATTCACCTCATAAAAACCAAAACCACTTGAATATGATGAACAAGATATATATTTTTGAATAGAGAATTCATCTAAAATCATAAAGCTTTCTATAAAACAAAAGCTAAACATATATATCTAGTCAAATGAGATTTGTCCAGAAAAAGTTCATACAATTCGGGTTCTACATTCATTATAGATTCAGACTCTTGTCACAATGATCCAATTAGATACTTTAATGGACACAATAAAAAGAAGAACTGATAATGAAAGAATTGCAATTAAAATTATATCAAACTTGATTTAAATTATGTTTCTGATTCTCTCCCCAATATTAATTAAGACTAAGCCTTTCTTAGATAGATCTCATAAAATATTGTTTGTTTTTCATATTTGGATTCTGTTTCTGGTTTGGAATTATTGTTGAAAGGTCTATTGTTCGGAATCTACGGTTTGAATTTGAATTTGGCTTAAAAACGGTGTCGTTTCTCAATTGACTAAAGATGGTATTTTGGACATTTGTCCCGTCTGCAACATTAAAATGCAGAATATTGAAAACAAATTATGGACGAGAGCCATATTAATCGTTAAATATTCGGATAGACAATCAAGATTTGTTTGTTGTAAAACTATTTTTTTTTACAACGTTAACTATTGATCGGTCAATTATATTTATACATATAGAGAGAGAGGAACTGTTCCAACCTTTCTTTTTTCCTTTGTTTTTGTAAATTTTTTGATCATTGGTTTGTGTTTATGTTTAACTTTTTTTTGGTCAGGTATAAAACGGATTTGTTGGAAATTCATGCCGAAGATCCTACATTGCACGTTTTGTTTATTCCTGGAAATCCAGGTAGATTGATAATTAGATATTAGCAATATTGTTTTTCTTTTTCTAAATTAAACAGTGGGCAGGCAGTGGCTCCGCCAGTAATTTTTACAAGGTGGGGATAATACTAAAGAGTACTACATATCTCTGAAAATTATGGTGTTTTACAATTTTGTCTTGTGGTAGTAGTAAGTAATATTTTTGGTACGACTTAAAAATCTCGGCAAAATCAAGGTGGCAATTGTCAGGACTGCTGTCATTCTCTTGGGAGTTGGGACTATAAAAGAATTTGAATGGCTATTGCAGGTGTCATATCATTTTACTCCAACCTTTTGGAGTCGCTATATGAGCTACTGGGAGGAACTGCATCTGTTACAGGCAAAGAAAGGGTGCTCATTTTTCATGTTAATCAATTTTGAATTTGTGAGTATCTATACTTCATTTGTTCTTTTGGTACCTTGATATGTAATTTTTAAACTCCCCCCAAATTCCCAGTTCCATATGTTGATTATCAGCTATTGGGCAGATATCCCACACGAAAAAGGTACTTTACTTCTTTAATATTGTTTATGGGTCAATGCAAATTTCTTCATTCTACCTTGTTGTGTTAAGACTTTTTACCATTCTATTCAATGGATTCTGAGCCAGAAAATTTCTTTCTGTTTGGTTTGTACTTGGTAGGCTGCGCAACAACATTCAATGTTGAGCTGAAGTGGATTTGTAATTGTTGAACATACACGCACTAAATGAATTGTTGACAGAATTCATTCATGCCGGTGATGCATGATTAGGCCTTGTAACTAATTGAGTATTTTGTAGTTATGCTTCAAACCATTCAAGTGATTGTGAGTTTGATGATGATATTCCTTGTACTACTGATCTTCTCTAGACAAGTCCTGTTTAATACAACTTCGTTGTATATTTTAGCTAGCAAGCTCTGATCAATTTTACATGAGTGAAATAGTTATGTGAAATTTATTTTACTTTTGTTAATTAGTTTGTAGAACTGGGAGCGTGGAAGGTTATTCTCATTAGAGGAGCAAATTGATGATAAGTTAATTGTTATAATATGAGATCACACACACGCACACAAACGATAGAGAATTAAAAAAAACACAAGAGATTTACGTGGTTCCCCAATTTGAGTCTCTCATGAAGCGCTTTGTTGTTTATTGATGATTCTTTAGATGCTTGCGCTTTACAATACATAGTATTTATAACTACTAATTGTGACGCCCCAAAATAGTATCATCACCCATTCCGAAATTGTCAATACATAGTATGTAAAACAACTACAACTTTATTATTACAACAAGAAAGCGTGAGTTTGAATACAAATATTATCTTCAGACAATATCTATACTCAAATAAATCCTCATCACATTTATTGATACATTATTTTACAAAATGGTGAGGACTACTAAACAACTCTCTCTAGAACCTTCATTCCATACCCCTAATTCTTTCGCTATATTCTCGCCTCCCCGAGAAGAAAAATGGAACAAAAAGGAAAAGGGTGAGCTCAACTAGCCCAATAAAGAATATTATGACTAAGATAATATACAACAAATTATCATTAGTCTTCAACGAGGGAAAATCTAATAGAATACAATAGACAACAAGTTTTTAAATCAATATTCGCAGCTGAAATAATAATTCATTAGAAGAGTTAAGTAGAGAATGCAAACTACTATCTTCTATGTATGAATTTAAAAGTTCATCGCTCATCTTTTATCCATGTAACATCAATCAATATACATCCGAATCAAATATTCATCTTCAGCTACGGTAAAGATATTCATCATGGATTAATTATGCTCATCTAAACACTGCTCATCTTTGCACTACTGCCCAAAGATATTCATCGAATCATTCATCTTTGCACTACAGGCAAAGATATTCAATAATATCATCATTTAAGACCGAGGATGATGAAAAATATTTTTAAAGAAACGAATCCAAAGAAACAAAATGACAAGGATTAAAGATTAAGGATTCGTATTTTGTTTTATCCATGTCCAAAAATACCTCAAAATAATCATAGTGGTGTAAAATTCAAGAATGATCAAAACATGGATACAATCAAAGCTAGTATCCACAATAGATATTTTAGGCGAAAAGGAAAATTTTCATTTTTTGATGAATAGTCTCGTGATTCGTGAATAATCTGATATCGTGAATATAGTCTTGTAGATATCGTGAATAAGAATCTCACACCAAAAGTTTCAAATTTGATAAAAATTTCGGATCAATATTTCAAAGATAATGATATTGAAGAAATAATATCATTACTGAAAAATAATAATATCCCTTACCTCGAAAGATTTGTACTTCTAAATTAAAACACCTGATATAAAGGCTATGACTTGACTTGCACCGTATAGCAATACTCAAAGTATACTCAAAATACTCACAAGAATACGCTCGATAATATAGAGAAAACTTGGGCTTTACGGTGTGATTTTCAATTCTAACCCAAGACCCTATTTATAGAAATTGCTTTAGAATGACTACCAAAAGAAGAAAATTTAATATAATATTAATATATAAATAAATTTTCTTACGCCCACTTTGAATCCTCTAGCTTCAGCACTTTGCACATGTTTCATGAGGCCCACAAGTGTAAAAAACGTTTTTCCTATTTTAAATATTTTAAACTTCCAAAATCAATTATTTTGAACTTGAAACTTCAATAATTCATAATAAATAGCCCTTTTTATCGGAAAATTCGAATCTTGCGAGTTTTTATAGGAAATTCAATTCTCTACAACTTTGCGAAGAAAGTTTTTCCGAATTCCAAAAAGAAATTGACCAAATCCACAAACCAGGCGATTTTACAAAGTTATAATCAAATTTCAATCGATAAATGGGGTCCACCGACATGTTTAACATGTTTTAAACATTTATTGCAACAAAAATACTCTTCCTCCTCAGATACTCATATATCCCACATTCGTTGTAAAAATATCACCATTATTATATTATTAAAATATAATAATATATTTAAATGAATTATTTTATCGTAAAAGATAAAATTTCAATTTTCAACAATTGTCACATTAAAATTTTCTCCATCTATATCCACATAAAATCAATATTTTCCTCATCATATGAATCAATAATTAATTATTCACAAATAATATTACTGAATCACAATATCGATGACTGGCGGCTTTCGAGAAAGAGGGGCTTTCCAATAAGAATTTCTCTCTTCTTGGCGCCAAGTGATTAGGTGACCAAACCTCTCCTTAGGCAGTAACTTTCTAGACATTGCCAATAATGTTATCTAATAATATTATTCGGATAATATGAATTATTGCTTCGATAATGAAAAATCTTGTGTAATGACAATTATTGAAACAACAACAATATAAAATATCAACGCAAAGAATTATTAAATCAATAAAATAATTGAATAAAGAATTATTATAACCATTATTGAGTAGTGCCTTCTTACGTAAGAATCAATAATTGGTGCAATCTGAGTGTCTTCGTGTTTTTTAACCATCGAGTATTTTAACAAATTAATCTGTAATAACTACGCCAAGTTATTTTTAAACAACTTATATTTGTCGCTTTCTTCATCCAATCGCTTTCCGTTATGGGGCCCATAAAAAGATCAAGGCCGTCGTCACGAATATTCCCCGACAATGAGAATATTCCACGACCAAACGAATATTCCCCGAATAACAATGAATATTTTATAACCACTTTAACTTATTTTGAAATATTGCGTATTTTACCCATAACTATCCACATTAATCAAATCAACCCTTACTATTTTAAAATAATAAATAGAGAAAATTAAATTTCATTAATAATAAGTTGGGGTCTTACACTAATCATATTCCAACCCTACTTCACATTATGTCTTAATTATCCATAATGTCCCCAAAGATTTGTAGTGAGAAAAAGTAGGATGTTAATGTTATTTTCTTTAGTTTCTAAAACTAGCTGAATACAACTTCTCTTGATTTAATAACTTTAAAGAAACAATCTTTTGTATACTAATGAAATGATGTACCAAATGCCATGCGACTTTGATCTTGGAAAGTTTAAATGGTGCCATATATTTGCAAGCTGTTCTGTATATGAAATTCGATCACTCTAGCTTCAGATACAACTTAATTGTGATTCCTTTTTACGTACGATTGCATCCTTTCTCCATCAGTACTCATCTTTCTTCTTGTTTTTTATAAGGGTGCATGTTATTTGTATTGATACTACCTCTTGTATGTCTTTTAACATAAAAACATATCTATAGACGACGGACGGTTGTATGACCGAATCATCGTCGGGTCCGTCGTTAAAGGAGAGTGAACTCGGATGAGTTAGATAAGGGGTGAGCTTAAGATCCGGACTGTATATATATATATTGCGTCGTGCTATATCCCTTTCTGGCAATAGACACAAAATCTTAACAGCACTCTGTTATTCGAAAAAATCCTTCTTTCAATTTAATTTGCTCGTGTTGTACTTCAGGTTACATGCATGCATGCAGCATCTCATAATCTTTATGCAGTCCTCATTTAACTTTCCCAACAATTATTTGTCTTTTGGTAAGTAGTGTTAAACACTAACTGAGCTATGCTACACCAACCAAAAAGATCCAAAATACGAGGGTCCATGCCATAATCAAGAATCAAAAATTAAGGTGAGCAAAACTCCTGGGTTGATGATGGTCCATGCCATGAGATTAATTGGAATTTAAGTTTGGCATTTCTATCAAGGGATTAATTTTATTGTTTCAACTGTACAACATTGATTTGTTTGGAGTTAGAATCTTGATTTTGGCCGAAAAAGTGTTTATTGAAATTAAAATTTATGTGCAATTAATTGGTTGTAGAAAGACAAAGCTAGACGATTTATTTTCTTTTTATTTTTTACTTGTGTGGTGAGTTAGCTAGTATTGTTAACTTTTATTTTCCTGGATGTGGAGCGGAGGGATTGTCACGACTTTCAATTGAAGACGAGGGTGGGTGTTTTGAGCAGAATTCATTGGCAATAACAATATAGCACTAGTAATAATGTAAGTGGTTTGTGCTTTGTGCTTTGTG
The DNA here is from genome assembly GCA_020205615.1 of Panax quinquefolius. Classification (NCBI taxonomy): domain Eukaryota; kingdom Viridiplantae; phylum Streptophyta; class Magnoliopsida; order Apiales; family Araliaceae; genus Panax; species Panax quinquefolius. The sequence continues at coordinate 118,057,147 of CM035168.1, forward strand.
CTTTGTGCTTTGTGCTTTGAAACATTTTTTTCCGAAAAGGCGAGGTAAGGTCAGGTGAAGATTTTAGAAGATGTCAGTCAGTCAACCTGCTCGTCTTTCGTGCATGGAACTGGAGAGAACCAAGAGAAAAAGATAAATTAAAATAAATTAACTTATTGATCGGAATCCTTTTTCCCAGTGTTTGGGAGGCATGTTGAGTTTTTTACTCCATTTGTGTTTTTACAATCTTTTTATTTGTTTGTTTTTTTAATCATCTAAGAATAAATATTCGGTTATCATAAAATTAATTTTATGATAAATTTGTCAATTGATCACTACAGTACTGATACGTAAAAAAAAACTATATATCCATAATTAATTAAAATTAATTTCATACAATCACCCCTGAAGAATAATATACTTGTAATATTTCTGGACATGTAAAATTAGTGTGGTTAAAAAAATAGACTAAAAGACAATTTACACTTCAAACTAACTTTACTTTCTATTTATGTTTGCATCCCAAACTTAAAAAAGTGTCTAAGTACACCCCAAACTTCATTATACGTAACAAAACGCACAGTTTCTTAACTTAATCGGTCAAAAGTGACCGGCTAAGGCGGTAACACAAGTTTGGGGTGCAAATTGTCTATTAATCTTAAAAATTGGCAAAAATAATTAATTTAAAATAAAATAAAATAATTTTAAATATAGGAATTTTTAAAAACAGAATTTTAAAAAAGTTACCATATAATTACCATACAATTCAAAAACAAAAAATAGAATTTTGAGTAAATTCTATTTTTAGAATTTTAAAAATTCAAAAACAGTTTTTACAAAATAAAATTTTAAAAACAGAATTCTATTTTAAAAATAGAATTTCAAAATTTCAAAAATAGTTTATACAAAAATAGAATTTTTTTACAAAAACAGAATTTTTCAAAAACAAAATTTTATTTTACAAGTTAAAATTTGTAACACTTTAAAATTTTGTGACAGTTTATAATTTTAAATTTTTTTAAAATTTGTAACAATTTAATACATTTTAAAAATAAGTTAAAATAAATTTTTAAAATTGTTACAAAAAAATATTTAACTTGTCAAATAAAATTTGTTTTAAAAAATTCTGTTTTTGTAAAAAAATCTATTTTTGTATAAAACGTTTTTGAAATTTTAAAATTCTGTTTTTAAAATAGAATTCTATTTTGTAAAAATTTGATTTAAAATTCTGTTTGGAACAGAATATTTTGTAAAATTTGTTTTAAAAAATTCTGTTTTAAAAAATTTCTATTTTTGTATAAACTGTTTTTAAATTTTAAAATTCTGTTTTTAAAATAGAATTCTGTTTTGTAAAAATTTGTTTTAAAATTCAGTTTGGAACAGAATATTTTGTAAAATTTGTTTTAAAAAAAATTCTGTTTTAAAAAAATTCTATTTTAGTATAAAATGTTTTTGAAATTTTAAAATTCTGTTTTACAAAAATTTGTTTTAAAATTCTGTTTAGAACAGAATATTTTGTAAAAATTGTTTTAAAAAAATTCTATTTTTGTAAAAACTGTTTTTGAAATTTTAAAATTCTAAAACAGAATTTACTCAAAATTCTATTTTTTTTTTGAATTGTATGGTAACTTTTTAAAATTGTGTTTTTAAAAATTCTTATATTTAAAATTATTTTATTTTATTTAAAATTATTTTTGCCAATTTTTAAGATTAAAAGACAATTTGCACCCTAAAATTGTGTTACCCCTTTAGCCGATCACTTTTGATCGGTTAAGTGAAGAAAGTGTGTGTTTTGTTATGTATAATGAAATTTGGGATGTACTTAGACACCTTTTTAAATTTAAGGCACAAACGTAAATAGAAAATAAAGCTTAGGGTGCAAATTGTCTTTCAGTCAAAAAAAAAAAAAAAAAAAGATCTTATGGGGGTGTGAACCTTTCGTTCTATTTTAATGGGTCCCAAGTAGATATACAATCATCTAATTCTAATCCGCTTTCATTTCATGTCAGTAGTCTCTTGACATTTTCCCCCCTGTGAATGAATGAATATACCTTTTTCAGTTATTCTTATTATCTTATACTGCTCCAGCACCTACTAAAATAATACTAACATTAAACACGTACGTACGTAAATATATCGTTATTACCAATTCTTCTCTTTTTATACATACATACATACATGCATGCAGCATAAAAAAATTACACCACTCTTATGCAATTAAGGTGATGGAAAGTCAAACTTCTGTAGTTAAATGTTATTATAGATATGTCCACAATATTGAATGAGGCTGTCATTTTTGAGCATATGATCAAGTTGCCGTCACCTTAGCATTATTTCACACGTATCCTTGCCCAATTCTTTTATTTATATATATATACACACACACACAATCCCTCTTCACGAGCCAAATCCCTCCTGCTTCCTTATGCACCATTTTCAAGTTCTCTAGCTCTTTTTCTCTCCTCAACTAAACTCACTCTCCATAATACAGTAAGAATATCATAACTTCTCTCTCTCTACAATGTCTACAAACAAGAAGGAAATTCTCCGCAATGTCACCACAGTAAACTTAGGGTGCGGCAGCTGCAGACGATCAAAACTCCTCTTATCCAACATTTTCCGCCCCAAACAAAAACACCACAAAACTACTCCCACTTTCCGGTCCCACAATCCATCCTACTCCTCCACCAGCTCATGGCAAACCACCACCACCACATTCTCCCCAGCCACCGCCGAATCCTCCACCTACTACTCCGACGACACCGACTCCGACATCCGCAGCTTGAGGGCCGTACAAGGCTTTGGCAGACTGGGCTGCGAGAGCCTCGCCGTGGAGAAAGAATCCGACGACCCCTACCTCGATTTTCGGCAGTCCATGCTCCAGATGATATTGGAGAAGGAGATTTATTCGAAAGACGACCTGAAAGAGCTGCTCAACTGTTTTTTGCAGCTGAATTCGCCGCATCACCACGGAATCATTATTCGGGCTTTTACGGAGATCTGGAATGGAGTGTATTCGGTCCGTCCCGCTTCGTCCAAAGTACGCCTGCATGGTCTGCACAAGTCACGTGACTTTTAGATGCTACACGTGCCGTAATGATTTCTTTCAGCCTAGTTTTGTGGACAAGTGGCTAAAGCCATCTTTTTTTACTACATTTGTGACTTTATAAAGTCCAAACTAAGAATTACTAGGTTGCAAATGTGATAAGAAAAGTTGTGTTCGTATTAGTCTCCATAATAATTTATACGCACAATATCTATGTATGTAATGTAATGTACGGCCTCGGCTACTAATTAATTAACTTTGAAATGTAACATTATGTTTTAATTCTTGGTTTTACTTATTATATATTCTCTGGGTGCAAGATTTATTTTCAATTGACAATTAAATCCAGAAAAAAATTATTAAAATTAAAATCATATTTTGGTTATTTTTTTTAAATGGGAATAACTATAAACAAACTTGTACAATAACCTCCATCCTAATAACTTTCCTTTACAATGTCAAATGAATTTTGACAGTTGACGACCTAAACAGTTTTAAGGTTATGTTGTTTTCTTAGCTAGCTTTTAGGGCAATTTCATTGTTTTGTACTCCTTTTGCAAGGTTAAAATTGTCCGTTTCTTAATATAAATTGTTTTAGAAAATTATTTTTGTTATTTAATATAAATCGTTTTAGAATTTTAAGTAAGTATTTATTATTTAGTTTTTAATATTAATTTAATAAATATAATTTTAATTCTTTTATTATTTTTTGTTCAATAAATAACGTTCTTTTTTAATACAATAGCAATATAAATAATTGATATTATATATTTAATATTATATAATTATTTTTTAATATTTATGCATAACTTTAAAACGATTTATAGTATTAAAGAAGAGAGGAGTATATATAATTAAATAACATAAATATTACTTTATGATGTACTAAATTAATATAATAATACATTAATATTATTTAAGACTCAAAAACTACCTAGTTTCTTCTTCTTTTTCCCTTTCTATATTAATTTTTATTATATACCGAATGAAAATCAATTATGAGCAATCAACCATTACGTTCTGTTTCTGAGTTTTAAAATTGATAAAAAAAAATAGAAAATTTAAGTTTTTTTTCAATTTTTATGTTTCTGAGTTTTTTAATAAACGAAAAAGAAAAGAAATAGATAGAAAAATTTGGCCACTTTTCATGCCAAAGTTTTCCGTCCAAAATTGGTCTGATTTGGACGAAAAAGAAATTGGAATAAGTAATATTTTTATAATTCCCATATTATCTTCAACTTTTAATATAATAAATTTTAAATTACAATTCATGTCCTCAATTTTAAATTTTCTATTTTTTTCTATTAAAAACTTAGAAACAACACAAAGCAAAATTTCAAGTTTTTTATTATTTTTTTCTGTTCTAATTTAAGTTTTCTATCTTTTATTTTTTGTTCAAAACTCAGAAATAAAATGTTAATAAAAATTGAATTAATATTGGGTTCAAATTTTTTATGGAACTGTCCTTTCCAGATTAGACGTACATAACTTTTGTTATTGCAATGGTAGGATATGTGAGTGGTTAGTATAAAATTAATTTTAATTAATTAATTATTTTTTTACGTTCTTGAATACAAGTTATTTTAGAGAAATATTTTATTTTTTAATATAAGTTATTTGAGATTTTCAAATAAGCATTAATTGCTTAATTTTTAATATTACCCTAAGTATTAAATGTAATTTTAGTTTTCTCACTATTTTCTCGCTTAATAAATAACAATCTCTTATTTCAATATGAGCAATAATATAAATAATTAATATTATAATTAATACTATATAATCATTTCCTTAATATTTATGTAAAATTTTAAAATAATCTATATTAAAAAATAGAGAAAATAATATACAATATTAATACGCAAATCACAGAAATAATCTTTCTATGTGCGTCAGTAATTTAGGTATCAAGTTACATAATAACCGGCTACGTAGCATATACTCTGTCTGAAGTTGTATTGTGCAATGTTGTACATACTGTGAGGTTGTGTTTTGTCCTACTATATTGAAATTCTTGTGGTGGTGGGAAAAGCAAGGCAAGACATGGGGATTTGAGAAGGGAATAGTTAAATGGCCATGGGTGGTAAAAGAAAGACAGTTGGGTTAATGACAAAATTAATATTTTTGTTTGTAAGAGTACTACTACTACTACTACTACTCTGACCAGTACTGCTGACTACCGCCACCACCACCCCTAGATAGGTTCATTTTCCAATGCCCTTCTTTTATGCTTAGAAGCTGCCGAGCGTATTCATCATTTGGATTTGGTTTTCTCTCTCTCTCTCTCGGCCTGGGTACTTGCAATTGCGTTAATGCCAATTAACCCCGCTACTACTAGCCAGCACTGCTCCGGCCTCCTGGCATGCATGTGTAGTCATACAGACTACTCGCTTTCACAATTACACCTCTCCCCTCTCTCTCTCTCTCTCTTCCCTGCTCCTGCTGCAGAAGATAAAAATCAAATTGATTTAATTCTTTAATTGGCCAGCCAGATATCTCCTTGTGATTAATTAATCTGTTACTAGTTATCTTTATGCTAGTGACCTGATCAGTACTTAAGTGACTTGCTTTTATGGAAATCAAGAAACAAGCATGTACTACTAGTATACATCTGATCGAATGAATAGCTACTAGCTAGGTACTACTTACTAGTATCACTGTTGCAACCAAACACAGAATCTCACCCCCAACTCTTCTACTTTACCAACCATTTTGGTGTTAGATTTTTTTTGGTAGTGGGAAACATATTACTATTATATATGGCCAAATAAAGCTAACGGGACGGGGGGTCTCCTAAACTCAACATGTGGTACCAAATAAAGAAAAAAAGTGAAAGAAAATGACTAGTGATGTGAGAGAACGTTAGCAAAGTACCAATTAATTAGAGGGAAAGGGAGGAGATGCCGGAATTAATAACCAAAATTTTTAATCCAACAGAGAGAGAAGCTGAAAAAGCAGAAAGACTAACGTGTTACAACTCATTAAAAATAGCCAAACTCCAGTGGTGTTCCTCAAAGCATTGTACTTGCATCTTTCTTTCTTTTTATTTTTTTATTTTTTTATTTATATATATGGGTCCAGTCTCCGGACTCCAGCTCCTCAATAAAACCCCTAGCAGCAACAAGAGGGCCATCAAAGATTTTAAAAATCCAACAAGCTTTAGTTGGAGCTAAGTCAAAGCATTGTCAATCAACAATACTATACTATGTGTTTAACAAGTTGAGTGCACCAATCAAATGTTTGGTTTGGGGCTTTATTATTATTACCCATTCCAATCACCACTTTATTATTACTATTTGCTCAATAATTACATTAGTTTGAACTTTGAACTACTACTACTACGACGCATACCATCCATTATACAACAATTTTTAAGGTTTTACCAGCCCAGCCCTAACGGAGTTTAAAGCTTACAATGTGAACTATGGTTCCCAACAAATTAAATTAGAAGCTCTCGACTGCTCGCTCATTCCGACTGGGTCTAGATGCTCTCTCTGGCACCACCCAGCTTTCTCATTGGTTGGATTGAATTTTTTTGGTGGGGGTATCATTTCAAAGCTCAGTAGACTATTACGCCTTCCCTCCCTCTAACTTTATTTAGTCTAATTGATTTTTTATGATTAAATCGATCAATTTTAATATTAATAAATAAATAAATGTATTAAGAATTTTGAAATCAAATAAGTTGACCTTGATATTATATTTAATATACTTTATTCTGATAATAATTTTATGTCAATATAATAAATTTTAATTATAAATATAGTTAATTTAACCATAAAAAATTAATTAAAATAATTAAAATTGAAGAAAGAAATATTATTTATTGAGGGAGGGAGGGATATTATAAAATCCAACTCAATGCAAAAGGAGTCCATGTCCACCAAGCCCAGGAGAATTGAATTCTCATTAATTATACATCGTTTAAAAAGGGGCAAAATATTTAGTCATGATGAGTATTTGACAGTGTGCTTCAATGCATGTGTTGCTTGTCCGTCATCTACTCAAATTGATTTTACAGAAATAAATTGATTGCGATTGAGATCTGAAATGATCGATCTGATTTTGACTGTGGGTCATGGTGCCGTTGTCAAAACTCCTACAACCAAACACACCTTCACTTCGAGGAGAATATTGGAGAGGATAATCGGATCAGAAGGATAAAAATAATTTAACAAATGAATTATAAATTTATAGACAATTATAATTGTAAAATTTATCGATTTATATAAATCATAAATTATAAATTAATACTGTTTTAAACAAAATTCATTCCTCATAAGAATCACACTTGTTAATTGTTATCTCATTGAACTCAAGTGCGTTAATTCCTAAGATCTCCCATAGCTTGTTGAAAGTTGATCTATTTCCTCCAAATGTAACAAAATAACTTTACAAAACCTAATAGTATCCTCTAGTTATGTGAATGGTTGAAAAAGCTAATCTATATCTATATCTATATTTATATAAATATATTATAAGACTAGAAGTAAAGTACTTTTTATACTCTTATATAATGCTAATATTAATTTATCTTAAACTAAAACTCTTTTAATGGTCCTACATAATTTTTATATAAAGTCATTTAATTACTTAGTCATATAACAAATTTTAATTTAAAATTTTAATTTCAATTTCTACTCAACTTTAGTCTCTAAATGACTACATATAATAATTAAAATCAAAATTGTATTCTATATATATTAAAAATATATTAATGATTACTTTATTTACCAATTCTATTACATATAGGAGATCGATTTTTAGTTAATTAATGTTACAAACAATACTAACTTATATATTAGTTATTAAAATTTAGTTAGCTAACTTTTAAAACTAAAATCATAATGGCAACTCATTATTCTACAACAATTATATTCCTCAAACTATATAAAAAAATATTATTAGCAAATAATAACTAATTTAAAAAATTATAATGTATATTACAAAATATATTATCTATTAAAATTTAGTAAACAACTTTATTAGAACTGAATTAATATTAAAAAAAACCGTGACTTTTATATTACTAATTAAAATTAAAATTATGATTGTAACTTATTATTTTACAATAATTTCATTTTAAATAAATCTCTTGTCATATATAACCGCTCACATACACTTACAACAATATTTTGATGGCACACGTGCTATTTTGATGGCCCACGTGACTTGTTATGCACGTGAACTATCAAAATATGCATGTGAGTGTATGTGAGCAGTTATATGTTACTTTCTGTTTCATTTTTTAGTGAATTTATTTAGTTAATAATTATACAATAGAGTATGGCTTAATCACTACGTTTAGCCTACTAAATTTGCACTCAACTTTGAACTCTAATTAAAAATACAAATATAAATACGAATGATTGATTATAAAATCTAAATATTAAAATTTGAAACTATATAAAACTTAATATTAAATTATAAATAACAAAAGAATCACATAAATAATTATGAGTATTCAATATGTGATCTGTACTCATTTATTTTTAAGTAAAATTTGTAATCATTCTAATAATAACAATAAGTCAATTTAAAATTCAAAAAATATATTTTATAACTACTATATAAAATAAACTAAAAATAAAAATTAATTTTATTTAAAAAATAACTCGTGTTTCGCACGGGCACTTAGATAGTCAGATATGATTACTCCACTTCTCTTAAAATGGGAGTTCAATTTTACTCCTTTCGTCCCATGTCCATGATAAATGTACTTATTTTCTTAGATAGTCTTATGTTAAATGTTTATTTATTTTAAATAATTTATTTTATATAATAATGTCTATAATATCCTTAATATTAATTATTATATTTTTATTTTTTATGCATATTTATGAAGCATTAATAGTCATATACAGAAAATTATATAATTAAATAAAAATTTAAATATAGACAATTTATTATTTTATTCTCTTTTTTAATATATATATGCAAAAAGTCAACTAGTATTTTTCCTTTTAGACGTTGGGAGTATTTTTTAGTGAATCTCATTACGACAATCTCTTTAAAATTTTAGTTTTTCTTTTTTTATTAGAGAACAATTAAAATTCTAGTTAAAGTGACATGACATCACAATTAATTATATCTTTAGTGAGTGTAATTTTATTTTATTTTTAAAATGTAAAATTAAAATGAGTTTGGAGAATAAAGTATTTAAATATTAAAAGCAGATATGCAATGGTATGGTGGCCCAAATAGTGAAATAGGCATTAAAATGAAAAGTTGTCGTATTGGCCCATGAAAGACAATTAATATACAGACGGATAAATGGGAAAGTAATCAACTCCTATATATCACTGTTTGATCACCATTATAATTTTCTTGGAAAATGAAAGATATCATTAATGGTTCATAACTTAGACAATTAAATACTCCATGTAGAAGTAGTTACTCCACTATACAAGATTTTGACAATCTAAACCTGCAGACTACCACTAATAGTAGCTTTTATAGGGTTGGTTTGTTTGTTTGTTATGTTAGAGCAACTCTAACAGAACAATCCTAGACTATATTTAGTCTTCAGCAGGTAGACTAAATATAATCTGTAACTATATTTAAAGCACCAACAAGACTAAATTTAGAAACTTGATAATCCATGGAATATAATTTTATTTATATTTAATTAAATGGGAAAGTGGAAGGAGATTGGATCTTTTTTGAATTTCATAAATTATTTTAATCTTTTTATATTATAGTCCACGGGATAATCCATCTGCTAAAAAGATGGAAGACTAAAAGGACATTTGCTGATATCATATGGACTAAATATAATCCATCAGATAGTCTAGTCGCCGGAGATGCTCTTATAGAAATTGTAAACTTATAGACTCAGAACTCCTATATATATATATATAAAATCACATAAATATGATCATTTTTATAAGGAGCTCAACACTAATTTAAAAGTAAACATGAGGTTTTGAAATTATCAGAGGAAATGGGGCAATGAATTCTGTGTCCAGGCAATTAGGGACTAAAAAAAAGGAAGATACATTAATCGAAAAAAATTGATTAATTATTGTTACTTATTGGAGTATAACACTAATCAAATAACGTTAATCCCAATCAAACTGGGCTAGTAGTAGTAATAATTTAGCATTATCTCTGCATTGCTGATTGGGAGATAGGATTTAAAAAGGTATTTGGCACAAGGTTTAGAAGGTTCAGACAAGAATCTTTAGTCTCGGATATTAATGGCGGAGAGGAGACTCTGCAAATTAATTAAGCTAAAATTATAATTGAACGTGAATTGTGTAGCATAAATTTGATTAATATATATATATATATATATATAATCATATGACGATGTTATCGTTTTAAGAGATTAATACCAGAAGAAGTGGAGCATTCTATGCTGGGATGTCTTCATGAAATTGCTGCTGCTGAGGTTGTAGAAATATTAACAACGCAACGCAACGGATCGTGTAAATATGTCTATTCTTTCATCATGTACTGGACAAGCAGTAATAATTAGAAATATTATTACAGTTTTATTGAATATTTACTGATCGAAACGAAAAGTTATTCTTTCCAAAGAAAAAAAAAAGATTTTTTTCATTCCAACTAATCTATTCCCATCCGTCCTAAACAAACAAAACTCAAAATTAAACATAGAGAAGGCTCTTTTTTTTTTTTTTTTTTTTTTGGGGTGTTTCAAATATTGATATGGTGTGGTGATTTCTTTGAGCTCTTCAATATATAGCTTTATATATTAACAAGTACATACCAAAAAGATTCCCCGATGAAAACGGATACGAAATTTTACATTCGTAGGCCCATATATTTTTAGTACCAACCAAAATTCCTGATAGCAGCTTACAATATCAAGTTGAACGAGTTCAATGAGAATAAAGAAACTCATTATTGTGATTGTTTGCTTAGAGAACAAGGTCAAAGAGAAATTAGAGAATTAAACACAAAATTAATGTTGACAGACAGGCCAAAAATGCGGGGGGAGGGGGGAGAGAGAGGAGTAAATATATAGTGTAAGCTAACTTGGTAACTAGTAATGTTTTTTTCATAAATCTTTTTAATAAAAATATTGATTTTCATATTCAGTATGATAAAACAATTAAACATAAAGGGATAGTTTTTCACATAGACCTAAAACAAATTTAATCACAACACAAAAAGGAAAAGAAAAAGAAAAAGGATAAAGCAAATTTGACAAGTTTATTGGATACAGGCAAGTTAAAAGTGAAGAATAAAAAATTAGCATATATGTACATTCTTGCCAACCACATACATCCAACGACTGCCTGCTTAGTTTTGATGTGATCCAAAACTAGAATCAAATTCAATTATACCCACCCTCCCCCCACCCTCCCCTCCCCTCCCCCAACACCACACACACCCACACCCACACCCACACCCACACCCACACCCACAGTGCTAGGCCTTGGTCGATCCTTATTTATTAGGACCACCTCCAACAACATCGATTCATTTCCAAGATGTGATACTCTCCCTGCAACTACAACGCCAATAAATCCCCTTTTCTTGTTTTTTCCTCCAAATTTTAGTTTGCTTTCTTCTCTCTTTATGCCTGTACATGCAATGTGTGTATGAGAGAAACATATAAACTAAAATCCTTTTTGCCAGCGAGGACTGAATTGATAAGGTGCCCTACATACAAATTAAAAGACCCAATAAAAGTTTAATTATTGTCTGTAACCCATCTGAAAAATCTTTTCGCAAAATTCAGTTGTCGGACTATGTTCATTGCTTTGACATCAATCTCCGTTTTCAACTGTTGGATACATCTAACGTACCGTACGCTTTTATGTATATGTATATGTATATGTATATGTATAAAGTTGAAGGACATGCATTGTTTTCTTTAATATCTAACCTAGCTTGTAGCCATTTTGACTCTCAACATAAACTGTGTACAATCTTATATTCGGGTAGACGTATATGGCAATTTCAAAATTGTCAATGCATGTATGATAATGTACTGCTAGTATTACTAGTATATACTAATTATTATATATTCTCATCAATTTCTGGGGTTATAATAAAGTGTGCAGGTGCTGCTCATATGAACATAGAGGACCACTGCATGCAAAAGTTCTGCCCACAAGAATTGTAGCTATCAAATGATTTTGACGCCCTTATTTTCAAACCTACGGCCAAGATCATCCCATCATATGAATTGGTACAAGGGACCCACATTTGGTACTAATCTGGTGATGAAGATAGATATATATATATATATATATATATATATATATATATATATATATATATTCCGGCTATTTTATTTAATTTAAAACTAGGCAAAAACAACCCAACGCCGCCCGACACCAATTTATGACTTGAATTTATTATAACAAGATATTTATATCAAATGAATGCCGTTGAAGCAAAATCTTCCCCTATCCACTATTTTACGCAAACTAGTATAACTCTAATCAATACCCAACTTAATGTTTCCGCTTTCCTTACCTAACACTTCAACTTTAACTTTCTCCCATAGTTGAGATTTGAGAATTCTTTTGTATTTCCAGCATGCATATTTATATAAAAAAAATGTAAAAGAGTACTAGTGTAAAGAAGTTATGTTAATTAATTATCGAACACATTATATATGTCTATAAAAAATGGACAATTTATTATGTATCAAACCATAAATATATCATTATTTTCATAAGATTAAGTATCAAACTAAATTGATAAGAAGAAGTTTATCAGAAATGCTTGAATTGAACTTAATAATTAAGTTGATTACTCCTATTTTACACTTTAAAGTAGAATTAATGTGAGATGTGCATGTGGATATGGGTGTTTATATCACTCCTTTGCTCTACTTTAATTAATTACTTGCACATAAACAAGGAAATAAAATGTGGAATAATGCTAACAAATTAAGGAAGATTGGCGATAGTTACCTGCATTTATATTCCATCTTCTAACATGTAATTTCACAGGTGCAATTTCTCCACACGTGTATTAAACCATTATCACCACACACGCACACAAAAGACAATGAAGGTTCATCGCTATGATTAGTACGTTAATTCTGAAAACTAGAGTGTATACATACGTTATATATATACACATGACCACGTGTATATATAAATATATAATTCCACATATATATGGAATGAATCAAACATCTGATCAGGTGGATGAATTAGCTTTATGATCATCTTGTACTAGTGATTCTTCCTGATGAAGATGATCATGAGCTGCTGGTGCTTCTTCTTCTAATGAAGATAAACAATTAGGACTAGTAGAATTAGAAGTGGAAGAAGATGAAGAAAAAGATAAAGCAGAAATAGGAGATTGGGTTATAGCAGTAGCTGAACAAGAATCAATATCACCATCATCATGAGCTTCATCACCATCACAACAAGAAGAAGAAACTGAAAAAGAGGAAGTAAAGTGTAGAGCAACCAACAAGTCAACAAAAGCTCCAACAATATACCCATGATTGCTTTTCCCATTGACCTTCAAATACCAACCCAAAAGCTCCTGAAGGCCCTCCCAGTTATCCTTCAGCCCATGTGCCTCCACCATTTCCTCCATTGATATCTTGAAGTCCACAAATGGATCCCTAGACTCCATTTCCATTACCGTTGTATTACCATTACCATTACCTTTACTACTACTTTCTTCAAGTGGATAATATTTACGCCCATCATAATTTGTACTACTCTTAGCCTGTTCATGATGATGATCTCCAAGTATACAACTACTAGTCTCTCCGGCCTCAAAAAATAGCCTATCTGATTTCAGCCCACGAATCACATTCTCTATGGACTCAGCCCCACCGGAATCCTCCTCCACCAACTCTGCAGTCGAAACAGTACTGATCCCGGCTGACTCGGACTCAGATGAGTTGTTGAACCTTGACTCGGTGACATAGACCGAGTTCATTATCTTTTCAGCCCGAAAAGACAGAGTCTTTGGGCTTCCACAAGTAGCCGGCCATGGCCATGAGGAAGAAGAAGAAGGTGGGTTTGTGGGTTTGAAGAGGAATGGAATAAGACTCATTTTTTTACCCATTTGATTTGAATCAAATGTTAGCTAGCAGCCTAGCAATAGATTTCAGGTTGATGATAAATATTGTTAGCATAATATATAGTGAATTAATGTATATATTTGTATGGATTGTGAAAGTGGGGTTTTTATGGTTGGGGAATTAATGGAGAGTCAGAGAGGTTTCAATAGTGGAGTATTTTGTTAGTAGGAAGAAAGAGATTTAGAAGGGGAGTACTTGTGCTGACCGGTGAGAAAAGTTAATTGGATAGAGAGAAAGGTTGCTGGGGTTGGGTCTGCCATATTGTGTATTTAATACTAGACTAGACTATGTATATTCTATACATACTATTATAAATGTTGTCATATAGTGTAGTTCAACAAATTTGAATGTTATTTTTTACACGTCGACAATTGAAATTAAAAATTTTCTTAGACGATCTTAATGGCACACTGCTTCCATTTGTTTGGTGCATTTAAGAGATTATTTTTAAGTGGGTGCTGACCCTAAATTTTAAACGCAGGAAGTTAAAAAAAATGTAGTAAACTTTTTTTACCAACTTCTTTGAGTAATAATTTGAAAGTTACTCTTCCGTCTCAAATTAAAAGTCTGGTTTTAATTTTTTAAGTTAAATTAATCATTTTTTAATTAATAATTACATATATAAATATATTTTAAAATTATAAGAATTAGAGTTTGTAGCAAATTGTATTTAGTTTTTGTGATTATAATCTCTTAACCTAAACTTTATCACCAATAGTACAAAAATTAATTTTAAAAATAATTAATTTGATCAAAAAAGTCAAAACAAGACTTTTAATTATTCGGATCCAGAAGATTTGTCGGTGATTTTTTAAAATTATTAGTATTATTATATCTGAAAATTATTATATTATGAATAAACAAGGCAAATATAGACATGCATATGCTATCCCATTATAAAATTTTAAACATGCATTTAGTTTTATTTATAATGTGGAATGTGGTATGTGATGTTTGGTTTGTGGTGTCTGCGGTCTCTCTTCTTGTTGTTGGTGCTAATGTGTTTCCATTATGTTGGGCTGTTACTCATTTTGTGCCTCTTCTAATGCTTAAAATGGTGGTGTTGTTATGGATTCGATTAGCATGAAGAGTCTTTGTGTCTGCGATGTCGATCTTTACTAATCTGATTAATGAAACTACCTAAAAAATAAAACGTCATGTTAACCACTTCATGTTGTTATGATTTGTTGTTACAAGTTAAAATGATACTGCAACAACTGCTGTTACGGGTTACTTCTACTGCTTATTATTTCTCTTATCCCAATTCCTATTGCTGCTGGAAATTCTTCTCAAGTTACTGGGTAAACTTTGGGAAAGTTGTTGTTGGTCTATTCTATGGAGCCTAACCATTTTCGTCATTTCTATGTAATGCTCTGTTGGGCTTCTTGACTTGTAATTTTTTATAGTCTTGACATAATGTCAAAGGATATGTCTTATGACATAATTTATAGTGAGTGAAATTATTTAAAGTCCTTACAACTTGCATAATATGTTTCTGTTTTACTGTTTTTAAGAAAAGAATAAATTGAAAGTCATGTTTATTAATAAAATGCCTATTTATTTCACAAAAAGAATCTCATTTATTATAACGTTTCAAGTCTCACGTTAAAACATGTGAGAAAAATATTACTCCTTCCATTCTTATTTAATTGACGTTTTAGATAATAAATTTTGTTCCTGTTTATTTGACGTTTATAGATTTTTAGAAGATAATTGATTACATTATTTTTTAAATTACCCCTAAACATTTAATATTCTCCTTAATTCTCTCCCTTTTTAAGGCTATTTTTTCTCACTCTTTTAATATCTTAACAAAAACTATGTGAACATGAAAATTAGACATGAGTGTATTTAAATTTTATTTAATTGTATTTTGACCCCTAATGGTGGGTAAAAATATAAATAAGTAAAGTTTAAATACACTCATGTCCAATTTTCACATCTAATTTCTGTGTCCACCTAGAAGAACTCATATATTAATGATATACTCTCTTTCTCTCTCTTATAATTCTTATATATTTTCTATATCATCTAACAATATTTTTCTCTCATCTTTAGCATCTACAATTTAGCTTTTCATTTAACTATGCAATGTTATTTTTGGTAATACATAATAATTTTAATGGAGTTTTTATAGGAGTTTTAACTTCCTTAATAATTGTGCAAAACTTCAAAACGTCAAATAATTAAGAATGAGGGGAATATTATGATACTAATACAATATCTTGGGTCAAACTTTTTGAGTGAATATATGGTGAGTTAAGATCACCCAAAAGATATTACTCCTTGATTAATAAAGTTTTCTTTTACTTAAATTATCCTTTTGATTACTTATTAATTAAAATATATTTTTCACTTTTCTATGACCCCAATAATTATTTTTTCACTTTACCTCAATAATTGTTTTTTCACTTTTCTATGACCTTAATAAAAAAAAATTTCACTTTTCTATGACCCTAATAATTACTCTTTCTTATGTCATTTAATTCTCTAGATACATTTTTTTGTGACTCTCACATTTTCAATAAATATATTAAGTAGATTATGAGGGTATAAGAGGAAGAATAAGATAAATATAGTTATTAATATAGAAATAGGACATTTATTTTAGAACATTCTAAAAAAAAAATTAAGACATTTAATATGAAACGTATGAAGTATTAAACTAGTGGATTAAGGTTTTGTTTGGATGTATTCGACTCAGTTCAAACTCAGAATTTGACCTGAGATTTTGTTTCAAATTTGAGATTTGACCCGAATTAATACATTGATAAATTTATAATTGAGATTTGACCCGAATTGATATATTTATAAAATTTATGAATATGGCATAATAATGAAATTATAATGTTAAGTATATTTTGTCATTTTATATCACTATCACTTTTTATAAAATATAAAATTAACAAAAATTCTTTTTGCAGAACAGATCGTTTAGTATTTTAGTATAATACAAACTCATATTTTATATGTTGTCATTTTATTTTTTTCCCCTTGTTTAGTTAAAATATTATCATATATAATATGTAAAATTGATTAATTAATAACTTATAATAATATGATATTATAGAGATAAATATTTTTTTTGTCACCCTACTTTAAGTCAATTTAAAAATGACTAATTTTTTTTTTTTTTTAAAGTCAACTCACTGTACTTTAGTTGTCTTACAAACCGTTAGAAAAATTATGTTGACCGCTAATTGACTAACAAAGTAATGATGTGGTAGTAGTGACATGTGCTCATTTCTAATGTGACTATTCTTAAAGGAAAATGAAAAAAATCTAGGAGTTGGTAGTATAAAAATTAAAATATCATGAAATTTAGGAAAAGATGAAAAATTGTCTTTAAAAAAAGTCAAGAAAAACGGGAAAATAAATAAATTTATATAAATTTAAAAATTCAGGAAAATGAAAAGACATTTAAAATTAAAGTATAAAAGACATTAAATTTAAAATTTGGGGAAAATGAAAAGACATTTAAAAGTATTATTATTATCATTATTATTATTATCATTATCATTTTTTATTATTATTATTATTATTATTATTATTATTATTATTATTATTATTAATGATGTGATGCTTGAATACATGGAAAAATAGTGCATATGTTTAATTGAAAATAAAATTTGAAATAAAATTTTGCAATTTTTATTAGATTAAAGGGTAAAAATATAAATAACAACTTTACTCTATCAATTACACCAAAACATATTAACCAATTTAAAAAAATAAAACAAATTTAAATATTTTTCTTCTTCTTCCCTATCATTCACCAATGTCGGCATTCCCGCAACCATCATCAAGCAGAGCTACCACCAAACGTCCCACCCAACATTATTAGATGTATGTATAAATCCAGCATTAGATTCAAATACTGTAGTCTGTAGCTGATGAACAACTACTAAAGGTTTAGCAAACTTTACAATACAAGACAGGAAGGACCAAGTAAGTATTACTGTATTATACTCCCTCCGTTCCTAAATGATGTGGTTTTAGAAAAAAAAAATTATTTTAAAATGTTTGTCGTTTACAACTTTCGAGGAGAATAAATTATTTACTTTCCTATATTACCCTTACCTTCTCTTATTGTCCAAAGAAATTCTCTTCCTTATATTAATAGTTTTCAACTTTCCAAAGTGGAAGTGATGAAATTTTAAATAAATTTTACTTAATAAATGATACTTTCTTAATTCATGTGTCAAAACCTTAAACAACAATCTTTTAGGAGCGGAGTTAGTATTATACTCCCTCCGTCCCATGATAAAAGTCTTTATTAATATTTTAATTAGTCCTATGTTAAATGTTCACTTTCTTTTAATAACCAAATTTTTACATATTTTTTTCTATTATATCCATAGCATTAAATATCTCATATTTTTTTTATTCTAATTCTCTTCATATTTAATAAGTATAGAGAGAATATTTTGAATTGAATAGTTAGAAAGTCACTCTCTCGCCTACATTGAAAATAATTAATAACATTATTATGGGTAATTTTGTCATTTTATTTCTCATCTTAATATACGTGTGAAGAGTCCACCATAACTTTTATCCTGGGACGGAGGGAGTATTATATTATATACTTCCTCCGTTTCTAAGATATTGTCGTTTTAGAAGAAAAAATGTGTTCCAAAATATTTGTCGTTTATAAATTTCGAGGAGAATAAATTTACTTTTCTATATTACTCCTACCTTCTCTCATTGTCCCAAGAAATTCTCTCACTTATATTAATAATTTTTAACTTCCCATAAAGAGGTAGGGGTAGTGATGAAATTTTAAATAAATTTTACTTGGTAAATGATACTTTCTCAATCCATGTACAAGAATCTTAAACGGCAATTTTTTAGGAACGGAGATAATATTATACTCCTTCCATCCCATTATATCTGACATTCTATAAATTTTCACACAAATTAAGAATAGATGCAATTTTACTATTTTATCCTTAATTAATACTTTATTTCTTCCTGTGCTCTGGCCACCAAATCTGTTGAGCGTCTTCATCTCCTCTGTCTGTATACAAATGCAGTCAGCTCTTATACTATACTCTGTCTTTATACCCCACTGTGGCCGCTACCAGTCCGACGAAATCTCCGCCAGTGGCGACTCCATTAACTCCATTAACCGACGACTCCATTAACTCCATTAACCGGCGATGGCAGCTTTATTCTTTCTAAATTTGAAGCACCGATCGACGGATTTGGTAAGGAGAAAGAAACGAGATCGACGGAAACGGCAGAAAGTGCGAAGGAAGTGAGAAAAGGCCATCGTGGTACGGAGTTCCGACAGCGCCGACGATCACCGCACGGATCAGATCAATTCTTCCTTCATAAACTCAAACATAAATCGATTTGGGGAGATTGTTCTGAAGAATTTTTCACTCTTTCATGATATTTTTGTAGATTTGGGGAGATTGTTCTACTCAATTTTTCTGATCAATTTTTCATGATTTGGGGAGATTTGGTAGGGAGAGAAACAGGAGAGAAAGTGAACCGCAACCTTAAATAGCTATTAATGGTGGCGGAGAAGGAAGGGCAGAGAAGAAAACAAACACGTAAAATATTTTTGGTATTGTAAAAGGTCAAATATTTTGAAAAAAAAAAATAGTCTAAAACGTCAAATATAATAGAATGGAAGGAGTATTTGAATGGAACGCGAGCATTCTCTTCATGTTATGGTGATTCCAGGCTCAAGGGAACAGGTTTTTATACAAAAGACGAAATGTTTTGTGATCAATATACAATAAATCATTAAATAGGCCTACTTTTCTTTTCGTCAGAGCTGCAAGCAAACCCCACCAATGCTAATAGAATAGCAAAGGGAGGGATGGATGGATGATGATCAAAAAGCCCTATATGCTAGTATTTCTTCACAATCTGAGAGACTGAATCAAAAAAAGGAAAATAAACAAATAAAAGAATCCTTCCATCAAGAACAACCAATTTGGCAACTAAAACCAGAGGATTCTTTTGTTTGGATATGCAAGTATACATTGCCTTCACTACTCTATTTGATTTGTATAATCTATGGTTGGTTGTCTTGTTCCAATATGCAGCTAAATAATGAATCTCCAACAAAAAATTTGATGCTATACCATTTTTACTTCCTTACAATCTAACTCAAAAACAAGTACTATTTCAACTATTCTATTACAACTTCCATCCTCAAACAACCAAACCATAATTTCTTACCCCAACAATGTTGAAAGATAAAACTCAACTCCCTATAAACACCCATCTACCAAAAGGGGAAAACATGCATTGCCAAGAATAATCCTCCAAGATTATCAGGAAACAAATTCCGATTCTAACAAAAGTTGTAGCTTTAAATGAGATAACTCAACTCCCTGGAAATTCCTTGCAGTGAGCACAAGATGCAACAGACACCATATCCCACAACAGCTTCCTGACACTCTTCTTCAAACAGCGAATATACAATTCACTCCTCTACATAAAACCCAACAAATTTCGAATTTTGAACAAACCAAAAGGATCGACGCAATAAATTGCATTCCAAGAATATGCAACTCTTCTTCAAACAGCGAATGTACAACTCTCCTACACAAAACCCAACAAACTTCAATTTTTTAACAAAGCACAAGGGCAATAAATTGCATGCCACCTCGAATTGTAAAAGAATATGTGATTAACTATTAACCGAAACTGTCAAAATTGCACCCTGATCAGCCATCCACATAGGAAAGCTACTTTCGGCAGATCCCTCGTATGTGAATATACAGCTTAACGGTAAAGAAATGCAGACAACTAAAAGAGGATCTCACCGGAAAACATTCCACCCCCTTGGCCTTTTCACACTTCAAAACTTAAAAGGTCATCCTGATAAGTAGTGCAAAGCCTGCCTAATAAATAATATCCAAGATTATAATGCTCATATAGGGGAATAAGAAAACCCTAAACTTCATGACCAAGTAAAAAACAATCTACCAATAATTTTCTGCTAGAAATTCTAGAATAATCTACTTCCTATAATATAATATAATATAATTAATAACTACATTTACTTTTTTCTTTAAATAATAATATAAATACTCTCTTCGTTCTAAAATATAAGATCATTACTAACTTTTTAAAGACAATTTGAAACATTTTCAAACTTAAAATTGACATAGATCCATATAATTCTAGTCAATATCATGATGAATTCTGCTAATTATAAGATTTTGTAATTGTTAATGAATCATCTCAATTTTGAGTTTGAAAATATTTCAAATTCACTTTCAAATGTCGGTAACAATTTTATAATTTATAGAGCATTTAACAATAATATTAATCTCTTCTTTCCCTCATCATTTTCTCTCTCAATATTATAGCACACTGCACCTTATCTATCAGAAAACCTTTATATGGCCACGCTAACAAGACATAAGCCTACCCAAAGAAAGTCCCCCACTCAGAACGTGATGCTCCAAATTAGAACATACAGCTAGCCTCCCAAATTTCAATATAGATTCATCTCAAGATGCCCACTAAAGCACACTGCAGACCTTAGAAAAACACCTTCTCAAGCCCTAATAACATATGGTCATCAAGTAACAGATTCTTGTATGGAGGGCATCTGATTTTTTATTTCTTCCCTCCAAAGGCACATTTAGCAGGGGTTCTAACCACATTTTTTTCCTGGCTGTAATACCCCTAGTACTACTCAAGGCCGTCTCCACCATTCAAGGCATCAGCCACTGAATAGCAAAAAATGTGTTGAGACAGCAATTTTTTATTGTAATACATTGAGAAGTTGATAATACTAACCCATACTGATATCATGCACTGTTCTAAAAATCCCCGCCTAGGTCCGCCTAAGCCCTGCCTAGGCGCTAGGCCCCCCCTTGGCGCCTCTAAGCCTCTCAGGCGCCTCACCTAGGCTCAAGACGGTAAAATTCCTTCAGGAAATTATGGGGGTTATAGGCGGAAAGATTTTTTTATTTTAATAACTACTCAAACCAAATCTTGATATATTTATTTTTTTAATGATTTATCATATTCATAATACAGGTTGTAGCATATCAAATCACAACAAGAAGTGAACAACATCAAGTCAAAATGGATAATTTTATTATAGTTGTAATTTCTTAAACTTGTACCAACTTCAAATTATATAAATGATGATACATTTGTAATATTTAGTTAAATTCAATTTTATAATTCTTAAATTTATGTTTAGTGTTAAGTTTTAATATTGAATTAAATTCTTAAAATTTAAAATTTTATTATTTAATAGCAATCATGTTTATAAATAAAACTAATACGTTAAAAATATGTTTAAACTTTGAACAATTGCATGTTTGTGTTTGAACTTTGATATTAGCAATATGGATATGTGTTTAAACTTTAAAAAAAGGCCTTTATTATCTTTATTATAAATTATTTTGCTTTATATTATTATTTTGTTTGGATAAATGTAAGATAAAATATTAAAATTGACTTAAAATAAAAAATTCCGCCTAGGCCCCCTAGGCGCTAGGCTCCCCTTGGCCGCCCGCCTCCCGCCTAGCGCCTTTTTAAACATTGATATCATGTTAACCAAAGGTGAAAGTCAAAGACATGCATGCTATGCATGAGTTCTACATTTCATTATTGTTTACATTTCATAATGTAATTTCAAGTTGTTGAGGATTATTCAATATTAAAATTTTCCTTATTTCATATATATTATTCCCACCAACCCAAATTAAGTGAAGGGGAATGATATATATGTCAACAAATATATGACGAAGTTGGATTGCGACCAACGTTAAATTCTATTCTATGCAATAAGATAGAACAAATAAGGGTGGAACCATTTTTAATTCCTACTTATCCATGTATGCACAGCTGAAAACTTTCGGTATACATAACAGTACTCTTAAGTGAATCCATAACTATCTATGGATGTCCAAATTATCTGATTATATTTAAACTCTTAGCTCCTCATCCAAGGGTTATATCAGAAGCAAAGTATCAGTATTTCCCTTCTTAAAACCCAGAAAAACCCAATGACTAAATTTGGGACTAAAGCCTAAATGAGTAGAGTTTTTCCATAACGAGTGTCTATTTGCATGTGAAGTTCTCTTCTAATCTGAGTGTCAACTATAAAACTGCACTTCTACAATATTGATCAAAAAGACAAAAAGAAAAAATGAACTTCTACACCAAGAAATAAATGTTATGTACCCTTTAATATTATTTATTAATGTAAACCACATTTGTTATTTATTTATTTTTAGATCAAAATCAAGTTAATTCACTAACAACCATGGATAATCTAAATTTGTAAAATTGCAAGAGTTGAAAAAAATAATCTACAAAATTTGAGTTAAGATTTGGAGAAAATTACCTTTGTTATCCCAATGCCTTTCACACCGCATCCATCGCACCACAACAGAGACGGTTGCTTCATTTGCACCTTTAAACCTATATCCTCCATTCATAATGTTATGAATTTTAAAGATTGGTACAAAAAACATCCATACACGAAGTTAATATTGCTCTCACTTAACTTTTAACTTTTAAGCGAGTCTAGGGAGAAATCTAATTAATACTAGATATCTCCAATATTAAGGCAGGCTCTCAAGTCCCGTTTGTTTGATATGAATAAGCCATTCAAAGGTTCAGGCATCTGACAAATCAGATGAAAGTATTAAGTTTGTTTGCTTTAATCAGGTAACGGGGATTTTTTACTTCTGAACAACGGACCAGAGCCAGAACAAGACTCATCACTTGTTCGCTAAGATGCAATCATTTTTTATAAAAGTTCCTGAATAAAATTTAAAAGTATAATCCTCTACAATTAACCAAGAATAAATAATAATCATATTCTTAACAGTTTTGAAAGCTTAAAGTGGAAAATATAAACATACAGACATTGCCTCTTATAAATACAGATGTGTCAAGATATGCATTCAGTGTTCATCAATTAACACTTTAAAAAAAGGCCTCAGTTCATGTAAAATGTGGTTTCTAAGCAAAAGTTATGTATCAACTCTTAAGAATATAATTTTTAAAAAGAAAATGACCAAATCAAATTATAAGAAAAAATCCGTGTACAAAGTATGGCAACTGATACAGTATACAATATACACTCATTTATAAATACGTATAAAACTGGAGAATTTTTCATAATTTTAAACCCTCAATTATACCACTATGAGAGCAACCTGCAGATAAGAGACAACGATAACGACGGATTAACCTAAATGATACCAGTCACAATAATACAATATTGTGAAAGAATAATTAGACATTTGCAGTTCCACCTGGATTATAAAGGTTTTCAAAAATCAGGCATCAAGCTCGATATGGCTTTTAAGTCAAATGGCTCAATGCAACATGTTGAAACAATACACCCAAAGGAGTAGTAAGATTAGTTGATGCAAGTATGGATGAGATTCATCCATATAGTATGCCAGGAAGAAACTCTCGTTAATTAGGGGGTGAGATACGTATATAAATCCTGGTTTTCCTTTCCCAACAACTCTTATCTGTTTAAGCCTAGAAGAGTGGTTATTGAGGAAATGGTGTTTCGATCTAATAGCTCATACGGGCAGAGGTGAACAATAAAATAAATGGAGTTAATTCATGGAAGGTGGTGTACTAATCCTTTGGCTTGATGCACTAATGAGTGTAAAATGATAGCTGAAATAGATGGAAAATCTGCAAGGGAGATATTCTTGCATTGCCACACGACATCTTATGTCTGCAAATTCCACCCTTGTGTTCACACATTTGACGATAGATTGATGTTACCATTAATCCCATCACTTTCTTTTAAAGACGGAGAGTGATGATGTAAAGTTCGGGAAACAGAAAAGAAAAAGAAAGAATGAAAGAAGTGAGAAGGTTTGTGCCCCATAGTTTTATAGATCATATAGGAGTTAATTGACATAATTTCCAAAGAAAAGAGCATATGTACCAGGAGAAGGTGGCGTTATGCCCCGCTGCTCTGCTGCAGCCAGCCCCCAAACTTTCTCGTAGTTCCTATGGGGTGGAGATGATGGTTTCGCTTGAAGGGTTGAAAGAAGATAGTGCATCAAGTTATTCGCAAGCATGATGTGAACTGCTCCTAGTTACATTATTCCTTCAAGCCCACACTTTTTATCTCCTCGTTCCTTAGCTGAGGGTAATTAGCATTGATAATGATGATGAAACTCTTGGTATAAGAGTATTTCCTTGGCATAGCCAAACAAACTCCTCAAATCAGCACATAATTTAAATCCTAAAACTTTCTAACATTCAAAATTTGAGACCAGAGTTACCAGATACTCCCATTGACCCGGCGAACTACGTATTGGTACTTGCGTATCCAAACAAAATACTCTTGCGTATCAATACTCTAAATTTAGCGTATCAAAAGAATTATTTGTTGTTTAACCTATAATTGCACATATATTGATATTATAATCTAATATTTTGGATGCTCAAACATTTAATTTTACTAGAATATTTATAAAACAATCTACTTGTTAATTAAACTAAAAATCTTTTATAAAACTTAGATTTATTACATTTAAATTCTAAGAGGATTCTCAGCTATAAGAACTTATATAAAAATACCCTAGCGTACCGCGTTTTAGCTATATAGTGTACCGCATATCCATATTAGCACTACGTACTGAAATAAACCACATTTCAAGTAACACTGTTTGAGACCTAGTGTACTAGTGGTATCCTTAAAATATTGTTACGAGCTGTTTGTCCAAATGTAATATTATCTCATACAATAAACCTGCGGCACGTACCCCCTGGGTCATTTTGAACCTTCAGGGTTCGGACTAAGTTACTAACATATTATGAAATCAACTAAAATCTCTAATATCATACCAGTATTATACCCTTTTGAATACCATATTCATTAGAGTGCCCTCCAAGTTATACCAACATTTTGTCACACGTGCAGAGGATGTAGTTTTTATCACAGCACTATGGTCATACAGAACTCCTTGGCACCCGACCCACCCCACAGGAAATCATGCTCTGGATTAAGACCAGACAAAGAAAAAGCCTATGAGAGTACCCTAGGAGTTTAGCAATTTTGGCAAGGTTTGATCATGTAACCTCCCTCCTTGATAAAGTTGATCAAATGCCAATGAACCAACTCCTTGAGGTTTTTATTGGAAATTCCTTCAAAATCATTCATCATAATCCCCAAACTCTACCATTCATCATGGTCCACCAAGTACCAAATTTTAAGTTAATGGGCATTGGGTAAAACCGACTCATAAACTTCCAGAGTAAACAGTCTCCAATTCATACCACCTCTGTTGATTTGAAACTCTAATATGCACAATTCCAAGATAAATAATACCAACATCTAATAAGATCCACACTTCAATTCACTCATCACATCACCAAATAAGTTCTTAATATACCCACATGATATGGTATACATATAGATAAGAGAGATATATGAAAGAAAATAAAACCAAGACTTTGAACTAATATTAATTATAAAAAAGCCAACTAATATTAATTAAAAAAAAGCCAACTGATTGTACATCTTTTACTATGGCAAAAAGAAAATTCTACAGAGAGAAAATTCAGAAAACCTCTAAGCCATAGAGAACACCAGCATACTTCTCAGCCCCGTCTTTACACAGGTCTTTGATCTTCTGAAATGTGTGCCATGTCAACAAGCTGTCTGACCCGGCCTGGTGGGACTTCCCTACCGCCCGCTTCACATTAAGAGTCCTAGCCACCTGGTCCAACCCCCCGTACAGGCCTTGACAGTACTGCATTAGGTGCTTCACATCATAGACCCTATCCCCAAAGAAGACACTCAGCAACTCCAGAAATTCAGACAGAGTCCTGGGCAGGGGGCGTTGGGAAAGGATTTTGACCAGGTACCCGAAATCGTACCCACTGTGAAAGGTCACCCAACTCACTGATTCGTTCAAGACGAGTCCAGAAGACATCATCAGCTCAGCGAATGTCACCGAGTCGATCCCGCACTCGTGAAACTTGTCGAAATCAATGCCCTGTCGCCTCAACATCTCGATTGAGTCCGGGGCGTGAACGTCGCGCGCCAGATCAAAGTCTCGGAAGTTGAATTCCCATATGTACCGGCGGTCGGTGCCAAGATCAGGGAGGTTACCGGCGGCGTCGGAGAGGGTGAGTCCGACCTGGATGAGTTTCAGCTGATCGACGTTCTCCTTGAGAAGGACATAGTGGTCGGTTGAGTTCCGGCGAAGGAAATATTCAGGTCCGGAGGGGGCGCGGACAATAACGCCGGGGAACTCGGTATCCATGGAGATGAAGGGGTATTGGTCGATGTAGAATCGAATCAAATCGAATTCGGAGTTAAGGTTGTCGGACCAGACCGAACGTATGACGATCGGCTTGGGCGGTGAGTCGGTGGTAGACATGGCGGACGGATCTCAAGCTGGGGCAAAGAGGGAAAAAGACGTAGGTTGTTTGAGGGTGATGGGGGCAGTAGGTGTAGGTTATGTAGAAGAATATGGATATGGATATGGAGAGAAAAAAGGGAAGAAAAAAGGAAAGGGGTTATTATGAAGTTTATTTTATTTTATTAGTTAATTGATCAATTTATTAAAAAAATAACTCTATGCTAACCAAATTTAGAAAAAAAAAACGTGGGGGAGTCGTACTAGTCTCTATATTTAATTTAAATACAGGACGAGGCCAAAACTGAAAACAGTAAAAATTACTCTCTTTTTGGGTTGAAAAAAAGAAATGGGTAGTTACTATTAATTACGAGTAATATGTTTGTGATTTCTTTTTTAACAGAAAAAGTGAAAAATAATCGACAATAACCCTAATTTTTGACAACATTATTATAAGATTTGGGTGGAAATTAATATTATCTTTTTAAAAAAAAAATCATTCTCGTCCTACCCTTAAAATAATAAACATTTAAGTATATTTTATTCTTAAATTTCCCTTTATTTCCTTAATCTACAAATATAAATAAATAAAAGGTTAATATCATTCTCCTTCTTTAAATATTTTTCAACTTTCTTTTCTTTTGTTTTTCAACACAGATACAAGATTCAATTTTAAGTCTAATTCAATTAATTTCTTCTATCAAGTATAATTTATCATAGTAGAGTGAATTTCTTAGATTTCTTTTTTATTTTCATTTTTCTTATTTAATGTAGTTTCGTATTATCCAGGACTTTATTTTTCACTTGAGTTGATTTTTATTTTTTCTCATTATGTGAGAGTTTCTTTTCTTTACACGTAGAATTTTGTTTTTCATATCAAAAATTTTACGCAAATTAGACCCGAGTGTATCTGAATTTCAATTATTTATATTTTGATCCGAGATAAAAATATAAATAACTGAAATTCAAATACACTTGGAAAAATAATAACTTGTAAAACAGAGGGAAAAGTGGGATGAGGGACTCTTATTTGTTACTCCCTCCATTTTATAAAAAAATATTCTATTTATAAATTTTGTAAATTTTAAAAATATATTTTCTCTTAAATGGTTATCCTACATAAAATGAGTATTTAATTTAGAAATTGTGACATGATATTGAAATTATAATGTCATTTTATAACATCAATAACAAAAGAGTTTTTATTTTTGTAAAACAGATCATTTTTATTTATTCTTTTTTTTAAAAATAATTACATTTATTTTATAATTGGATTTAAAAAAAACAATTTTGATGCTAATATAAATGAGCCAATGATCTTAAAATTTAATGTCACTATCTTTTTATCACAAATTAACTTGATATAACTTGATAGGAACAGTAATGGAATAAACTATATCTTTGAAATTTAAAATTTATAAATAATTAATTTTCATATAATAAAGAATATTAATAAATTGATTTATTAGGTCAAAGTCAAATACGTGAGGGTGATGTATGCAAGGGGTTGACCATTACATTATTCTTACATAAATTATTTCGAATTCGATTCGTATTTAATCGCTAGTTAAAAGAGTCTCAATCAAACCTTATTTCATACTTCATAAATTTTATGAATCAAATCTGAACAACTTAATACTCGACTCATTCATTTACACCCACCCTTATTCTTACAAATAATGCTACTGTGACAAAATATAAATACAAAAGGATGAATATAAAATAATGGATAAATTTATAATTAATTGATATTTTACCTTACATGGTCCCAAAAGTTATAATCAATCACTTTGATATACATTATTTTGTATTTTGATATTTTTGCATTCCTATACTTGTAAACAAATACTAATTTTTTATTTTTTATTTTTAAAAAAAGAAGAAAAGAAAGAAAAGGAGATAGTGTTAGTTAGCAATGTTTCGGCAGTGCAGTGGGATGTAAAGCCCAAAAGTCCAGCTTGGCCTAATCTGGAAAAATCCGGCACGTTTTGGTTAAAGGTCTGAGCCTGAAAATGCTAAAACCAGAAAATCTGGCCTGAAAGCATAAACAGCCCATTTCTCAAATGGATTGAAACAGGCACTAAAAGTGTACATATGCACTTATATTTGATAGAATGTGATGCTCAAATTCAATTTTCGTGCCACCCGAGTTGGCCACTCCAAAGAAGAAGAGGGAAGGGTGGGGGAGAGAATAAATCTGTCTGACCCCGAAAGTGCATTATTTAGAACAGGTACCTCATTTGAATATATAACTCAATTCCCTGCCTGCTTAGAATTACAAACGTGATCACTGTTGGGACAACAATATTTGCACTGCCAGGAAAAGGTACTTTTTATGAAACAAAGGGAGAGCATATATTTCTTTTGAATTTTAAAGACTGGCGTTGGGGATGAACCCAACTCCTTGTTTCTAGGGTCTCAAGGTTTTCCTGTTTCATTCCAGGAATAACATGTCGGAAAGTGAGCAAAATATGATATCATCATGTTACAACATTAGCCAGGCATATTGATTTTCAAAACAAATCAAATGATAACCATGTGTTCGATTTACAGTTACCAAACAACCACATCATTCCATGTGCAACTCTATTCAACACAGCACCAAAGATTGCAACTCTGACCTTAATCACTACACTACATGAATGTGGGAACTTTTAAGCTATGGAACTTTACTTTTTCAAGGTTGGGATTGAATGTGGGATAAATCACAAGTATGGGGAGATTACAAGGGTTCTGTTAGTAGACCGGATGCTATGTTTCACTTTTGAATATTATTTCACAGAGAATACGGAGAGTTTACATCTAATTCTCCTACCGTGTTTTGTGTTCAAATTGAAATACCAATGGCACAAAATCTTCTAGTTTCCCAAACAAGTTCCAATAACTAAAAATGGTAATCAGCCAACAGATATATTTAATGTTTATGAGTTCCAATAACTAAAAATAGCCGATGACAGATATATTAAATATTTTGACACAAACAATAAATCCATTACTACTTAAACATCATCCAGCTTCATAGTTCAGAAGTATGACAGCACAAGCAAAGATCGAGAAACAACAAGCGGTAATAGGAGAAGCTTCTTGAGGCGTTACCCATATAACATTCTTAATTTTCTGGGATTGGCAAAGCATTACAAACTATAATTTGCACATGGAATCTGCAATACCATCCATGATATCTGTATGATCCTTGAACTAGAAATAAGTACCTTCAGGAGGCTGGACCAGCTTACGATTGTTTGGAGCTGCCATTTCTTTCTTCAGCTGTGTCAGTATATCTTCCATGGTGTACTCTCTCTGCCAATTAGATAGTATTCCAAACTTCTTGGATTCCACCTATAGTTTATAACAGAATATCTTTCAACTACATCGACCAATTATGTGAAGACATAACAGCACAAGAATTATATTTCCGATCGTAGTAATCATAACTTATCAACAACTAGTTTATAATCAACATAGTGATACTAGTAGTATTTTAATTGAACAAATAACCATGTTGGTTCTCTCTACTCTTTTTCCTTCTAATAAGTTAACCAAATTTAGTCAAGGCAACAAAGCAGTAAAATAGAGAGAAATAAATTTTGAGTTGCAATAATAGATGGGTCAATAATACAAATTAACAAAGTCTGACAAAAGTAGCAACATTTGCAAGATTCTTAGGCACATGGCTTTTGCCAAGGAAATCAAACAATGACACTGATGGTCATCATTATTTTCTTTGATGTTGGTATCCTAAGCTAAATACAATAGCATAATACCATATGTTTTAGAGCTTTTAGAGTTTCAAAGGCAAGTCTATACATGTAAATACTTAACTCAATGCCTTTTATACCAAACTTGTAAGTGTGTGTTGGAAATGAATTCATATGGAAGCGTAAAAGTAGAAAAGACAAGGAGAATATACATGTGCGTATGATAAAATGTGTCCTATTATACATTATACAACACATGCATAACATCACTTGTGCAATTTTTAAGAAAAAATAATAGGATAATCATTATGATAATTGAAATAAATAACTTCCACAACTACTATTGTTGTATCTTAAGTTTTTCCCTGCACATGAGCTATAAAAAAAATGCAATGTTCTAAACGACACTAGGCGGGAGGCCAGGGGGGCCTAGCGCCTAGGGGGGCCTTGGAGGGACAAAGGCGGAATTTTTTATTTTAAGCCAATTTTAATATTTTATCTTACATTTATCCAAACAAAACAATAATATAAAACAAAACAATCTATAATAAAAATAATAAAGGTCTTTACTTAAAGTTCAAACGCATATCCATATTGCTAATGTCAAAGTTCAAACACAAATATGCAATTGTTCAAAATTCAAACATATTTTTAACATATTAGTTTTATTCATAAACAATATTACTATTAAATAATAAAATTTAAATTTCAAGAATTTAATTCAATATTAAAACTTAAGAAACTAAACATAAATTTAAAATTATATTGAATTAAACTAAATATTACAAATGTAAAATCATCATTTATATAATTTGAAGTTGGTACAAGTTAAAAAATTACAACTATAATAAAATTATCCATTTTAACTTGATATTGTTCACTTCTTGTTGTGTTTTGATATGCTATAATCTGTATTATGAATATAGTAAATCATTAGAAAAATAAATATATCAAAATTTGGTTTGGATAGTTATTAAAAAAAAAAAAAAACTCTCCGCCTAGGTGGCGCTTAATTTCCTGGAGGAATTTTTTTGCCGCCTAGGTGAGGTGAGGCACCAGGAGGACCTAGCGCCTAGGCGAGGCGCCGAGGGGGACCTAGCACCTAGACGGGGCGCCAAGGGGGCCTAACGCCTAGGCGGGCGGGGATTTTTAGAACACTGGAAAAATGGACATACTATGTAATACTCTAGTTTAACACTTCTTTTAACCTTGGAAACACAAACCAGTCCCATAAATTTCTTGAGTGTTTGAGTTTCTTCATTTCGTCGTACGTGAGAAAATAGCCACTTGTAAAACTTTTATTCTTATTTGTTCATTTTCCTTTTGAGATAGACAAGCTTAGCCCACATATGAGAGCATTAAACTGCAACTCTGAGGTTATACTCCATCAAGAGTCTAATACCCCACCCCACCCCACCCCACCCCACCCCACCCCACCTTCTCTCTTGTTTTTCAGGTTCAACAAGTTCTATTACAAATCTATTGGATAAGTACAATCCGAAATGACAAATGTTACAAAGACATTAAACAAAATCATCATCATATGGATAGAATAAATAACAAAACGAATAATGGATTCAATGTTTCACAGACTAAAGTAATTTAACCTATTGAATAATGTACTATAACACCAACTAAAATAGATATGTACCACTCCGGTTTCGTGACTGACGCAAGTCATGTTGATCCGAGAATGGAAACGAACAGTAGGTGGCTTCTCAGGGTAATCTTTGTCACAAAAAAGCTTTAACTGATAAATGCGGCCTTCATGTACAGACTGAAAAAAAAAACAGAAGCTTTTGTGCTTTTAATATATATCCATACATTTATATATATGTGAAAGGAGGAAAATAAAAATTCCAAAAGGACATAAATAACAACACCTCTCAGTTCATTCGCAGTATTCAGCATTGGGTATATTGGTGCATGCAAACAACATTGTATTCAAAACACAAATTCAGTTCAGGAATTGGAGAAGTAGATTTTCATTGGTTTTTCATAAATTGAAACCTGAAGGCAAAACTGGGACACTGCTATAGATAAGAATCCATCTACGCATGCAGCTTTGTTTTTAACTATTTTTGGTAAAGGACAGGCTCCTATGTACCAAAGCAAGATTCTTTTATATAATACCGAGAAAAATAAGATAAGTTAAACCATATTTGAGCTTGTCAACCATCAAAATCTTTGCAACATTTCCTTTTAAAATATTGAAGTTGGAAGGAAAACACAAGAATTTGAGATTACACAATTAGTAACAAATGGTCTAATTCAATGCATTTGCACACTACAAGTCATTTCAAAGCTATTCTATTTTATTTTATTTCTATAAGCCAGTAAGCCACAATAAGACGGGTTCAATTGTGGGAGAACATACTAACATTTGTCTACCAAATGGAGCAGTATCAAATAAATCTGTTATAAAAAAAGGTAAAGGTTTTCCTTACTTACTAAAGTCAGTCAGTCATGCACAATGTATTAAATGAAAAGAGAGGGGTGCCTTGAAATTTGTTGGATGCATGGATAAACCACAACTGCAAGCTTCCAAAAAGTATAAAAGTGCAAACTATATTTCATTCGAGGAAGAATTATTTTCATCAGCAAAATTTCTAGCACTATAGTACACTCAGCCTAACAGTCGCCATATCAGAGCATTAGTTAACACTAGACAGTGGTGACAGCATATAAAATTACTGGAGAGAGGTAGGTTAGATCTTGACAAATTCTAATAATTAAATAGGAAGTATGCTTCTTTAATTATCTCATTCTATAACAAGATTTAAAAATGATAAAGTAGAATGCATCAGAAAATTCGTAGTTGAAGGGAAGAAAATAATACCTTTTTTCTTTTCAATTAAAATAGATAACTGGAACACATAAGAAAGCATCACTGCTTAAATACATATTATAGTTACAGAGCAAACTTAAAACATAATTATAAAAAGAGTAACAGGCACTCACATTATGAGGACCAATAATTGTGCCTGTCCAAGAGCGCATGTATATGTCATCTCCATCATCCATTCCATAGCTCACAGTACCATCTCCAATACCCTTTTCTCCACGTTCAAGTTCCTCCAGCAATCTGAAATTCCGAGGGACTGCAAGGAAAATGATAAACTTGAGAAGCCAACGCCTGCAGTTTTCACCAGTAAAAACAGGACAAAGCTTCCTAATTCTGAAATGTTAATAAAAAATAAAAGAGAGGCGAAGAAGTTAGGGGAGCACAACAATTGGACATATTACACCAGGTAGGAAAATTCCTCCAATCAAGAAATGTTTGAGAAACATACATTAAAAAGTGTACATAATTTAATAAGTGCACAAATTTTACTGAAAATGATCTTTTTCTATCAAGAATTTTTCCTTAAAATTTTAGTAGTTATCTACTTGAGCACACTTGTCAATAAAAAAAATTCCATCTAATTCTAAACCCAAGAGATCACAACTTCGTAAAACTTCCAAGAAAACAAACAAGTCAGATCCAAGTTGCTTGATATTCCAGACTACATTCCACTTCATACACCAAGTCTTCAACAAACTTACATCCATCATTTCATGTTGTGGTCTGCTACAACATTTCCCATAGGAAGTTAAATGGTCTGCTATATGTGTTGCATGATGTGACATATCTATCAACATCCAGTCCTCTTTATCTTGCGTCTACTCTTATCTTTTCTTTCCTTATTGTGTAATCCATATAACTTGTGTTCCTTAGCTTTAACAAAAACAAAGTTTCACCAAAATTAACAAAATAATTTTTTTTTTAAACTAGTTTTGGAACCAATCACACAGTAACTTCACATTTACATAAAGTTCAATAGATGGCTCTTGCATCAAGTATGAAGGCTGATCTTATGGACAGAGGTAACTGAACTTGACTTTGCTCTGAAGGTGTGGATGCACATCTACAAGATAGATGCAAATGTAAAACATTTATAAGACACCCAGCTTGTTTCTGCAGATTCCTTTTATAACTTAAAAGCAAAATTCAAGTAAAAGACAAATGCATAGATAATATAATCAAAATCCCCTCTTTTTTATAATCCATATAGTTACATGAGAACCAGGAGAAGTAGTTATGAATTTTTATCCATATCCCTAAGATCACACACATAGCACCAACCTTACTACACAAAAACACGAAATCTAAGGGCCATTGAGAAATAAATAAACTTATGGACTCAGTTGACCATCCCACAATGAAGCAACAATTATGTTAGAGATCCTCCATTTCCCACTTCTTAAATCTTAACAATGGTTAACATGGTACTCAATTACAAGTGTAACAGGCCTTTCTGAACCTCCTCCTTAAATTAGACCAATTTCATAGTTCAAAAACCAATTTTGTCACAAAGAAGTTAAGATGCCAACACCTATCTGAAGGAGAGGCACAGGTACACCTGCTTCAAACTTCGTAAAAGGAACTAAGTCACCCCTGTAGGGAAGACATCTTTAAACTGAGTAAATCCCATAAAAGGGTGTCTGTGAATAGATATATGGACCCGAAAGCCGAAACACACAAAAACATTGCCCCTCCAAAAAGGGGGGAAAAACAACATGATATGGCAAATATACTTCTTCCTGGAAGATAAACACAGTATCAATAAAATTCAAAAAAAGTAATACAAATATAGGACCATTTACACTGAATTAAATTGAAAATATCAGTGTATAACTCGAGCTTTTTCTTCTTTCTTTTTTTGTTTTGCTTTGGAGGAAAGTTACTAACAACCCCAGAAACGTGCAATACCATAAAATAAACATTAAATCAAGCCTCAAACATATTCCCCGAACCTGTATGAGATAAAACAAAATGCACACTAAGGCCTTTTTTATGTCAAATCAATCAATTTTCGTCATCACCAAGAGTCATCAAAACCAGTGTTTATAATTTAGATAACTGGATTCTATGAAATTGTGTTCTTTTCCACTCAAACATACTTTGATCCATCATAAGCCAAATTCATTAACAAAACTAAAGAATAATCAGAAAATATAAGAACTTTGCTATCATTCTCGTAAAACAGATAGTGCCACGGGATACAATAACCATTGACAGTCATTCAAAATATGGTACAATCAAATTAAGTGACCAACAAGAAATTAAACTAAACCCCCATAAAAAATAAAAATAAAAAACATATAAACATCGATTATAATTGCCCCACAACAGACTTGAATGACTAATAGAAAACAAGAACAAACAAACAAAAGAGGTAATGACCCAATAGCAGATATGCTTGCTTCAAGTAAATATTAAATAAATCCACTAATATCTCATCATCTAAAAAAAAGATTAATGATCAGCATAATTATAGAAATACTGAAAAATATAAACACAACCTATGCGCAGAACATGGACGAAAAAAAATTTAATTTAATGAACCCAGAAGAAGATTTAGCACAGAAACTCAGATAACCACAGATCAAACAACAGATTGAGAAAAATAAATTAAAAGAAAATGTTGCCCTCGAAAACTCACCCACGACACTCGATCCTCCCGAGCCAAGCGTCATGGATTCACTCTACAGTTAAGACTCCGATGTAGTACGTAGAGATCGATTTGATTAATTTAAGAGAGATTAAAGGGAGTCAGATAGGAGAAAAGACTGAAGAAATATGAAGGCGACGAGGGCAAAAGAAATCAAGGAAAAAAGAGGCAATGAGAAAGATAAAAGGTGGGAGTGTAAAAACAAGAGGGGTAAGGTTGCGAATAAAGTTTACAACTTCAGTCCCCCAATAGAGATGCTTATGCGGACAAGGCCACGTGTAAAAAAATATGACGTGGGAACTTTAAATTAATAATTTAATTAGATATAAACTCGCGCGTTACGGTAGGATTATTTATTTTATTAATAATAAATTTATAAATGTAATTAATAAATTAAAATATAACAATTATGTGTATATATATATATAATAATTTATTGATAAAAATGTTTATATGGTAACCAATAGGGTTAAAAATGGATACATCTTTCGGTCTAAAGCACTAACAGATATTTAAAAAGTGTAATACACGATGTCATCGATTTGTTATATTGATATGATTATTTGCGGCATATTTGAAGTCTGTAACACATTACACTAACCTCACCAAGCTTCAAATATCCAACACAGATAGTTGATGCATTTTGAAGAGTTCGTGTCTCATATACGCTTACTTGCACCATAATTCTAACATCCAGACGAAAGTGAAAACAACGGAATAATGTCCCAGTTTCGGTCCTCAGACCTGAAGGAAAATCGCATGTTATATGCAGAAACTGAAAAGCAGGAGCATTAATAATTATGTTGGATTTTTATGTCAAACAAACACTATGTGTATGACCCCGAATTTTATGAAATAAAAGTATTCAATTTTTATATTTAGTATGTGAGACCCCAGATTTTATCAATAAAGATTTAAATTTGTCGAAATAATTTTTAATATTATGGTGTGAATTTGAGATAATATTATAGTTGTGGGTAGTATTTATAAATTTTGCAAAGTATGCAGTGGTTATATTATATTCGATTGGTCGGGAATATTCGGTTTAGCGAGGAAATATTCGTATAACTACTCAATCATTGGTGGACCCCACAATGTAATTATTGTTTGATCGAGAAAACGACAAAAATATTTTATTGAAATAACGGCGGAAGTTTTACGGTAGTTATCGCTGAACTACTTCTTTAGTAAAAAGACAATAATAAGTGTGGTTGCATAAGTAGACACCACCGGTATTGATTATCGATCTTTATGTGAGAAGTCACTCGGTTTGATTCCATTATCACGATTAATAATATGAATTATTATAATGATAATGACGTTTTGTTTTATTCAGTATTATTAACGTAATAAAATGTAAAACATCTTTTATATAAAATAGAATACTTTATTAAAGTTTATTCTATAAATAGAATATATTATATTTTATTATGCGATAGTGTTGCGTAGTGTTTTTGCATAGATTGCAAAGTGTTTGATAAGAAATGTTTTTTATATAAATAGAATATATTATATTTTATTTAAAAGATTTTTCTTTAAATATGGATAGTCGATTAAAGTAAATCAATCTGAATCGTTCATGGATTAATTCTTATGCATTCCATTTTCCTATAAATAGAAGCTCATTCCTTCATTATTTTCTTACGAATTCATTGAAACTACAGAGAGAAATTATGAGGTTATAGAGAGAAAGTTATAGAAAGAAGAAGAGTATTCTCGCTACTTCACTACTTCTATATTCAGGTTCTTTTACTGTAGTGGTATTATTTGTTGTACCCGTAAGTGTGTTATTCTTTTCTTCTTGAAGAGAACTTCATTATTCCATTCATTATTATTCCGTTGGAATAACTCCGTAAAAGTGGCATACCCTATACATAACTTGTATACGCAGATACCCTATACTTGGTGAAATCCTTATGTTATTCCATTGCTTATTATTACATTGGAATAACTTTGATATCTGTGATTTACCCTATACTTGGTGACATTCTTCTATTATTCATTGGAACATCCCATCTCATGTGTTTTACACCTGGACTGGTTCCGCTTTTTATCATTCTCATTGGAATATCCTATCATGTGTTTTACACCGGATCCGGTTCCATCTTTATTATTCTCGTTGGAACATCCCAGCCGGTGTGAATTTCACCGACACCGTTCCGTTATTATTATTCTCGTTGGAATAACTCTTATACATCAAGCACCGCATGCACGGTGATTTCTTTTGTTATTCCATTCTTTATTATACCCAATTGGTTAAAACTTTTGACTTATATACTCCATGAAATTAGTAGAATATCCTCGATATTTATGCGTTTCATCCAATATCTTTCATGGAAATATTCTTCCGATCATTCTTGAATTTTACTCTCTGAAACATGTACCACGTTGATAATCCGGGCGTTAATAATTCATGGATTAAATAATTCTTGAACTTGTTTTATTGAATTATTATGTCATCATCATCCCTCATGTTATATTATGTTATCTTTGGCTTACGTGCATAGATGAACTTAGTATGATTATGACCGGGGATCATTCGGTATAATCACGACTTGATATAAATGATGTGACAAAAGTCCTCAAAGGGCCTGTAATGCAAATGATGGATAGTTTTTAGTATGATTATGACCGGGGGTGATTCGGTATAGTCATGACCATTGATAATTTGATGAAAGTCCTTGACCGGTAGTGCAGGGATGATTAAATGTGGTGGTTTATTTATTAAAATTTGAGTCTCGGCGATAAAATTGATGAAAACCTTTTAAAACCTAAAAGATAGTAGACTTTTATTCTCTACTTGACTCTTTTAATGGATTACTTATTCATTGCAGCAGCTTAAACTGGTTGTTTATTATATTTTATCGGTTTAACATTGAAGAAGGCTAATGATAATTTATTCTCGCATTATCTTAGTCATAATATTTCTTCTTGGGCTAGTTGAGCTCACCTTTCTTTCACCGTTCTCTCTTGAAATGAGAACATAAATTTGGAGCCTGGGAACGTAAGTAATGGTCCGAGAGATAGCATTAGTAGTCCTCACTATTCGTGAAATAGTGTGATAATAGCCAGTAATGAGGACTCCTTTTGAGTTTGTATAATATCTAGTAGACAATATTTGTATTCAAACTCACGCTTTATGTCGATTGCATACCACGGCGCTTATATTAGTAAGTTGTATTTGAATTTATGTACCATGTAAGTGGCGACCCAAGATGGGTGACGATACCTAATTTTGGGGCGTCCACAATTGGTATCAAAGCTTAGGGATATGATCCTCGGCTAAGATGTGAGAATAGAACTAGGAGGGAGAGACGGGGAATTCTTCACGGCTAGTATGACCTACCTAAGTTTATTTGGTATTTGATTGGTCGGTTCGAGTATAGTGATAATATGTTGCATGTCAATTAACCCTTATTTTGTGGCGGTGTTTGAAAATGGCATCCGAGAATGTTGAGAATAGAATGGAGCACGAGGAGACTGTTGATTATCCACGATCAATAATCGGACAATGTACAACAGATGGCGATAATCCTCCGTAAATAACAACACCGATCAATCGACTAACGACGATGCGTTTAAAAGGTTTTTAGAATTCATGCAACATCAAAGAAAAGCGACTCACATCCAAAACGTAGGTGGAAACACGGAAAACTCTCGATGCGGTCACGCTAAACAATTCAAGGAGTTGGGACCACCGGGAGTTTAAGGGAGAGCCAAAACCACTTCAAGCGGAAGCATGGATAAAGCAGATTACCAAGATATTTGATGTCTTGGGATGCTCAGGAGGAGCAAAAGGTTCCTTTTGCCGCCTTTATGTTATGCTTGAGGCAGACATTCTTGGTGGGAATCGGTAAACGTACTCAACTTCTTGTCTTCAAGATATCTTGGGAGAAGTTCCAGAGTCGTTCAACGACAAATACTTTCCGAAAGTATTCGCCATACGTGAAGGAGGTGGAGTTTATCAAGTTGGAACAAAACAATATGACCGTGTCGCAATACGAGGCAAAATTTACTTGAGTTATCACGATTTGCGTCCCCACTTGGTGGATAATGAAGAGAGAATGACGCCAATGTTTTTAAGAGGTTTGAAGCGAGAGATACGCCAACATCTTATTTCTCATAAACCGTATTTTTATTCGGATGTTGTAAATAGGGCTCGCTTAAGGAGCGCGATAACGAGTCAACCTTGAAACTAGAAGAGAGCAAATGTAAAGAAATTATAATACCAAATGAGTAGTCATCGAGCGGTGACAACAAGCGTGGAGGAAATCAACAAAGGCGGATATGGTAACCACTTCTTGTGGTAATCGGAGGCCAAAAATAATAAGAATGGACATTTCAAGAAAAGGAGATTCAACAATGATGGAAAGACGTCAACACCAAAGACCGCTTTCAAAGGAAGAAAGAACGACCACCGGTTATATGCTTCAAATGCGGAGAGAGGAGGGACATCGATCCGAATTGCGCCATCTGTCAATCAAAGCATGTTATAATTGTGGAAGAGAAGGTCACTTAGCTCGATTTTGTCGTTCACCATCAAGACAAATTCAACTAGGATGGAGGCACCAAAGGTCATTCCCCGAGATAAACCAAAGCCGTGAGTTTAAGAGAGAGAGCTCGTGACGAGAACCCGGATAAAATTATCACGGGTAAGTTAATCGTAAGCTCTTGCGAAGTCTATACCGTGTTAGATACCGATTCTACCCACTCTTTATTTCACCTAGTTGCATTCAACGTTTGAATTTGACTCAAGAAGAAGTTAAACTTTGACTTATCGTTGAAACTTCGTTAGTAGGAGCCTTCGTTACCTCCACCGTTTATTAAACTTGTTGTTTCAAATAAACACTTTCACGCTACTTCGTCGATCTTATCTCTTGAAAATACTTGCCTTGGAGGTAATTTTTGAAAATAATTGATTAACTACTCGTTATTCTTTTTGTAAGGTTGTTAGCTTTCATATTCTAACCAATCATTATACTGAATTCAAAGTAACCAAACCCTAAAGTTAATCAATGTTATATCAAGCCATAAGTAAAGAGCCCCGATCCTTTCGTTGTTGATTTCCTTGTGTGGAATGCACCGGCCGGACTTTCTCAGAGGCTGACGTCGTGGATCAAGATGGCAAGTTAATAGGTATCATTGTGAGGTGCTATCCAGGTTAAGGGATGAAGTCACAATTGGTATTAATGTGACGTCTTATCCAAGTCTTGGATGAGAGTAACGCTTTTGAATGATATTTCTATCATTAATAAATTTCTTGGCGTATTCTTGAAGACTTCCTAGCCTACCCTAGCGTGAAATCGAATTTTGTATTGACCCAAAGACAAAACCCATTTCTTAAACCCTCAAATATTTCTTCAACTAAAAGGATCTTTACGTGGATTATGATGAAAGTCATAATAAAAGTATAGAACTAATAAAAATCATGGGTATATGAAGTATTAGTAAGTTTTATGATGAGTTATGTTGGTTAGTATGTGAAAACATGAAAGTTTCTTAGAAATCACAAAGAGTTGAAAATCAGATTTTAGTGAAAAACGTAACATGAAATTCAATTAACCATATCTCCTGTTAT
The DNA here is from genome assembly GCA_020205615.1 of Panax quinquefolius. NCBI lineage: Eukaryota > Viridiplantae > Streptophyta > Magnoliopsida > Apiales > Araliaceae > Panax > Panax quinquefolius. The sequence goes on from CM035168.1 coordinate 118,099,309, forward strand.
ATTTTGAATTTTTGAATGTGGTCAAGTCCTAGAGTTAGATCTATGAGTTACCTAACTAATCCAAGTGGAATTACTGGAAAAGGTGTTGTAGATTTTTGTGTGGACTGATTTTAGCAAAGGAGTGCAAAGCTGCAAAAATCGAAAAAGCTTCTGCCATGATTTTAGAGAGGCTGTTTCGGCCACTTAAATTATGAGAAAAATTCTGGCCTTTTGGGACATGAAAGTATATGGTATAAAGTACCTCCTGTCCAAAAATGAGCTCATTTTGACTTAAAATGAGCAAGTTATGACTATTTCAATATTTAGGTTTTTCCGACGAAAAACGCTATAACCGGAGTTCTATAACTCCGATGACCATGAAATTTAAACTGGAAGCTCACGTTAACATGTGTAAGGTCCTGTCAAGATTTGGGAATTTTTGGAGTTAACCTTGAGGTAGCTAATTTCTTAAGGAATTAATTAGAAATTAATTTTTGAAAAATAGTAAATGAATTTTAAAAATTATGAGAAAAATATATTTTCATTATGGGACTATATTATGCTAAATCCCAGAAAAGAAATATTTTTGGCGCTGATTTGGTATTTTTCATGAAAATAGTTTAGTTACGAACATATGAGTTAAATATGTTATGTGAAGTAACAAAGTTGAAAATAGGATTTTATGGCTAGAGAATCCTATATAGAATATATGCATTTTTTTTTTTGATGAGGGATTTGATAATTGGTGATGATATTTTATGAGTATGGCATTTTGAATGATTAAATGCATTATATGGTAAAAGCGTAAACAATTGAGATAAATTGTTTATAAATTTAAGAAGTGATTAAAATATTGTTATAATATTAATGATATTAGATTATGAGATTATTAAGTGATTGAAAACATGGGGATATTCTTGAATCCTGGATAAATTATATTATAAATGTTTAATATTTATCCTTTATCTCATTTGATTGATTCTTTATATCATTATCCTCATGTTTATATTATGTTGAAAGTCATCCGCGGCTTACGTGCGTAGATGGACTTGGTATGATTATGACCGAGGATTGTTCGCATATATCATAACCAGTAATTGAAAACACAATTATCTTTGGTAGTAGTGCGTGGATAATTTGTGGTCGTGATACTAATGAATATCCTCGGCCCGTAGTGCGGGGATGATTCGATGATGTGGATTAATTATTGAGTCGATGAGTCTCAAAGAATGAAATATTAATTCATGGATGTGTTCAAAGTCATCTCGTGGCTTACGTGCATAGATGGACTTGGTATGATTATGACCGTGATTGTTCGGCATAATCATAATCAGAATTGAAAACACAATTATCTTTGGTAGTAGTGCATGGATAATTTGTGGTCGTGATACTAATGAATATCCTCGGCACAGTAGTGCGGGGATGATTCGATGATGTGGATTAATTATTGAAATGAGTCTCAAAGAATGAAATATTAATTCATGGATGCGTTCAAAGTCATCTCGTGGCTTACGTGCATAGATGGACTTGGTATGATTATGACTGAGGATCGTTTCGGTATAATCATAACCGTAATTGAAAATACTGAATATTCTTAGCCAAGAAGGCATGGATAATTCATGGTTGTGATACTATTAAGTCGAGTCTCAAAAGATTATTGGTTTTACAACAGTATATCTTTGGCACGAGTGCAAAGATGAATTGTTAATGAATATCTTTGGTAGGATTGCAAAAATGAATTTAATGTTTTAAACGATAAAGGTATTCAAGGTATCCTCATCTCTTTATCATACTGTGCATACGCATCTCAATTTCGAGGGCTAAATTCCATAAGGAGGGGAGATTGTGAGACCCCAGATTTTATCAATAAAGATTTAAATTTGTCGAAATAATTTTTAATATTATGGTGTGAATTTGAGATAATATTATAGTTGTGGGTAGTATTTATAAATTTTGCAAAGTATGCAAGTGGTTATATTATATTCGATTGGTCGGGAATATTCGGTTTAGCGGGAATATTCGATACAACTACTCAATCATTGGTGGACCCTAATAATGTAATTCATCGGATCGAAAAAACGACAAAAATATTTTATTGAAATAACGGCGGAAGTTTTACCGTAGTTCTTGTTGAACTACTCTAAGTAGTAAAAGTAATGCGATAATAAGTGTGGTTGCATAGTAGCACACCAGTATTGATTATCGATGCTTATGTGAGAAGTCACCAGTTTGATTCCATTATTGTCGATTAATAATATGAATTATTATAATGATAATGACGCTTTTGTTTTATTCAGATTATTAACGTAATAAAATGCGAAACATCTTTTATATAAAATAGAATACTTTATTAAAGTTATTCTATAAATAGAATATATTATATTTTATTATGCATAGTGTTGCGTAGTGTTTTGCATAGTATTGCATAGTGTTTGCATAGTAAAATGTTTTTATATAAATAGAATATATTATATTTTATTTAAAAGATTTTTCTTTAAATATGGACCGTCCGATTAAAGTAAATCAATCTGGACCGTTCATGGATTAGTTACTTATGCATTCCATTTTCCTATAAATGAAGCTCATTCCTTCATTATTTTCTTACGAATTCATCAAACTCTACAGAGAGAGAATTATAGAGAGAAGCTATAGAGAGAAAGTTATAGAAAGAAGAAGAGTATACTCGCTACTTCACTACTTCTATATTCGGTTCTTTTTACGGTAAGGGGTATTATTTGTTGTACCCGTAAAGGGTGTTATTCTTTCTTCTTGAAGAGAACTTCATTATTCCATTCATTATTATTCATTGGAATAACTCAGTAAAAGTGGCATACCCTATACATAACTTTTATATAATGGCGCCTTATACTTGGTGAAATCTTATGTTATTCCATTGCTTATTATTACATTGGAATAACTTTGTGTCTGTGATTTTACCTATATACTTGGTGACATTCTTCTATTATTACATTCACATGGAACATCACATGCATGTGTTTTACCGGACTGGTTAAAATCTTTATCGTTACATTGGAATATCCATTCTACGTGTGTTTTTTACAGGATGCAGTTCCATCTTTATTATTACATTGGAACATCACATCCGATTGTGAATTTCACACGACTGGTTCCGTTATTATTATTACATTGGAATAACTTTTCTGGCTTGCATACATGAAATCTGCATGCGTGGTGATTTCTTTTGTTATTCCATTCTTTATTATACCCAGTTGGTTAAAACTTTGACTTCTATACTCCATGAAATTAGTAGAATATCCTTGATATTTGCGTTTCATCGATATCTTTTAAATGGAAATATTCTTACGATCATTCTTGAATTTTACTCTCTGAAAGCTTGATTACCGTGTTGATAATCACGGGCGTTAATAATTCATGGATTAAATAATTCTTGAACTTGTTTTATTGAATTATTATGTCATTAATTAATTCATCATCCTCATGTTATATTATATTATGTTTGGCAGTATCTTTGATGAACTTACGTTATGATGAGGATGAACTTAGTATGATTATGACCGAGGATCATTCGGTATAATCGTGACTATATAAATGATGACATTCTCTCTTCTGGTTCTCTAAGTCCTTGATAATTTGATGAAAATACCATGTCAACCGTGAAACACTTTATATGTAATGCAGGGGATGATGGATAGTTTTGGTATGATTATGACCGATAACCGGTAGACTTAGAATATTCTATAATAAATCTTTTAATGGAACCCGCTTATACGAAATTGCATTGCGAATATTTAATCGATATAATATAACCACTGCATACTTTGCAAAATTTATAGTTACCCACAACTATAATATTATAAATTCACAATTCATAATATAAGTGTCATTAAATTTAAATCTTTATCGAGTTATCTGTGGTCTCATACTCTCTTTATTTCGCTAAGGGCACGACTAATCTTTTAATGATAATTTAATGCATTATCTTAGTCACAATATTTCTTTAACATTAAGGCTATAATTGCAATCTGTTAAATAATATTTCTTCTTTGGGCTAGTAACAAACCACTTCTTTACCTCTGAAATGACCCGAAACATATGCTTGCAGGAACTTAGTCGAGGAGAGCAATGGTCAGGAAGGATAGCATTAGTAGTCCTCCTATTACATGAAATAGTGTGATAATAGGCATAATAATGAGGACTCCTTTTGAGTTTGTATAATATAGAATGCTAGTAGCAATTATTGTATTGAACTCACAGTTTATGTAAATGACCGGTCCGTACCATCGCAAAGCAGATTATATTAATAAGTTATATTTGAATTTATGTACCATGTAGTATTTAAGATGGGTGGCGTATACCTATAATTTTCTGGCGTCACATTTTAATCAACATTACGTTTACATTTACATATGTAGGCCCCATAGTACATATAAATGGCCCGTAGCAGGTACTTTACCCATTTACGTGGTACATTTTTTATACGAATACTGACACTAAAACATAAATTGGTTATCGAATAATAATTCATCATTAATAAATAAGGTGAGGATGATGAGTTCTCGCATAAGCATCAATAATGATATGAAATGCTGAGGTCCAGTGAGGTGCGTGTGACAATGGAGTCAATTTCAAATTATCCAGCAGTAACTACGCAGTTATGTGTAAGCCTGACGATATATTGTAATATCTTGAATAATAAATAATGGAACATTGAGATCCTTCGATGTAAAACACACGGTCGGGGATATTCAATTTAGAATAATAAATGCGGAATAATAAACAATGGAACCGAGTCCAGGTTATAAAACACCATGAGGCGAGGATATTCCAATGACGAATAATAAAGAATGGAATATGAAGAAATTTAAATCACTTTAGTATAGGGTTCAGCGTCTCTCTGAGTTATTTAAGCGAGAATAAATAAGAATGGAATAATATAAAGATTTCTGCACAGTACGCGTATAGTTATCTTGCAAATCGAGGTTATATTATAGGGTAATGCCAGCCCTACGATTATTCAACTATGAATAAATAATGAATGGAATAACAAAGTTCTCTTCGTGAATAACCCAGAATAATCATTGCTTAATAGTATTAACAAATAATATCCTTCTTAGTAAAATATTTTAGATATCAAGTAGTGAAATTATCGAATACTCTTCTCGTATCTACCATAGATTTTTCTCTACCATAGATTCGTGACATAATTTCTCTACAGAGTTAAATGAATTAAATGAAAATAATGAAGGAATGAGCTTGATTTATAGAAAATAGAATGCATAGTAATTAATCCATGAGCGGTCCAGTTGATTCATTTTAATCGTGGTCCATATTTAAAGCAAAATCTTTTTAAATAAAATTATCATATATTATTTATATAAAAATCGTATTTCTTATACCGACCATTTTATGCGTACTATGCGAAATTATGAGTGAAAACGCTATACTGACCATTAAATTCTAAAAATATAATATATTCTTTGTGAGACTGAGATTTATCGATAAGATTTAACTTTTTGTTGAAATAATTTTTAATATGCGTTTAATAATAGTGAATATAGTATTTATATAATAATTATAGTATTAATATAATGATATTAGTATTTGTTCTATGCAGATTTTATGTGCTACTGCAACAATCGTGTGGTGGATACTACTCTGAGTAGTTCGATTGGTAAACGGTAATATTTTATAGCGGAATATTATTGCGAGGAAGATTGACCATCAGAGTAGTCGTGGTGGAACTACTCATGATAAATAAATGCGAATTATCCACTGCATAATAGCAATAGTGTTGGTCGATGTTTATGTGAGAAGTATTTCGACCACAATTATTACAAGAGTTTATTACGCGATAATAGCGTTTTATCTAGTCGTTTATTAGCGTAAAGATTTAAATCGTTATTATATAAATAGAGGTATATTATATTTTTATTAATGCGTAGTGTTATGATGTTTTGCTTAAAATATGCATATAGTTGCATGGTTGATTATAAATGTCGATTATACGAATATGAATATGGTTATATTATATTAAAGATTTTGGGCATATTAGGTATATGATTAAATAAGCTTTGAGCCAGCTTCATTGGATATTCTTATCGTTCCATAATTATTAATAGTTACTCGCTTAGGATATTTCTTCTGTTTGAATTAACGGCGTGTTTATCAGAGAGTAATGCATAGTGTTAATTTAAGAAAGAGTAGTAAAATTGCTACTCTTGCACTTATTGAGTATTTTACGGTAAGGATTATTTCTTCTAAGAAACTTCGTTATTAAAATCACTATTGATTGGGTTGGAATAACACGTTAAAATTGGCGATACCTATACATAACTAGTATCGGGCATCCAAGCACAATTTATACTGTGAAACTTAAATTTTGTTGAAATAATTTTAATATTAATTGAATTGAATAATATTATAATTGTGGGTAGTATTTATAAATTTTACCGTGAATGTTTATTCCAACCATGGCTCAATCGCTTATTACGTAACCATAAATAGAATAACTTATACGCACGTGTGGTTACATATTAACTCTATTATCGTGACAATTCTTCTTTAATTATTACATTAGAATATATTATATTTATTATGGGTACATCGTAGTATTGCATTTTTACATAGTAAAATGTTTTATATCGACCGCGAATATATTATATTTTATTTAAAGATTTTTCTTTAGAAATATGGGCCAAGTTGATAGTTTAACCCCTCTTATCATTCATTATAAATAAGCTTCGTTTCATAAATTTATTTTCTTACGAATTCATTGAAACTGAGAACATCCTGCAATTGAGTTAACTTTACGGTGTAAGAAACACACTTATTAAATTATTTATTATTACATTTGCGAATAACTTTGTAAAATGGCGTACCATATGCATAACTTTGTATCACATACCTATACTTGTTGAAATCTTATATTATTCCATTGCTTATTATTACATTGAATAACTTTTGTATGTAGTTTACCTATCTTGGTGACATTATTGATTATTACATTTGGAACATCACATGCATGTGTTTGCTGGACTTCTGTTAGTGTTTTATTAATACCATTGGAACATCTGCATGTGTTTCTGCAGGACTGAATTCGTCTTTGCTCATTACTGTTGGAATATCCTATCTTGTCATGTTTTTACAGGATGCAGTTCGTCTTTATTAATACTGTTGGAACATCATGGGTGTGAATTTCACGACTTTGGTCCGTTATTATTATTATGTTGGAATAACACATCATGCTGATACAGCGTGCGTGGTGATTTCTTTTATTTATTCATTCTTTATTATACCCGTTGGTTAAAACTTTGGCTTATACTCCGTGAAATTAGTAGAATATCCTTGATATTTGCGTTTAATCAGAATCTTTTCATGGAAATATTCTTACGATCATTCTTGAATTTTACTCTACAAAGCATGTCGTATTTGATAATTTGGACGTTAATAATTCATGGATAAATTAATTCTTGAACTTGTTTTATTGAATTATTATATCGTTATCATCATCCTGTATTATATTATGTTATCTTTGGCTTACATGCGTAGATGAACTTAGTATGATTATGACCAGGATCATTCAAGATAATCACGGGATCATTCCTCAATTATAATCTCGTCGGATGGCTTGTTATAAATGATGTGATAAAAGTCCTCGATATGGCACTTAATGTCGGTGGTTTATTTATTAAAAATCGAGTCTATAGTTTTGGTATGAAAGATGCTTTTATTTTCACTTGACTTTTTTAACGGATCAAGATATTCATTGATTCGGTATAAACTCGTCAGTTTATCAGATTTATCGCTTAACATTTGACTAATGATAATTTATTGATTTAATTTGATGAAAATCCTTGGCTTGTACCGCATGGATTGATTAGATGTACATTAGTATTTATTAAACGAGAGTCTCTGTAGATGATAAAAGAATTGATGAAAACCTTTTAAAACCTAAAATAGTAGACTTTATTTCTATGACTCTAGAAATGATTAAATTTCACGCTGGATTGCATATTAAAGCTGCCGATTAGCGGTTGTATGTTGTATTTGCTCCGGTTTAATATTTGTTGAAGAACTAATGATAATTTATTACGCATTACTTTAGCTACGGTAGTTGATATCACAGTTCTTGATAGGAAACGTAAGCCAGACCTTGAATCCCGAGGAGCAGGAGTAATGGTCGGGAGGATAGCAATAGTAGTCACCGCTATTCTGTGAAATAGTGTGATAACCAGTTGTAAATGAGACTCACATTTGAGTAGATTATTTATTCAAACTCACACTTGATTTATGTCGTATGGTCTACGGCGATTATATTAATGAAGGTTATTTGAATTTATGTACCTGAAATGGCCGACCCCGAATTATGATACCTAATTTTGGGGGCGTAACGGTTGAGTATCGAGCTTGCAGGGATATGATCCACGGCTAGATCTAAGTAAGAACTGGAGGGAGGCAGAATTCGCTTAATTTAAGTATGACCTACTAAAGTTATTTGGTATTTGATTGAGTGGGCTCCGAGAATATAGGGATAATTTGTTAAATGTCGATTAACCTTGTTTGTGATGGTGTTTGAAAAATAAGCATCTGAAAATCTTTGAGATAAGCAATGAAGCACATGAGAGTGTTGATTCAGTTCAAACAAAAAGGTAACGACCAGCAACACGATAATAATAATATATTTGGTGGCAGCACGACTATCGAGCAATAATGATAACCATCGTGGGGAAATTATCATGCTAAGAATGGTAACCACTTGATTGAGTAATCCGTATGAAAGATAATAGAAGTGGAAATTTCAATAAGAGAAGGTCATAGCTCGATTTTGTCGTATAGTGAAGTCAAGTCCACTTGCGGGATAGTGGCACCAAAAGGCGGATACGGACAAAACAAAATCGATCAGTTTTAGGAAGAAGCGTTTTGACTTCTCGAGTGAGTAACGAGCGGTTATGACGGGTTAGTTAATTATAAATTCTTCTGAAATCTATACCTTATTGAATCATTCTACCCATTCTTTTATCTCTCTCTTGCGTTCATTTAAATTTGAAGCTCAGAGGAGGGTGACTTTGATTTATCTATTGAAACCGTTGGGAGAAACCTTCACGTTACCTCCATTTTTAATCTTGTTGTTTCAAATAAACACTTTCACGCGTTACTGTCGATCTTATCTCTTTGAAAATACTTGCCTTTGAGGTAATTTTTGAAAGCGATTGATTAACTACTCATTATTCTTTTTTGTAAGGTTATAGCTTTCATATTTAACCAACTTTTGTTATCACGAATTCAAAGTAACCAAACCTAAAGTTAATCCTTTGTTATATCAAGCCATAAGTAAAGATCCAGAACCTTTGTTGACTTGGAATACCGCAGAATTGCTGAGACGATGAGACTTTACATTTCGGCGTCATTGGTGAAGGTCGGCAATTTATAGGTATCATTGTGAGGTCTTTATCTGGGTTAATGATTAAATGCATTATATGGTAAAAGATTTCACTAGCGTACCCTAGGCGTGAAATCCGCGTAATAAAAGCATTGGAATAATGAAAATCATGGGTATATAAAGTATTATAAGTTTTATGATGAGTTATGTTGGTTGGTATGTGAAAACATAGAAAGTTTCTTAGAAATCACAAAGAGTTGAAAATCGATTTTGGTGAAAAGCGTAACATGAAATTCAATTGACCATATCTCCTATTATATTTTGAATTTTTGGTATGGTCAAGTTCTGAGTTGAATTAAGATAAATTATGAGAAAATTCTGGCCTTTTTGGGACATGAAAGTATATGGTATAAAAGTACCTCCTGTCAAAAATGAGCTCATTAACTTAAATTTATATATTTAGGTTTTAGGACGAAAAACGCTTAAGAAGTGAAATTAAACGTTAACATATTCCTGCCATTTGGGAATAGTTAAACTTGAGGTAGCTATGATATTTATAGATTAAATTAGAAAAATATATTTTACATTATGGGACTTATTAAGTGATTGAAAATATGGGATATAGATTTTATGGCTAGAATCCTATGAATTTGATAATTGGTGATGATATTTTATGAGTATGACATTTTTGAATGATTAAATGCATTAGATAAATTATATTATAAAGATCAAGTTAATAATATTTAAGTCCTTTATCTCATTTTAATGAAATGGAAGTGATTCTTTTTATATCATATCCTTGATTGAACATTTGAATTCGTGAGATTATTAAGTAAAAAGATCAGTATATTATGTTGAAAGAATGTTTGAATATATGGCACTTTGTAGATGGACTTGGTATGATTATAATAGAGGATTGTTAATATATAATCATAACAAGAGTAAATGAATACACAATTATCTTTTTATAGTCGTGCATGGATAATTTAATTATAATCTTAATCTTAAAATAATACACAATTATCTTTGGTTAGTTATTAATTGGATAATTTTGAATCTAGATAAATCTATTATAAATGTTTAATTTATCCTTTATCTCATTTGATTATCTTTATATAGCTATATTATGTTTAGTCATCTCAATGGCATAATTTAGGATCATACCTTAATGAATAATAATACACAATTATCTTTGGTAGTATAATTTGTGGTCGTGATGAATACACAATTATCTTTGATAATTTGTGGTCGTGATACTTAATGAATACACAATTATCTTTGGTAGTAGTGCATGGATAATTTGTGGTCGTGATCTTAATGAATACACGATTATCTTTGCCGTAGTAGTGAATGGATAATTTGTGGTCGTTGATACTATTGAATACACGATTATCTTTGGTAGTAGTAGTGCATGGATAATTTGTGGTCGTGATACTAATGAATACACGATTATCTTTGGTAGTAGTGCATGGATAATTTGTGGTCGTGATACTAATGAATACTCGATTATCTTTGGTAGTAGTGCATGGATAATTTGTTGTCGTGATCTTAATGAATACACAATTATCTTTGGTAGTGAGTGCATGGATAATTTAATGGTCGCGTGATACTAATGAATACACAATTATCTTTGGTAGTAGTGCATGGATAATTTGTGGTCATAATACTAATGAATACAATTTATCTTTGGTAGTAGTGCATGGATAATTTATGGTCGTGATCTTAATGAATACACAATTATCTTTGGTAGTAGGTATGCACTGGATAATTTGTGGTCGTTAATATTAATGAATACACAATTATCTTTGCCGTAGTAGTGCATGGATAATTTGTGGTCGTGATAATTAATGAATACACAATTATCTTTGGTAGTAGTGCATGGATAATTTATGGTCGTGATCTTAATGAATACACAATTATCTTTGGTAGTAGTGCTTGGATAATTTGTGGTCGTGATACTAATGAATATCCTTGGCACGTAGTGCGAGGATGATTCGATGATATGGATTAATTATTGAAATGGGTCTCGTGAATGAAATATTAATTCATGGATGTGGTAAAAGTCATCTTTAGGTAGTAGTGCATTGATAGACTTGGTATGATTATGACCAAGGATTATTCGGTATAATCATGGCCAGTAATTGAAAACACGAATATCCTTGGCGATTGGTGCATGGATAATTAATTAGTCGTGATACTATTAAGTGCGTCTGGCATTATTGGTTTTACTGATTTGTATATCTATAGCACAGTGTGCAAAGATGAATTGTTAATGAATATCTTTGGTAGGATTGCAAAGATGAATTTAATGTTTTCAACGATAAAGGTATTGAGGTATCCTCACCTCTTTATCATATCGGTCGTACCCTAATTTCGAGGGCGAAATTCCATAGGAGGGAGATTGTGAGACCCAGATTTTATCAATAAAGATTTAAATTTTGTTGAAATAATTTTTAATATTATGGTGTGAATTTAAGATAATATTATAGTTGTGGGTAGTATTTATAAATTTTGCAAAAGTATCTGAGTGGTTATATTATATTCGATTGGTGGGGAATATTGGTTTAGCGAGGAATATTAAATACAACTACTCAATCATTGGTGGACCCTAATGAAATTATTATCGGATTGAGAAAGCAACAAAAATATTTTATTGAAATAACGGCGGAAGTTTTACTGGTAGTTCTTGTTGAACTACTACTCGGTAGTAAAATGTCGATGTCGTTATGGTTGCATAAGTAGCACGCGGTATTGATTATTGATGTTTATGTGAGAAGTCACTCGGTTTGATTCCATTATTGTCCGATTAATAATATGAATTATTATAGCGATAATGACGTTTTGTTTTATTAAGTATTATTAACGTAATAAAATGCGAAACATCTTTTATATAAAATAGAATACTTTATTAAAGTTATTACATAAATAGAATATATTATATTTTATTATGCATAGTGTTGCGTAGTGTTTTGCGTAGTGTTTTGCATAGTATTGCATAGTGTTTGCATAGTAAAATGTTTTTATATAAATAGAATATATTATATTTTATTTAAAAGATTTTTCTTTAAATATGGATAGTCGATTAAAGTAAATCAATCTGGACCGTTCATGGATTAATTCTTATGCATTCCATTTTCCTATAAATAGAAGCTCATTCCTTCATTATTTTCTTACGAATTCATTGAAACTCTAGAGAGAAAATTATAGAGAGAGAAAGCTATAGAGAAAATTTTAGAAAGAAGAAGAGTTCTCGCTACTTCACTACTTCTATATTCAGTTCTTTTACAGTGAGGGGTGTTATTCTTTCTTCTTGAAGAGAACATACATTATTCCATTCACTATTATTACATTGGAATAACTTTGTAAAAGTGGCATACCCTATATCATAACCTTTGTATCATGGCGTACCCTATACTTGGTGAAATCCTTATGTTATTCCATTGCTTATTATTACATTGGAATAACTTTGTATCTGTGATTTACCCTATACTTGGTGACATTCTTCTATTATTACATTGGAACATCCCATGCGTGTGTTTTACGGACACAGTTACTGCTTTTTATTATTACATTTGGAACATCACATGCATGTGTTTTACACCGACTGGTTAAAATCTTTATCATTCATTGGAATATCCTATCGTGTGTTTTACAGGATCTGGTTCCATCTTTATTATTACATTGGAACATCACATGGGTGTGAATTTCACGACACGGTTCCGTTATTATTATTATGTTGGAATAACTTTTATCTGTCATGCAATCTGCGTGCATGGTGATTTCTTTTGTTATTCCATTCTTTATTATACCCAGTTAGTTAAAACTTTGACTTACATACTCCATGAAATTAGTAGAATATCCTTGATATTTGCGTTTCATCCGAGAATCTTTTCATGGAAATATTCTTACGATCATTCTTGAATTTTACTCTACAAAAGCGATGTCATGTTGATAATTTGGACGTTAATAATTCATGGATAAATTAATTCTTGAACTTGTTTTATTGAATTATTATGTCATTGTCATCATCCTCGTGTTATATTATGTTATCTTTGGCTTACATACGTAGATGAACTTAGTATGATTATGACCCGAGGATCATTCGGTATAATCGTGGCTTGTTATAAATGATGTGATAAAAGTCCTCGATTGGCTTTTGTAATGCGATGATGGATAGTTTTTGGTATGATTATGACCGGGGTGATTCGGTATAGTCATGACCATTGATAATTTGATGAAAATCCTTGGCCGTGGTACATGGATGATTAGATGTGGTGGTTTATTTATTAAAATTTGAGTCTCGTTGATAAAAAATTGATGAAAACCTTTTAAAACCTAAAAGCGGTAGACTTTATTTTCTACTTGACTCTTTTAATGGATTGCGTATTCATTATTGATTAAAAGCTGGTTGTCTATTGTATTTTATCGGTTTAACATTTGTTGAAGGCTAATGATAATTTATTACTCGCATTATCTTAGTCATAATATTTCTTCTTTGGGCTAGTTGAGCTCACCTTTTCTTTCCTTTATTCTCTTGAAATGAGAACATAGGTTGAGACGAATCGGGGAGCGGAGTAATGGTCGGAGGATAGCAATAGTAGTCCTCACTATTACGTGAAATAGTGTGATAATAGTTGTAATGAGGACTCCTTTTGAGTTTGTATAATATCTAGTAGATAATATTTGTATTCAAACTCACGGTTTATGTCGTATTGTACCACAGCGATTATATTAATAAGTTGTATTTGAATTTATGTACCATGTAAGTAGCAACCCAAGATGGGTGGCGTATACCTAATTTTGGGGGCGTCACACATACACTACTGACGAAGATAATCGTGTATTCATTAGTATCACGACCACAAATTATCCATACACTACTGACCAAAGATAATCGTGTATTCATTAGTATCACGACCACAAATTATCCATACTGACTACGGCGAAAGATAATCGTGTATTCATTAGTATCACGACCACAAATTATCCATGCACTACTACGGCCAAAGATAATCGTGTATTCATTAGTATCACGACCACAAATTATCCATACCTTTACAACCAAAGATAATCGTGTATTCATTAGTATCACGACCACAAATTATCCATAATTTTCATTAGTCCAATGCTTTTATTATGACTTTCATCATAATCCACGTAAACAGATCCTTTTAGTTGAAGAAATATTTGAGGGTTTAAGAAATGAGTTTTTTATCTTTGGGGTCAATACAAAATTTGATTTCACGCCTAGGGTGGGCTAAGTCTTCTTCATGAATACGCCAGAAATTTATTAATAATAGAAATATCGGTCAAAATCGCGACTCTCATCCAAGACTTGGATAATACGTCACATTAATACCAACTGTGACTTCTATCCCTTAACCTGGATAAAGACTCACAATGATACCTATCAACTTGCCATCTTCATTCACGATGTCGCTTTCTGAAAGCCCGCTTCGGTGCATTCCATACAAGAAGTCAACAACGAAAGGTTCGGGGCTCTTTCTTATGGCTCGATATGATGATAATTGACTTTAGTAGTTTGGTTACTTGAATTCACACAACAGGTTGGTTATGAATATAAAAGCTAACAACCTTACAAAAAGCATGATGAGTAGTTAACCAATTGATTCCTAAAATCACATCAAAGGCAAGTATTTTCAAAAAGATAAGATCGACAGGTAACGTGAAAGTGTCGATTTGAATCAACAAGATTTATAAACAGTGGAGGTAACGATGGTTTCTCCCAACTAAGTTTAAACAGATAAATCAAAGTCCAATTTCTCCGGAGTCAAATTTAAGCGTTGAACGCAAGCAAAGAGAGATAAAATAATAGGTAGAACCGGTGATCGAATACGATATAGACTTCGCAAGAGCTTATGATTAACTTACCCGTGATAATTTTATTCGGGTTCCTCGTCGAGAGAAAAAAATGCTCTCTCTTAAACTACCTGGCTTTGGCTTTGTGCGGGACATCCTTTGGCATCACTATCTCAACTGGACTTGACTTCACCATACGACAAAATCGAGCTAAGTGACCTTCTTCCGCAATTAAAACACGCTTTGGATTCTGCGCGTGCAGTTTTAGACGGATGTGTCCCTCCTCATCGCATTTGAAACATATAACCGGTGGTCGTTCTTCTTCCTTTGAAACGGGTCTTTGATCTTGAAAGCGTCTTCACGTCATTGTTGAACCTCTCTCTTCTTGAAATGTTCATTCTTATTATCTTGGCCATGATTACCAATTTAAATGGTTACCATTCTTGGCATGATAATTTTCCCCACGATGGTTATCATTGTTAGATGGTAGTTGCCACCGTGATATGATTATTATCGTGTTGTTGCTCATTACCTTTTGGTTGAAATGACTCAATGATCTCATGTGCTTCATTGCTTATCTCAATATTTTCAGGATGTCATTTTCAAATCGCCACAAAACATGGGTTAAATAACATATCACATATTATCCCTATATACTGACCGATCAAATAAATACCACATAAACTTAGGTAGGTCATACTAGCGAAGGAATTCCCCGTCTCTCCCTCCTAGTTCTTGTCTCACATCTTAGCCAGGATCATATCCTAAAGCTACGATACCAACCGCGACGCCCCAAAATTAGGTATCGTCACCCATCTTGGGTCGCCACTTACATGGTACATAAATTCAAATACAACTTACTAATATAATCGTAGGTGTGCAATACGACATAAATCGTGAGTTTGAATACAAATATTGTCTACTAGATATTATACAAACTCAAAAGGAGTCCTCATTACAACTATTATCACACTATTTCACGAGAATAGTGAGGACTACTAATGCTATCCTCGGACCATTACTCTGCTTTCCCAGACTAAGTCCCAATTATGTTCTTATTTCACAAGAGAAACGGTGAAAGAAAGGTGAGCTCAACTAGCCCATGAAAAATATTATGACTAAGATAATGCGAGATAAATTATCATTAGCCTTCAACAGATGTTAAACCGATAAAATACAATAGACAACCGGTTTAAGCTGCGACGAGAATATCGATCCATTAAAAGAGTCAAGTAGAAAATAAAGTCTACTATCTTTTAGGTTTTAAAAGGTTTTCATCAATTTTTATCATTTGAGACTCAACTTAATAAATAAACCACCACATCTAATCATCCTCGTACCACGGTCAAGGATTTTCATCAAATTATCAATGGTCAAGCGACTATCTTAGAATCACCCCGGTCATAATCATACCAAAAACTATCCATCATTGCATTACGAATACTTTGAGGACTTTTGTCACATCATTTATAGCGAAAGTCAAATGATTATCTTAGAATGATCCTCAGGTCATAATCATACCAAGTTCATCTATGCACGTAAAAGACATAGATAACTTTCAACATAATATAACATGAGGATGATGACAATGACATAATAATTCAATAAAACAAGTTCAAGAATTAATTATCCAAGAACCAATAACGTCCAAGTTGTCGACATGATACTTCTTTGTAGAGTAAAATTCAAGAATGCTCGGAAGAATATTTCCATGAAAGATCTTGGATGAAACGCAAATATCGAGGATATTCTACTAATTTCATGGAGTATAGAAGTCAAAGTTTTAACCAACCGGGTATAATAAAGAATGGAATAACAAAAGAAATCACCATGCACGCGGTACTTGATGAAGCGAGAGTTATTCTAACGAATAATAATAACGGAACGAATTCGTCGTGAAATTCACCGCAAGACAAGATGATCTAACGAATAATAAATCTTTGAATAATAAACAATGGAACCAGTCCGATGTAAAACACCACGCAGACGAGATATTCCAATGTAATAATAAATGCGGAATAATAAATAATGGAACCCGTGTCCCACAGAAACACATGAGATGTGATATTCCAATGAGAATAATAAAGAATGGAATAACGAAAGAAGATCACCAAGTATAGGGGATTCAGCGTATCTGAGTTATTCCAATGAATAAATAAGAATGGAATAATATAAGGATTTCACCAAGTATAGGGTATCGCTGGCGTATACGGAGTTATGTATAGGGTATGCCACTTTTACAAAAGTTATTCAACGAATAATAATGAATGGAATAACAAAAGTTCTCTTCATGAATAAGAAAGAATAACACCCTTTACGAATTACAACAAATAATATCCCTTACCGTAAAAAGACACCGGATATCAAAGTAGTGAAGTACGAATACTACTCTTCTTCTTTCTCTCTATAGATTTTCTCTCTATAAACCTCTCTATAATTTCTCTCTAAAGTTTCAAAGTGAATTAAATAAGAAAATAATAAAGGAATGAGCTTCAATTTATAGGAAAATAGAATGCATAGTAATTAATCCATGAACGGTCCAGATTGATTTACTTTAATCGACGGTCCATATTTAAAGCAAAATCTTTTAAATAAAATATCATATATTCTATTTATATAAAAACATTTTACTATGCAAACACTATGTAACACTATGCAAAACACTATACAAAACACTATTATAACACTATGCATAATAAAATATAATATATTCTATTTATAGAATAACTTTAATAAAGTATTCTATTTTATATAAAAAGATGTTTCTGTTTTATTACGTTAATAATACGAATAAAACAAAACGTCATTATCGCTATGATCGTGACTATAGGTTCTCTTTGGCCAGTAGTGCAAAAGTTGAATTGTTGACTGGTATGATCATGACCATTGAATTTACAATTGAATATTTTTAGCTTAAGTGCAAAGGTGAATTGATCAACATGGTTATAATTATTGTTATATAACTTACGAAATGATTATGTATTTCTTTGATATATGAATATCTTTGGCTCGTGGTGCAAAGATGACTTGTTGATGAATATCTTAGCTTTAGTAGTGCAAAGATGAATCTGTTGATGAATATCTTTGGTAGTGGTGCAAAGATGAATTTATTAGAATGATTATGAGCAGAACCGTGATTTGGTATAACCATGATCTTTGATGTTTGAGGTAAAGACAGTGATAAAATTATCTTAATCCCGGATAAGAAGAGGATTTAGAACTACAATTATGATTATAAGTTATGCGTGTGATTGTGGGCGAGGAATTGTTGATTGATGTTACGAGGATAAAACATTGTTGGTGGACTTTTAACGTGGAGAAGACAATAGACTTTATAGTCTATTTGACTCTTTTAATGGATTGCTTTCGTTCACCGCAACTATATGGTTGAAAAGTTTTATCATCTACCATATGTTCTAAATCTACGATTCATTCTTGATGAAGACTATTGATAATTTATTTATCTTTAGTCATAATATTCTTCTTGAAGCTAGTTGTGCTTTCACCCTTTTGTTTCACAATTCCTTTCGTAATAAAAGTATAGGTTTGGGTCGAGAGGGGATAGCGAGGGAATAGAATGGTGGTCTATAGATGTTTAGTTTGAGGTGAATTTAACTTGGAAGGGTGTTTTGCCACTATCATACAAGATGTCTAATGACATACAAACTCGTGTTATCATAAGACATGGTTGTGCTCATCCACTTTCTTGAGTATATTTACAAGCACTACCTATATAATCTTGGTGTTTGTTTGGAATATAATATCCAAATAGAGACAGTGTGGAGATAATGATATGTCAAGAGAAGACTCACCATTGGGAAGAATATGATAGTAATCTTCTCGTTTTTCTTTAGGGTCTATTGGGTCAACCAGATAATTACGTGGCCATATGATATCTACCATAACCTAAAAAGCATGGCCTCCCATATACGAAGGTTTCTTGAGCACTTCCCAAAGATTCTAATTTCTAAAACAGCTTTTGACTATACCTTTATGTAAGGTGTCATTATGACGTCTTCTGATTGGTATATATTTGTATCCAAACTCACAAAGATATGTGTTGTTGTATTTTTGCACGACTATTGTTGTAATAAAGTTGTAGTTGTTTTTTGTACCATATATTTGCTTGACTTCGAGAATGGGTTGGATGGAATGGACCTATTTTGGGGTTGTTCTGAGTAGTTCAACAAGATCCATGGTAAAACTTCCATGGTTATTTCAATAAAATATTTTTGTCGTTTTCTCGATCGTGAATAAATTACATTATGGGTCCACCAATGATTGAGCCATTATTTAATATTCCTCGCTAAACCGAATATTCCCAAATTAATCGAATATAATATAACCACTTGCATACTTTGCAAAATTTATAAATACTACCCACAACTATAATATTATCTCAAATTCACACCATAATATTAAAAAATTATTTCGACAAAATTTAAATCTTTATTGATAAAATCTGGGGTCTCACAGTAAATAGTTGAATTGATAAAAGTTTCAAGTTAAGAGTGATATATATAAATTTTTCAAAATAAACACGTGGTTATAAAATATTCATTATTATCGGAGAATATTCGTTTTGTTGTGAAATATTATTGATGTCGAAAAATATTTATACGACAGTGCAACCATTTGTGGACCCCATAACGAAAAAATTTCAGATGAAGAAAACGACACGAACGAATTTTTTAATAATAACGGCGTAACGGTTACCGTTAAAACTGTTGGAATACCCGTGGGTAAAGAAAAATAATACGCGTTGTTGCACAATATTTTTTTTAATAATTGTCACTGCACTGTATTTTTCATTATCATTATCAGATCAATAATTCATATTATTTGAATAATATTATTAGATAGTATTATTGGCAATGTCTAACGAAATTCTGTATAGAAAAGTGATTTGGTTACCTAATTGCGCACTAGTAAGTAAAAACCCTTATCGGAAAGCCTCTTCTTTTTTGGGAACGGCCTGGTTGTCATTATTGTGATTCTATAATATTATTTGTGAATAATTAATTACTGATAAAAATGATAAGAAAATATTTATTTAATGGATAAATTTTTAAAAAGACAATTATTAAGAGTTGATATTTTATCTTTTTCGATAAAATAATTCATTCAAATATATTATTGTAATATTACATTATATGTAAGACCCCAACTTATTATTAATGAAATTTAATTTTCTCTATTTATTATTTTGAAATAGTAAGGGTTGATTTGATTAATGTGGATAGTTATAGGTAAAATACGCAAATATTTCAAAATAAGCAAGTGGTTATAAAATATTCATTGTTGTCGGGGAATATTAAATGCGACAAGCCTTGATCGTATGTGGGCCCCATAACGGAAAGCGATTGGATGAAGAAAACGACAAATATAAGTTGTTTAAAAATAACGGCGTAGTTGTTATCGTTAATACTGTTAAAATACTCGGTGGTTAAAACACATTAGCATACGGTATTTGTAAGACCCCGAAATTTTTATTAAACAAAAAGGAATTTCCTTTATCTATTATTTTGAAATAGTAAGGGTTGATTTGATTAATGTGGATAGTTAAGGGTTAAATACGTAAATATTTCAAAATAAGCAAGTGGTTATAAAATATTCATTTTTGTCGGGGAATATTCGTTTGGTCGTGGAATATTAAATCTTTGTCGGGGAATATTAAATGCGGCCAGCAGCGACCATGTGGGGCTCCATAACGGAAAGCGATTGGATGAAGAAAACAACAAATAGAAGTTGGTTAAAAATAACGGCGTAGTTGTTACCGTTAAGACCGTTGGAATACCCGTGGTGGTTAAAACACACTATCACTGCGTTGTTGAGCAAGAAGGCACTTACGATATTGCACCAATTATTGATTAAATGCGTGAAGGCACTACTCAATAATTTGTTACAGTAATTACTTGTTCAATAGTTTATTTTATTGATTCAATAATTGTTGCGTTGATATTTTATATTATTATTGTTTCATAATTGTCATTACGATATTTCCCATTATCGGATCAATAATTCATATTATTTGAATAATATTATTAGATAACATTATTGGCAATGTCTAGAAAGTTCTGTCTAGGAGAGGTTTGGTCACCTAATTGCGGCGCCGAAGGAGAGATCCTTATTGAAAGCCCCTCTTCCTGAGAGCGACTTTGGTTGTCATAAATGTGATTACGTAATATTATTTGTGAATAATTAATTATTGATTCATATGATAAGGAAATATTTATTTTATATGAATATAAATGATGGATTTATTTATGTGGTTATTAATGAAGGAATTAATCTTTGAGATGTTTTATTTGTATTTTGTCGGATTGGAGGTATTAAAAGATCAAATCGGTGTTATTACTGACTTTATTGTGTGAGTTATAATATTTAATCCGACCGTTGGATCGTTGTAATTTTTGGATATGTTATACATATATAAGTTGAGTATATGTCCACAAATTTTGAACCGTTAAAAATGAGCGTATAATTTATTATGAATTTTAAGAGGTGGTGATTCGTAAATTAGGTTATAAATGATTTTGGTGGAAAATTCTAGAATTGGTGGGCCCCACTTGTGGTTGGTGAAAAATGTGCTGAATTTTATTTCAAATGTGGTGGGTGGCAATAGTAGCGAGTAAAGCCATCGGTGTAGCGAGTCAAAATCTGCCCTTGGCGGGCTAACATTTTCCTATAAATAGAGGCTAAGTTAGAATTGAAAATCACACCGAAACAAAGTTTTCTCTCTTTCTCTCTATATTATTGAGCGTAATTTGTGAGTATTTAGATACTTTGAGAGTTCTTTGTTAAGATTACAAGTTTCATTCAAAGATCACTTAGATCTTTCCTTCCGAAATCTTGATTCTTTGAGGTAAGGGATATTATTTTTTCGAAATGATATTATTTCTTCAATATCATTATCTTTGAAATGTTGATCTGAAGTTTTATCAAATTTGGAACTTTTTCATGTCGGGTTCTTATTATTCATGAGTTATTATTCACGAGTTACTATTCATGAGTTACTATTCACGATTCTTATTCACGAGTCTTATTAATGAAAGCGTGAAGATGTTTTTGTGGAATTTCTATCTTTTGGTGTCTGAGTTACTTATTCACGTATCTGGCCTATTCACGTATCTGACACTATTCACGATATCTGAGACTATTCATAAAAAATAAAATTTCTTCTTTTAGTCCAAAATATCTATTCGGATACTAGCTTTGATTGTATCCATGTTTTGATTATTCTTGAATTTTACACCACTATGATTATTTTTGAGGTATTGTTGGACATGGATAAAACAAAGTCTGAATCCTTAATCCTTAATTCTTGTCATTTTGTTTCAATTGGATTCGTTTCTTTAAAAATATTTTCATCATCCTCGATCTTAAATGATGATATTATTGAATATCTTTGGCTGTAGTGCAAAGATGAATGATTTCTGAAGAATATCTTTGGCACTGTGAGTGCAAAGATGAACATGTGTTTAAATGAACATGACCGATCGATGAATATCTTTGGCCTTTAGTGCAAAGATGAGCAGTGTTGAGATGAACATACGATGGATTGATGAATATCTTTGGCCAGTAGTGCAAAGATGAATATTTGATTTGAGATGAATATTGATTGATGTTACGGGGATAAAATATTGATGATGGATTTATTAAATTCATAGATTATAGTAGATTTCATTCTCTACGTAACTCTTACTATGAATTATTATTTCACCTATGCGAATATTGATCCGAAACTTGTTGTCTACATTGTATTCTATCGATTTTTCCTGTTGGAGACTAACGATAATTTGTTGTATATTATCTTAGTCATAATATTCTTCTTTGGCTAGTTGAGCTCACCCTTTTCCTTGTTGTTCCATTTTTCTTCTCGGGAGGCGAGAATGTAGCGAGTACTTAGTGGGGTATGGAATGAAGGTTCTAGAGAGAGTTGTTTAGTAGTCCTCACCATTTTGTAAAATAATGTATCAATAATTATGATGGGGATTTATTTGCGTGTAGATATTATCTGTAAGACAATATTATATTTAAACTCACAATATATATTGTCGTATTTCACACGACATTTGTATTATTGAAGTTGTAGTTTGCTTCTTGTACCATGTATTTGGCGACTTCGAATGGGTGTTGTGTATACCTATTTTGGGGCGTCACAGTTGAAATATCGAGCTTAGGATATGATCTCCATGGAGATCGGGGAATAGAACTAGGAGGGAGAGACGAGTAAATCCTTCGCTTGAAGTGTGTCCTACCTAAGCTTATTTGTTGGTTGGTCATAATATAGGGGTATTATGTGATTTGTTAATTTATTTAATTAACCCTTGTTTTATGATAGTTTTTAAGAATGGCTGCTGAGAACGTTATCAATGGAGTGAATGAGATCGTGGAGACACCTCTAATCGCCAACCAGGATAATGTGATGTCAGGCGAAGAAGGAATTAGAGATATCCATGTGGTAAGTGAAGAATTGATAGTTGACTTTTGAGATAATCGCAGATGTAACGGTGAGAGTGAGGAAGAAGAGGAAGAAGAGGTACTGAAGAGAGTTTATTAGAGGTATTTTATGATCAAAATATAGAATTGCAAAATCGTATTCATGAGTTAGAAGAAGCAAATTTGAAGAATTGCAGGCGAATGCGTGGAGCAAAAGGATGCAACGATTCAAGCTTGTGTTACCCGATACGTGATGCTTGAATGAAGCACTCTTTGGCGAGTATAAGATGATAAAGTGGAATCGAAATGAAAGAAGAAATAATCTGAACGCAGTGAGAATGAGTGATGCGTGGGTAAAAAAAAGCACGACGCGTTGATATTATGGAAAGAGATGTCCAATCTAAAAAGAGAAGATTTAACGATGACGGGAAGACGTCGGCAGCAGCATCAGCACCATCAACAAATTCTAGGGGAAGAGAACGATCGCCAGTTAGATGCTACAGATGTGGAGAGGAGGGACATATAAGGTCAAACTGTTCAAAGCCTTCCAAGGTATGTTTTAGTTATGGAAAAGATGGTCACATAGCTCGATTTTGTCCTATAGCGAAATCAAGTCCAGTTGGGACGTTGGCACCAGAGGCGGATACAGAAAAGTCAAAGTCAACGATTACTGGAAGAGCGTTTTTCGTGACCGGTCAAAATATGAGGAACCCGAACGAAGTTAGCACGGGTTAGTTAATTATAAATTCTTGCGAAGTTTATATACCGGTTCTACCCATTCTTTTATCTCTCTTGCTTGCGCTCAACGTTTAAACTTGACTCCGGAGAAATTAAATTTTGACCTATCTGTGGAGACTCCATTAGGAGAATCTTTCATTACATCCGTTGTTTAAAAATCTTGCTTGATTCAGGTTGGCACTATCACATTACCTGTTAACCTTATTTCTATAGAGATATTTGCTTTTGATGTGATTTTAAGGTTAACTACTCATCATGCCAAAATTGATTACTTTCGTAAGGTTGTTAGTTTTCATATTCCTAAGCAACCTTGTTATTCAATTCAATGAATCAAACCATTGTAGTCAAACATTTTCATATCAAGCCATGAAGTCATTCGTTTATTACGGATGTCAAGTTTTCTTAGTCCATGTTATGGATTTGAATAAAGACACGTCAGATTTGAATAATATTCTTGTTGTTATTGATTTTTCCTGACGTATTTCTGAAGAATTTCTTGGCTTACTCCCAAAGCCCGATATTAAATTTTGTATCAAATTTGAACCCTCTACAAAACTCATTTCTAAAATCTCATATCGAATGGCTCTATTGAACTTGAGAGTTAAAAATTCAACTATAGAATTTGGTACACTGAGCCTTTATCTTGTGACTTCCTTTGTGGAATTCACCTAAGCTGAACTCTCTGTAAGGGACGTCATATTAGATGCGATAAGTAAAGCGATAGGTGTCATTGTGACGTCTTTATCCAAGATTGGGATATGAGTCACGATTGAGAACAACCTAAGTCGGTGAATCGAAATGCGTAGTTTTCAGGCTTAGTTGGTTATTATCGGAGATTCGTTGAAAGATATTCTCGAATCGCTACTCCATTAACTCAAATAACTTTCGAAGGGATACGTGAAATTCGTTTGGAGCGAAGAATGCGAGAAGAGTTTCCAAGAGCTTAAGAGGAGACTTATTTCGGCACTGCTCTAACAATACCATCTGGTTTGGATGGATTTGTTATCTCAAATGATGCTTGAGCAAAGGGTTGGGATGTGTTCTCATGCAACGTGGGAAAGTCATAGCTTTATGCCTCATGACAACTTAAAGAGTATGAGAGGAATTATCCTACTCATGATCTAGAGTTAGCGGCGTGATGCGTTCCAAGCTTAAAGATATGGAGGCACTATCTATATGGGGAGAAAGTGGAGATATATTCGGACCATAAAAGCCTTAAATATTTCTTCACTCAAAAAGAACTCAACATCTGGCAATGACGTTGGCTCGAGCTATTGAAAGACTACGACCACACTATTCAATACCATCCCGGTAAAGCGAACGTGGTAGTGGTGACGATTGAGTAGAAGATCATATCGCGACGAAAAGCGATGATGTCAAGTATACGCGTGTAGAGCCAACTTTAATAGAAAAGTTAAGGTTGCTCAAGTCACCGAATCTTGAGTGATGCATATGAAGAAGAAAGTACAAGAAGGAGCTATTCCTAAGCGAGAATTGATGAAGAAGGAATACTTGAGTCCACTCTAGATTTTGTGTTCTAACGACTCGATTTGAAGTACAAGATTATGATGGAGGCACACAATACACCATTTGCAATCCATCTCGAAGTACTAAAATGTATCGTGATCTTGACATACATTTTGGTGGAACAATATGAAGAGAGAGATTGCAAAGTTTATCTCGATGTGTTTAACTTGCCACGTGTAAAGGCGGAGCATCTAGTACCTAAGGGTCCGTTGCAACCACTTGAGATTTCGGAATGGAAGTGGAACACATTACCATGGATTTCGTTCACGGGTCTTCCTACGGTTTCTCAAGGCATCAATGCTATTTGGGTTATTGTTGATAGATTAACCAAATCTGCTCATTTCTTCTTAAATCACGGAGACTTATTCCTTGAGCGTCTTCTTTAGTATATACGTAAATGAGATTGTGAGGTTGCATGGCATGCTGTATCCATAGTTTCGGATCGTGACCCAAGATTCACTTCAAGATTTTGGGTTAGCTTGCAAAAAGCTATGGGCACGAATTTGCGATTTAGTTCGGCATACCATCCCCAAACGGAAGGACAATCAGAGAGGACTATTCAAACTCTTGAAGATTTATTAAGACTCTGTGTCCTAGACTTCAAGGCGATTGGGATAAGTATTTACCATTGGTGGAATTCTCCTACAACAACAGCTTATCGAGCAAGTATAGGTGTAGCTCCATTTGAAGCATTATATGGGCGAAAATGTCGTTCTCCAATATTTTGGGATGAGGTGGGTGAAGCAACATTGTTGGGACCCGAAAGTTAATATGCGATATACTACCAAAAGATCCAAATGATTCGACAACGTATCTGAAGCAAGCAAGATCGACAAAAGAGTTATGCGGATCTTCATCGAAAGGGCGTGGAATTTAGTGTAGGGGATCATGTATTATTATTGAGTTGCTCCATGGAAGGGAGTTACAAGATTTGGGAAGAGAGGAAAGCTCAATCCACGATTTATCGGTCCATTTCAAATTCTTGGCCGAAAGTAGGAAATGTAGCCTATAGACTTGCGTTACCTCCAAGTATGTCTCGTGTTCATAATGTGTTTCACATATCTCATACTTCATAAATATGTGAAAGACCCGAACCACGTTATAGAGTTAGAACCGGACGAGATAGCGAGAGACTTAACGTATGAGGAGGTACTGTCAAGATTTTGGATAGGAAGGAGCGTATCCTACGCTAAGAAAGGTCATACCACAAGTTAAAGTTTTGTGGAGGAATCATGCTTTATATAGAAATGACACAGGAATTGGAACGGAAATGAAAGCGAGGTATCCTCACCTTTTGAAACACTGCAGTCGTCGTCGTCAATTTCGAGGACGAAATTTCATAAGGAGGGAGGTTGTAAGACCGAAATTTTTTTAAATAAAAGGAATTTCCTTTATCTATTATTTTGAAATAGTAAGGGTTGATTTGATTAATGTGGATAGTTAAGGGTTAAATACGCAAATATTTTAAAATAAGCAAGTGGTTATAAAATATTCATTTTGTCTGGGAATATTCGTTTGGTCGTGGAATATTAAATCTTTGTCGAGAATATTAAATGCACTGCCAAGCGACCATGTGTGGGCTCCATAACTGAAAGCGATTGGATGAAGAAAAACGACAAATATAAGTTGGTTAAAAATAACTGGCGTAGTTATTCTGGTTAAGACTGTTGGAATACCCGGGTTAAAACACACTAATCGCGTTGTTGAGCGATGGCACGCAGTATTGCACCAATTATTGATTCGACGCGTAAGAAGGCACTACTCAATAATTGTTACGATGAATTCTTGTTCAATAGTTTATTTTATTGATTCAATAATTGTTGCGTTGATATTTTATATTATTATTGTTTGATAATTGTCATTACAAAGATATTTCCCATTATCGGATCAATAATTCATATTATTTGAATAATATTATTAGATAACATTATTGGCAATGTCTAGAAAGTTACATCTAAGGAGAGGTTTGGTCACCTAATTGCGGCGCCAAGTGAGGAGAGATCCTTATTGAAAGCCCCTCTTTCCTGGAAGCAACTGGTTGTCATAAATGTGATTACGTAATATTATTTGTGAATAATTAATTATTGATTCATATGATAAGGAAATATTTATTTTATATGAATATAAATGATGGATTTATTTATGTGGTTATTAATGAAGGAATTAATCTTTGAGATGTTTTATTTGTATTTTGTCGGATTGGAGGTATTAAAAGATCAAATCGGTGTTATTACTGACTTTATTGTGTGAGTTATAATATTTAATCCGAATGTTTGGATCGTTGTAATTTTTGGATATGTTATACATATATAAGTTGAGTATATGTCCACAAATTTTGAACCGTTAAAATGAGCGTATAATTTATTATGAATTTTAAGAGGTGGTTTGATTCGAAATTAGGTTATAAATGATTTTGGTGGAAAATTCTAGAATTGGTGGGCCCCACTTGTGGTTGGTGAAAAAAAATGTGTTTGAATTTTATTTCAAATGTGGTGGGTGGCAATAGTAGCGGTAAAGCCATCGGTGGCAGAATCAAGTCTGCCTTGGCGGTATAACATTTTCCTATAAATAGAGGGCTAAGTTAGAATTGAAAATCACACCGAAACAAAGTTTTCTCTCTCTCTCTATATTATTGAGCGTAATTTGTGAGTATTTAGATACTTTGAGAGTTCTTTGCTCAATCAAGTTTCATTCAAAGATCACTTAGATCTTTCCTTCCGGCAATCTTGATTCTTTGAGGTAAGGGATATTATTTTTTCGAAATGATATTATTTCTTCAATATCATTATCTTTGAAATGTTGATCTGAAGTTTTTATCAAATTTGGAACTTTTTCATGCTCGGGTTACTTATTCATGAGTTACTATTCACGAGTTACTATTCATGAGTTACTATTCACGAAGTTCTTATTCACGAGTACTATTAATGAAGCGTGAAGATGTTTTTGTGGAATTTCTATCTTTTGGTGTCTGAGTTACTATTCACGATATCTGAGCCTTTATTCACGATATCTGACACTATTCACGTATACGGCACTATTCACCAAAAAATAAAATTTCTTCTTTTCGTCCAAAATATCTATTCTGGATACTAGCTTTGATTGTATCCATGTTTTGATTATTCTTGAATTTTACACCACTATGATTATTTTTGAGGTATTGTTGGACATGGATAAAACAAAGTACTGAATCCTTAATCCTTAATTCTTGTCATTTTGTTTCACTTGGGATTCGTTCTTTAAAAATATTTTTCATCATCCTCAGTCTTAAATGATGATATTATTGAATATCTTTGGCCTGTAGTGCAAAGATGAATGATTTCTGAAGAATATCTTTGGCTGTAGTGCAAAGATGAATGATTTCTGAAGAATATCTTTGGCTTTAGAGTCAAAAAGATGAACATGTGTTTAAATGAACATGATGGGTGATGAATATCTTTGGCCTTTAGTGCAAAGATGAGCAGTGTTGAGATGAACATGATGGATTGATGAATATCTTTGGCTGTGTAGTGCAAAGATGAATATTTGATTTGAGATGAATATTGATTGATGTTACAGGGGATAAAATATTGATGATGGACCGTTAAATTCATAGATTATAGTAGATTTCATTCTCTACGTAACTCTTCTATGAATTATTATTTCCACTATGAATATTGATCCGAAACTTGTTGTCTATTGTATTCTATCGATTTTTCCTGTTGGAGACTAACGATAATTTGTTGTATATTATCTTAGTCATAATATTCTTTTACTTTGGGCTAGTTGAGCTCACCCTTTTCCTTGTTGTTCCATTTTTCTTCTCGTGAGGCGAGAATGTAAATGAAAGTACTAGTCGGGGTATGGAATGAAGGTTCTAGAGAGAGTTGTTTAGTAGTCCTCACCATTTTGTAAAATAATGTATCAATAATTATGATGGGGATTTATTTGCGTGTAGATATTATCTGAAGACAATATTATATTTAAACTCACATTATATATTATCGTATTTCACCGACATTTGTATTATTGAAGTTGTAGTTTGCTTCTTGTACCATGTATTTGGCGACTCGGAATGGGTGTTGTGTATACCTATTTTGGGGGCGTCCACGGTTAATATCGAGCTTAGGGATATGATCTCTGGCGGAGATCGGGAATAGAACTAGGAGGGAGAGGCGAGTAAATCCTTCTTCGCTAGTGTGTCCTACCTAAGCTTATTTGTTGGTTGGTCATAATATAGGGGTATTATGTGATTTGTTAATTTATTTAATTAACCTTGTTTTATGATAGTTTTTAAGAATGGTCATTTGAGAACGTTATCAATGGAGTGAATGAGATCGTGGAGACACCTCTAATCGCCAACCGGGATAATGTGATGTCGAGCGAAGAAGGAATTAGAGATATCCATGTGGTAAGTGAAGAATTGATAGTTGCACCCCAGATAATCGCAGATGTAACAAATTGAGAGTGAGGAAGAAGAGAAGAAGAGGTACACAAGAGAGTTTATTAGAGGTATTTTATGATCAAAATATAGAATTGCAAAATCGTATTCATGAGTTAGAAGAAGCGGTTTGAAGAATTGCGAGGCGATCGTGGAGCAAAAGGATCTGACGATTCAAGCTTGTGTTACCCGATCGTGATGCTTGAATGAAGCACTCTTTGGCGAGTATAAGATAAGATGATAAAGTGGAATCGAAATGAAAGAAGAAATAATCGAACGAGTGAGAATGAGTGATGCATGGGTAAAAGCCGCACGACGCGTTGATATTATGGAAAGAGATGTCCAATCTAAAAAGAGAAGATTTAACGATGACGGAAAGACGTCGGCGAAGAAGATCGCACTTCATCAACAAATTCTAGGGGAAGAAGAACGATCGCCGCTTAGATCTTTCTGAGATGTGGAGAGGAGGGACATATAAAATCAAACTGTTCAAAGCCTTCCAAGGTATGTTTTAGTTGTGGAAAAGATGGTCACATAGCTTCGATTTTGTCTATAAGCGAAATCAAGTCCAGTTGGGACGTTGGCACCAGAAAGCGGATATAGAAAAAGTCAAAGTCAACGATTCTTTGGAAGAAGCGTTTTTTAACCGGCCAAAATAATCGAGGAACCCGAACGAAGCTATTTATTATGAATTATTGAAGTTTCGAAGCTCTGAAATAATTGATTTTTGGAAGTTTAAAATAATTTAAATAAGAAAACGTTTTTTATGTTTGGTGGGCATCTTTAAC
Organism: Panax quinquefolius; assembly: GCA_020205615.1. Lineage (NCBI taxonomy): Eukaryota > Viridiplantae > Streptophyta > Magnoliopsida > Apiales > Araliaceae > Panax > Panax quinquefolius. The sequence continues at coordinate 118,130,381 of CM035168.1, forward strand.
ATATGCTAGAAATGAATTGGATGCTTGGATGCGTAGGAAGATGTGGAAAAATAAATAATATTAATTTATTAAATTTTTTACTTTGGTGTTCTAAGCATTTTCCTATAAATAGGGTGCTTAGGTTAGAATTGAAAATCACACCGTAAATCAAGTTTTCTCTCTATATTATCGAGCGTATTCTTGTAAGTATTTTGAGTATATTTTGAGTATTGTTATACGATTGCAAGTTCAAGTCATAGCCTATATCCTGTTTTTAATTAGAAATCTTGATCTTTCGAGGTAAGGGATATTATTTTTTTAAAATGATATTATTTCTTTCAATATCATTATCTTAGAAGTATTGATCTAAACTTTTAATCAAATTTGGAACTTTTTGTGTTTGGGAGTTACTATTCACGTATAATGTCTTATTCACGTATCTGATCTTATTCACGAATCTGACCTTATTCACAGAAAAATTAAATTTTTTCTTTTCGTCCAAAATATCTATTATGAATACTAGCTTTGATTGTATCCATGTTTTGATCATTCTTGAATTTTACACCACTATGATTATTTTTGAGGTATTTTTGGACATGGATAAAACAAAGTACGAATCCTTAATCCTTAATCCTTGTCATTTTGTTTCACTGGATTCGTTTCTTTAAAAATATTTTTCATCATCCTCAGTCTTAAATGATGATATTATTGAATATCTTTGGCCTGTAGTGCAAAGATGAATGATTTCTGATGAATATCTTTGGCCCATAGTGCAAAGATGAACAGGTGTTTAGATGAACATAACCAACTGATGAATATCTTTGGCCTGTAGTGCAAAGATGAATATTTGATTCCATATATATATTGATTGATGTTACAGGGATAAAAGATAGACGATGAACTTTTAAATTCATACATAGAAGATAGTAGTTTGCATTCTCTACTTAACTCTTCTAATGAATTATTATTTCCGTTGCGAATATTGATTTAAAACTTGTTGTCAATTGTATTCTATTAGATTTTTTCCCTGTTGAAGACTAATGATAATTTGTTGTATATTATCTTAGTCATAATATTCTTTACTGGGCTAGTTGAGCTCACCCTTTTCCTTTTTGTTCCATTTTTCTTCTCAGGAGGCGAGAATATAGCGAGTGCGAGTCGGGGTATGGAAAGAAGGTTCTAGAGAGAGTTGTTTAGTAGTCCTCACCATTTTTGTAAAATAATGTATCAATAAATGTGATGAGGATTTATTTGAGTATAGATATTGTCTAGAAGATAATATTTTTATTCAAACTCACGCTTTCTTGTTGTAATAATAAAGTTGTAGTTGTTTTACGTACTATGTATTGACAACTCGGAATGGGTGATGTATACCTATTTTAGGGGCGTCACGGTTGGATCGAAGCTTAGGGATATGATCTCTGGCGGAGATCGGGAATAGAACTAGGAGGGAGAGACAGTAAATCCTTCGCTAGTGTGTCATACCTAAGCTTATTTGTTAGTTGGTCAAGATATATAGGGATATTATGTGATATATTGATTTTCTTAATTAACCCTTGTTTTATGACAACATTTGAGAATGTCGATGAGAATATTAACAAAGGAAATGAGACCGTGGAGACGCTTTTGTACTCACAACGAGGAGAACATGCAACAGTGACAATGTTCTTTTCTGTGAACAACACCAATTGAAGCGAGATGATGAGCGATGGGATGTTTAGAAGCTTTTTGCGGTTCATGCAAAATTAGGCGATGGAGACTCGTGTTCAAAATACGGGGAGGAAATGATAGCAATTCACGGTTGTCACAAACCAGCGATTCAAAGAGTTGGGACCACCGAAATTTAAGGGAAAGCGGATCCGATCATGGCGGAAACATGGGTCAAGCAAATTACCAAGATATTCGATGTCTTGGGATGCACGGAGGAACGAAGGTTCCATTCGCCACCTTTATGTTCCGTGGCGAAGCGGACTTCACCGGTGGGAGTCTGTGAAGCGTACACATCCAAATTACATTTCGGCATGTCTTGGGAGACGTTTGAAACTATTTAATGACAAATACTTTCCTGCAAGTGTTCGTCGTATGAAGGAAGTGGAGTTCATCGATTAGAACAAAACAACATGGCGGTGTCTCAAATGCGAGGCAAAGTTTGCGAGTTATCCGTGTTTGCACCTCATTTGGTGGAGAATGAAGAAGCGTATATGGCGGATGATGTTTACGAGAGGTTTGAAACCCGGCATACGACAATATCTCATTTATCATAAATTTTCTCTCTAATCGAGATGTTATAAGCAGGGCTCAATTATTAGAAGCGAGATAACGAAAGACGGTCAATCGAGGGACCACAATCGAGGATCATCTGGGAGATAGCGATCAACAAAACAACGATAACCAAATGGAGAAAGAAAAAAGACGGACAAAATGGTAACCACTCTGGTGGTAATCATGGCCATGAAAATAGAAGAAGCGAGTCGAGAGGAGATTTTAAAAGGGAGATTTAACAACGACCATGTGAAGACGCAGCGGTCTTGCAAAGAATCGGTTCTAAGGGAGGAGAACGACCACCGATCATATATGCTATAAATGCGAGAAAGAGGGACATATCACCAAACTACCCACAACAGCTCAAGGTATGCTATAATTGTGGAAAGGAAGGACATATCGCTTCGAGATTGATCAGAAGCGAAACCTAGTTCAATGAGGGCGGTGACTCAAAAGATCATCCCGAAAAGTCAAAGTCAACGGTTCTTGGAAGAGCGTTTGTTGTGGATCGGGTCATAATACGAGGAACCCAAACGAGGTGATCACGGGTAAGTATTTATAAATTCTTGCGAAGTTTATACCTTACTTGATCACCTGCTACCCATTCATTTATCTCTCCCGCTTGTGCTCAATGTTTAAACTTGACTCGGAGAAATTAGACTTTGACCTATCTGTGGAAACTCCGTTAGGAAGAAACTTTCATCACATCCACTGTTAATAAATCTTTTTTGATTCAAGTTGGCACCATCACCTTACCCGTGACCTTATCTCTTTAAAGATACTTGTTTTTGATGTGATTTTAGGGATTGATTGGTTAACTACTCATCATACCAAAATTGATTGTTTTCGTAAGGTTGTTAGTTTTATATTCCTAACCAACCTGTTATGCAATTCAAGCAACTAAACCATTAAAATCAATCATCATCATATTTAATCATAAAGCTATTCGCTTATTGAAAAAGCGGATGTCAAGCTTTCTTAGCCCATGTTGTGGATTTGAATAAAGACACGTCAAATTTGAATAATATTCCTTTTGTTATTGACTTTCCGACGTATTTCTGAAGAACTTCCGGTCTACCCCGAGAACGTGAAGTTGAATTCTTTATTGATCTTGAACACGGTACAAAGCCCATTTCTAAAACCCTATATCGAATGGTTCCTATTGAACTTGAGAGTTAAAGGTCCAACTACGGGAGTTGTTGGACATCCAGTTTCATTCATCCTAAGTACATCTCCTTGGGGTGCTCTGTTTTATTCAGTAAAGAAGAAAGACGATAGTATGCGACTTTGTATTGACTATCGGGAATTGAACCATGTCACCATCAAGAATAGGTATCCTCTATCTCGTATTGATAACTTGTTTGACTAGTTGCAAGGGGCACAATTTTTTTCAAAGATCGATCTTCATTCGGATATCATCAATTTGAAGATTAGGCGAGGATATTCCAAAGACGCCTTTAGAACTCGGTACGGGCATTATGAATTCTTAGTCGTGTCTTTCGGATTGACTAATGCTCATGCGGCTTTCATGGATATGATGAATCGAGTATTCAAGGAATATTTGGATCAATTCGTTGTTGTTTTTATTGATGACATCCTCATATATTCCAAAAGTTGTGAAGATCATGAGCACCATTTGAAGCTAGTACTCCAAAGGCTTCATGAAAACAAGCTTTATGCCAAGTTGAAGAAATGCGAGTTCTGGCTTGAGGAAGTAGCATTCCTTGGGCACGTGGTGTCGAAACATGGAGTATCTGTTGATCTGGCGAAGATTGAAGCAATACAAAGTTGGGAGCAACCGAAGTCGGTGATCAAGTCACGTAGCTTTTGGGCTTAGTGGGTTATTATCGGAGATTCGTGGAAGGTTTTTCTCGGTGCTACTCCATTAACCCAGCTAACTCGGAAGGATACAAAATTCGTTTGGAGCGAAGAATGCGAGAAGAGTTTCCAAGAGCTTAAGAGGAGACTCATTTCGGCACCTGTTCTAACAATACCATCTGGTACGGATGGATTTGTTATCTCTGACGATGCTTGAGCAAAGGGTTAGGATGTGTTCTCATGCAACGTGGGAAAGTCATAGCCTATGCCTCGCGACAACTTAAAGAGTATGAGAGGAATTATCCTACTCATGATCTAGAGTTAGCGGCCCATCGTTTTCATGCTTAAAGATCTGGAGGAATTATCTATATGGGGAGAAAGTGGAGATATATTCGCACCATAAAAGCCTCAAATATTTCTTCACGCAAAAGGAACTCAACATGCAAGAACGACGTTGGCTCGAGTTGTTGAAAGATTACGACCACACTATTCATACCATCCTGGAAAAGCGAACGTGGTAGTGACACGTTGAGTGAAAAGATCATATCTTTGGAATGAGTGCGATGATGTCAAGTATACGTAGAGCCAACTTTAATAGAAAAGTTAAGGTTGCTCAAGCCACCGAATTCGAGATGATGATGCGTATGAAGAAGAAAGTACAATAAGGTGTTATTCCGGAAGCGAGAATTGATGAAGAAGGAATACTTCGAGTCCACTCCAGACTTTGTGTTCATAACGACTCTGATTTGAAGTACAAGATTATGATGGAGGCACACAATATACCATTTGCAATCCATCTTGGAAGTACTAAAATGTATCGTGATCTTCGACATACATTTTGGTGGAACAATATGAAGAGAGAGATTGCAAAGTTTATCTCGATGTGTTTAACTGGTCAACGTGTAAAGGCGGAGCATTTAGTACCTAAGGTTCTGTTGCAACCACTTGAGATTCCGAAATGGAAGTAGGAACACATTACCATGGATTTCGTTACGGGTCTTCCTACGGTTTCTCAAGGCATCGATGTTATTTGGGTTATTGTTGATAGATTAACCAAGTCTGCTCATTTCTTGTAGATACGGGAGACTTATTCCCTTGAACGTCTTGCTAGTATATACGTGAATGAGATTGTGAGGTTGCATGGCATGCTTGTATCCATAGTTTCGGATCATGACCCAAGATTCACTTCAAGATTTTGGGTTAGCTAGCAAAAAGCTATGGGCACGGATTTGCGATTTAGTTCGGCATACCATCCTCAAACGGACGGACAATCAGAGAGGACTATTCAAAATCTTAAAGATTTATTAAAACTCTGTGTCCTAGACTTCAAGGGTAGTTGGGATAAGTATTTACCATTGGTGGAATTCTCCTACAACAACAGTTATCAGACAAGTATAGGTGTGGCTCCATTTGAAGCATTATGTGGACGAAAGTGTCGCTCTCCAATATATTGGGATGAAGTGGGTGAAGCAACATTGTTGGGACCCGAGTTAGTACGTATGACTACCGAAAAGATCCAAATGATTCGACAACGTATACAAACGACACAAGATCGACAAAAGAGTTATGCGGATCTTCATCGAAAGGACATGGAATTTAGTATATGGGATCATGTATTGTTGCGAGTTGCTCCATGGAAGGGAGTTACAAGATTTGGGAAGAGAGGAAAGCTCAATCCACGATTTATTGGTCCATTTCAAATTCTTGACCGAGTAGGAAATGTAGCCTATAGACTCGCGTTACCTCCGAGTATGTCTCGTGTTCATAATGTGTTTCACATATCTGTATTTCGTAAATATGTGAAAGACCCGAACCACGTTATTGAGTTAGAACCGGACGAGATAGCCGAAGACTTAACGTATGAGGAGGTACCTGTTAAGATCTTGGATAGAAAGGAGCATGTCCTACGCACAAAGGTAATACCACAAGTTAAAGTTTTGTGGAGGAACCATGCTATTGAAGAAATGACCTGGGAATTGGAAACGGAAATGAAAGCGAGGTATCCTCACCTTTTCGAAACACCAGGTACGTACATCAATTTCGAGGACGAAATTTCATAAGGAGGGGAGGTTGTAAGACTCCAACTTATTATTAATGAAATTTAATTTTCTCTATTTATTATTTTGAAATAGTAAGGGTTGATTTGATTAATGTGGATAGTTATGGGTAAAATCATGAAATATTTCAAAATAAGAAAGTGGTTATAAAATATTCATTGTTGTTTGGGAATATTCGTGCGACGGCACAAACCATGTGGGCCCCATAACTAAAAAGCGATTAGATGAAGAAACGACAAATATAAGTTGTTTAAAAATAACGACGTAGTTATTCTGAATTAATCTTGTTAAAATACTTTGGGTTAAAACACGGTATACACGGTATTGCACCAATTATTGATTCTTACGTGAAGACACTTTACTCGATAATGGTTACGTGAATTATTGCTCGATAGATTTTATTGATTTAATAATTCTTTGAGTTGATATTTTATATTCTTTGTTGTTTCAATAATTGTCATTACACGGTATTTTCATTATCGAAGCAATAATTCATATTATCTGAATAATATTATTAGATAACATTATTGGCAATGTCTAAAAAGTTACGTCAAGGAGAGGTTTGGTCACCCTAATTACACGTCGATGAGGAGAAATTCTTATTGAAAGCCCCTTTTTTAAGGGCTGCTCAGTTGTCGATATTGTGATTCGTAATATTATTTGTGAATAATTTATTATTGATTCATATGATGAGGAAAATATTAATTTTATGTGGATATAGATGGAGAAAATTTTAATGTGACAATTGTTGAAAATTGAAATTTTATCTTTTTCTGATAAAATAATTCATTTAAATATATTACTATATTTTAATAATATAATAATGATGATATTATTACGATGAATGTGGGATATATGAGTATATATGGAGGAGTATTTTTGTTACAAAAAATATTTAAAGCATGTTTTATGTGTCAGTGGACCCCATTTCTTGACTGAAATTTGATTATAGCTTGTAAAATCGTCCGTTTGTGAATTTCGGTCAATTTTTATTTGAAATATGGAAAAACTTCCTTCTGTAAAGTTGTTGATAATGGAATTTCCTATAAAAACTCGCGAGATTCGAATTTTCTGATAAAAGGGCTATTTATTATGAATTATTGAAGTTCCGAAGCTCTTAAATAATTGATTTTTGAAAGTTTAAAATAATTTAAATAAGAAAAACATTTTTTGTGTTTGGTGGGCATCTTTAACATATGCTAGAGACTGAATTCAGATGCTTGGATGCATAGGAAGATGTGGAAAAATAAATAATATTAATTTATTAAATTTTCTACTTTTGTGTTCTAAGCATTTTCCTATAATTAGGTGCTTAGGTTAGAATTGAAAATCACCTCCGAATGAAGTTTTCTCTATATTATCGGTATTCTTGTGAGTATTTTGAGTATATTTTGAGTATTGTTATACGGTGCAAGTTCAAGTCATAGCCTTTATATCCAGGTGTTTCAATTTAAGTCTTGATCTTTCGAGGTAAGGGATATTATTTTTTTTTAAAATGATATTATTTCTTTCAATATCATTATACCGAAGTATTGATCTAAACTTTTAATCAAATTTGGAACTTTTTGTGTCGGGGTTACTATTCACGTATATAATCTTATTCACGTGTACTTTATCTTATTCACGAATCTGACTAGACTATTCACAGAAAAATTAAATTTTTTCTTTTCATCCAAAATATCTATTATGAATACTAGCTTTGATTGTATCCATGTTTTGATCATTCTTGAATTTTACACCACTATGATTATTTTTGAGGTATTTTTGGACATGGATAAAACAAAGTACTGAATCCTTAATCCTTAATCCTTGTCATTTTGTTTCACTTTGGATTCGTTTCTTTAAAAAATATTTTTCATCATCCTCGGTCTTAAATGATGATATTATTGAATATCTTTGGCTCAGAGTGCAAAAGATGAATGATTTCGATGAATATCTTTGGCCCATAGTGCAAAGATGAATGTGTGTTTAGATGAACATAACTAATGATGAATATCTTTGGCTCAGTAGTGCAAAGATGAATATTTGATTCCATATATATATTGATTGATGTTACAGGGATAAAAGATAGACGATGAACTTTTAAATTCATACATAGAAGATAGTAGTTTGCATTCTCTACTTAACTCTTCTAATGAATTATTATTTTCGTTGCGAATATTGATCTAAAACTTGTTGTCAATTGTATTCTATTAGATTTTTTCCCTGTTGAAGACTAATGATAATTTGTTGTATATTATCTTAGTCATAATATTCTTTACTGGGCTAGTTGAGCTCACCCTTTTCCTTTTTGTTCCATTTTTCTTCTCAGGAGGCGAGAATATAAGCGAGTACGAAGCCTGGGGTATGGAATGAAGGTTCTAGAGAGAGTTGTTTAGTAGTCCTCACCATTTTGTAAAATAATGTATCAATAAATGTGATGAGGATTTATTTGAGTATAGATATTGTCAGAAGATAATATTTGTATTCAAACTCATAGTTTTACTATTGTAATAATAAAGTTGTAGTTGTTTCGTACCATGTATTGACAACTCGTAATGGGTGATGTATACCTATTTTGGGGGCGTCACGGTTGGTATCGAGCTTAGGGATATGATCTCTGGCGGAGATCGGGGAATAGAACTAGGAGGGAGAGACGAGTAAATCCTTCGCTAGTGTCTCCTACCTGCTTATTTGTTAGTTGGTCAAGATATATAGGATATTATGTGATATATTGATTTCCTTAATTAACCCTTGTTTTATGACAAAGATTTGAAAATATCGACCGAGAATATTAACAATGGAAATGAGACCGTGGAGAGCCTTTGTACTCACCAACGAGGAGAACATGCAACAGTGACAATGTTCTTCCCGCGAACAACAACACCAATTGAGCAGATGATGAACGAGGGGATGTTTAGAAGCTTTTTGCGGTTCATAAAAATCGACGAGGAGACTCGTGTTCAAAATACTGAGGAGAAATGATAGCAATTCACGGGTTGTCATGCCCAAGGATTCAAAGAGTTGGGACCACCGTAATTTAAGGGAAAGCCGGATCCGATCATGGCGAAAACATGGGTCAAGCAAATTACCAAGATATTCGATGTCTTGGGATGCACGGAGAAACAGAAGGTTCCATTCGCCACCTTTATGTTCCATGGCGGGCGGACTACTTGGTGGGAGTCTCATGAAGTGTACACATCCACCGCTTCAAAGATGTCTTGGGAGACGTTTGAAAACTATTTAATGACAAATACTTTCCTGCAAGTGTTCGGTCGTATGAAGGAAGTGGAGTTCATCGATTAGAACAAAACAACATGGCGACGTGTCTCAAGACGAGGCAAAGTTTGCGAGTTATCGTGTTTTGCACCTCATTTGGTGGAGAATGAGGAACGATATGACGCGGATGTTTCGAGAGGTTTGAAACCCGGCGTATGACAATATCTCATTTATCATAAATTTTTCTCTATTCAGATGTTGTAAATGGCTCAATTATTAGAGAGATAACTTAGTCTCACAAACCGAGGGACCACAATCGATCATCATCCGGGAGATAGCGATCAACAAAACAATGATAACCAAATGGAGAAAGAAAAAGATTTGACAAAAATGGTAACCACTCGGTGGTAATCATGGCCGTGAAAATAGAAGAAGCGAGTCGGGAGGAGATTTTAAAAGAGGAGATTTAATAACGACCATGTGAAGACGCAAAGGTCTTGGTGGCAAGAATCGGTTTCTAAGGGAGGAGAACGACCACCGATCATATGCTATAAATGCGGAAAGAGGGACATATCACCAAACTACCCACAACAATTCAAGGTATGCTATAATTGTGGAAAGGAAGGACATATCGCTCGAGATTAGACGTGGAATAAACCCTAGTTCAATGGGGACGGTGACTCAAAAAGATCGTCCCCGAAAAAGTCAAAGTCAATCGGTTCTTGGAAGAGCGTTTGTTGTGATCGGTCATAATATTGAGGAACCCAAACGAGGTGATCACGGGTAAGCTATTTATAAATTCTTGCGAAGTTTATACCTTACTTGATACTGGGGTGCTACCCATTCATTTATCTCTCCTTCTTGTGCTCAATGTTTAAACTTGACTCCAAAGAAATTAGACTTTGACCTATCTGTGGAAACTCCGTTAGAGAAAACTTTCATCACATCCACTGTTTATAAATCTTGTTTGATTTAAGTTGGCACCATCACCTTACCGCTGACCTTATCTCTTTAAAGATACTTACTTTTGATGTGATTTTAGGGATTGATTGGTTAACTACTCATCACGCCAAAATTGATTGTTTTCGTAAGGTTGTTAGTTTTCATATTCCTAACCAACTTTGTGCAATTCAATTCAAGCAACTAAACCATTAAAATCAATCATCATCATATTTAATCATAAAGCTATTCGTTTATTGAAAAACGGATGTCAAGCTTTCTTAGCCCATGTTGTGGATTTGAATAAAGACACGTTAAATTTGAATAATATTCCATTGTTATTGACTTTCTGACGTATTTCACAGAAGAACTTCCGGTCTGCCCCGAGAACGTGAAGTTGAATTCTTTATTGATCTTGAACACGGTACAAAGCCCATTTCTAAAACCCTATATCGAATGGCTCCTATTGAACTTCAGAGTTAAAGGTCCAACTACGGAGTTATTGGACATCGGTTTCATTCGGCCCCAAGACATCTCCTTGGGGTGCTCCTGTTTTATTCGTAGAAGAAGAAAGACGGTAGTATGCGACTTTGTGTTGACTATCGGGAATTGAACCATGTCACCATCAAGAATAGGTATCCTCTACCTCGTATTGATGACTTGTTTGACCAAATCAAAGGGCACAATTTTTTCAAAGATCGATCTTCGCTTACGGATATCATCAATTTGAAGATTAGAATCGAGGATATTCCAAAGACTACCTTTAGAACTCGGTACGGACATTATGAATTCTTAGTCGTGTCTTTCGGATTGACTAATGCTCATGCGGCTTTCATGGATATGATGAATCGAGTATTCAAGGAATATTTGGATCAATTCATTGTTGTTTTATTGATGACATCCTCATATATTCCAAAAGTTGTGAAGATCATGAGCACCATTTAAGTCGGGTACTCGAAAGGCTTCGTGAAAACAAGCTTTATGCCAAGTTGAAGAAATGCGAGTTACGGCTTGAGGAAGTAGCATTCCTTGGGAACGTGGTGTCGAAACATGGAGTATCTGTTGATCCCATGAAGATTGAAGCAATACAAAGTTGGGAGAAACCAAAGTCGGTGGTGAAGTCACGTAGCTTTTGGGCTTAGCTAGTTATTATCGGAGATTCGTGGAAGGGTTTTCTCGGTTGCTACTCCATTAACCCAAATTTAACTCGGAAGGATACAAAATTCGTTTAGAAGCGAAGAATGCGAGAAGAGTTTCCAAGAGCTTAAGAGACTCATTTCTAAGACTGTTTTAACAATACCATCCGCATGATGGATTTGTTATCTGACGATGCTTGACGCAAAGGGTTAGGATGTGTTCTCATGCAACGTGGGAAAGTCATAGCCTATGCCTCGCGACAACTTAAAGAGTATGAGAGGAATTATCCTACTCATGATCTAGAGTTAGCGTGATCGTTCTCGCTTAAAGATCTAGAGGCATTATCTATATGGGGAGAAAGTGGAGATATATTCAGACCATAAAAGCCTCAAATATTTCTTCACGCAAAAGGAACTCAACATGCGGCAACGACGTTGGCTCGAGTTGTTGAAAGATTTCGACCACACTATTCAATACCATCTTGGAAAAGCGAACGTGGTAGCTGACGCGTTGAGTAGAAGATCATATGCAGGAATGAGTACGATGATGTTAAGTATGCGCATAGAGCCAACTTTAATAGAAAAAGTTAAGGTTGCTCAAGCCACCGACCCGGAGCTGATGCGTATGAAGAAGAAAGTACAATAAGGTGTTATTCCGGAAGCGAGAATTGATGAAGAAGGAATACTTCGAGTCCACTCCAGACTTTGTGTTCCTAACGACTCTGATTTGAAGTACAAGATTATGATGGAGGCACACAATACGCCATTTGCAATCCATCCTGGAAGTACTAAAATGTATCATGATCTTCGACATACATTTTGGTGGAACAATATGAAGAGAGAGATTGCAAAGTTTATCTCGATGTGTTTAACTTGCCAACGTAAAAGCGGAGCATCTTGTACCTAAGGGTCCGCTTGCAACCACTTGAGATTCGGAATGGAAGTGGGAACACATTACTATGGATTTCGTTCTGGTCTTCCTACGGTTTCTCAAGGCATCAATGCTATTTGGGTTATTGTTGATAGATTAACCAAGTCTCGCTCATTTCTTGCCGATCTGGAGACTTATTCCTTGAACGTCTTGCTAGTATATGCGTGAATGAGATTGTGAGGTTGCATGGCATGCTGTATCCATAGTTTCGGATCGTGACCCAAGATTCACTTCAAGATTTTGGGTTAGCTTGCAAAAAGCTATGGGCACAGATTTGCGATTTAGTTCGAGATACCATCCTCAAACGGACGGACAATCGGAGAGGACTATTCAAAATCTTGAAGATTTATTAAGACTCGTGTCCCTGAACTTCAAGGGTAGTTGGGATAAGTATTTACCATTAGTGGAATTCTACTACAACAAACGAGCCATCGAGACAAGTATAGGTGTGGCTCCATTTGAAGCATTATATGGACGAAAGTGTCACTCTCCAATATGTTGGGATGAGGTGGGTGAAGCAACATTGTTGGGACCCGAAGTTAGTGCGTATGACTCACCGAAAAGATCCAAATGATTCGACAAACGTATACAAAACGACACAAGATCGACAAAAAGATTTATCTGGATCTTCATCGAAAGGACATGGAATTTAGTATAGGGGATCATGTATTGTTGCGAGTTGCTCCATGGAAGGGAGTTACAAGATTTGGGAAGAGAAGAAAGCTCAATCCACGATTTATTGGTCCATTTCAAATTCTTAACCGAGTAGGAAATGTAGCCTATAGACTCGCGTTACCTCCTCGTATGTCTAGCGTGTTCATAATGTGTTTCACATATCCATACTTCGTAAATATGTGAAAGACCGTAACCACGTTATTGAGTTAGAACCGGACGAGATAATGCCAAGACTTAACGTATGAGGAGGTACCGTTAAGATCTTGGATAGAAAGGAGCATGTCCTACGCACAAAGGTCATACCACAAGTTAAAGTTTTGTGGAGGAACCATGCTATTGAAGAAATGACCTGGGAATTGGAAACGGAAATGAAAGCGAGGTATCCTCACCTTTTCGAAACACCAGGTACGTACGTTAATTTCGAGGACTAAATTTCATAAGGAGGGGAGGTTGTAAGACTCCAACTTATTATTAATGAAATTTAATTTTCTCTATTTATTATTTTGAAATAGTAAGGGTTGATTTGATTAATGTGGATAGTTATGGGTAAAATACGCAAATATTTCAAAATAAGAAAGTGGTTATAAAATATTCATTGTTGTCGGGGAATATTCGTACGACGGCGCAACCATGTGTGGGCCCCATAACGAAAAGCGATTAGATGAAGAAAACGACAAATATAAGTTGTTTAAAAATAAAGGCGTAGTTGTTACCGTTAATACTGTTAAAATACTCGGTGGTTAAAACACAGTAACACACGGCATTGCACCAATTATTGATTCTTACGTAAGAAGACACTACTCAATAATGGTTACGATAATTACTTATTCAAGATTTTATTGATTTAATAATTCTTTGAGTTGATATTTTATATTGATGTTGTTTCAATAATTGTCATTACACGATTATTTTCATTATCGAAGCAATAATTCATATTATCCGAATAATATTATTAGATAACATTATTGGAAATGTCTAGAAAGTTACATTAAAGGAGAGGTTTGGTCACCTAATTGCTTGGCGTCGATGAGAGAAATTCTTATTGGAAAGCCCCTCTTTTCGAACCTGCTGGTTATCAATATTGTGATTCTCGTAATATTATTTGTGAATAATTTATTATTGATTCATATGATGAGGAAAATATTGATTTTATGTGGATATAGATGGAGAAAATTTTTAATGTGACATTTGTTGAAAATTGAAATTTTATCTTTTTCTGATAAATTAATTCATTTAAATATATTATTATATTTTAATAATATAATAATGATGATATTATTACGATGAATGTGGGATATATGAGTATATATGGAGGAGTATTTTTGTTACAAAAAATATTTAAAGCATGTTTTATGTGTCAGTGGACCCCATTTCTTGACTGAAATTTGATTATAGCTTGTAAAATCGTCCGTTTGTGGATTTCGGTCAATTTTTATTTGAAATTTGGAAAAACTTCCTTCAGTAAAGTTGTAGATAATGGAATTTCCTATAAAAATTTGCGAGATTTGAATTTTCTGATAAAAGGGCTATTTATTATGAATTATTGAAGTTCCGAAGCTCCGAAATAATTGATTTTTGAAAGTTTAAAATAATTTAAATAAGAAAAACATTTTTTGTGTTTAGTGGGCATCTTTAACATATGTTAGAGACTAAATTCAGATGCTTGGATGCATAGAAAGATGTGGAAAAATAAATAATATTAATTTATTAAATTTTCTACTTTTGTGTTCTAAGCATTTTCCTATAATTAGGTCTTTGGGTTAGAATTGAAAATCACTCCGAAATCTGAGTTTTCTCTCTATATTATCGAAATATTCTTGTGAGTATTTTGAGTATATTTTGAGTATTGTTATACTTGCAAGTTCAAGTCATAGCTTTATATCCTGTTTTTAAATTTAGAAGTCTTGATCTTTCGAGGTAAGGGATATTATTTTTTTAAAATGATATTATTTCTTTCAATATCATTATAATCAAGTATTGATCTAAACTTTTAATCAAATTTGGAACTTTTTGTGTCGGGTTACTATTCACGTGTACGATCTTATTCACGTATCTGATCTTATTCACGAATCTGACCTTTTATTCAGAAAAATTAAATTTTTCTTTTCGTCCAAAATATCTATTATGAATACTAGCTTTGATTGTATCCATGTTTTGATCATTCTTGAATTTTACACCACTATGATTATTTTGAGGTATTTTTGGACATGGATAAAACAAAGTACGAATCCTTAATACTTAATCCTTGTCATTTTGTTTCACCGGATTCGTTTCTTTAAAAATATTTTCATCATCCTCGGTCTTAAATGATGATATTATTGAATATCTTTGGCCCGTAGTGTGCAAGATGAATGATTTCGATGAATATCTTTGGCCCATAAAAAAGATGAGCAGTGTTTAGATGAACATGACCAATCGATGAATATCTTTGGCACAAGTGCAAAATGAATATTTGATTCCGGATATATATTAATTGATGTTACGAGGGATAAAAGATAGACGATGAACTTTTAAATTCATACATAGAAGATAGTAGTTTTCATTTTCTACTTAACTTCTAATGAATTATTATTTCATTATGAATATTGATTTAAAACTTGTTGTCAATTGTATTTTATTAGATTTTTCCCTGTTGAAGACTAATGATAATTTGTTGTATATTATCTTAGTCATAATATTCTTTTTTTGGGCTAGTTGAGCTCACCCTTTTCCTTTTGTTCCATTTTTCTTCTCTGGAGGCGAGAATATATATATAAGTGCGAGTCGGGGTATGGAATGAATGTTCTAGAGAGAGTTGTTTAGTAGTCCTCACCATTTTGTAAAATAATGTATCAATAAATGTGATGAGGATTTATTTGAGTATAGATATTGTCTAGAAGATAATATTTGTATTCAAACTCACTTCATTTTCTTGTTGTAATAATAAAGTTGTAGTTGTTTCTGTACCATGTATTGACAACTCAGAATGGGTGATGTATACCTATTTTGGGGGCGTCACATTATAAGTGTATGATGTAATAATATAATAATATAATAATATAATAACGATGATATTTTTACAATGAATGCATGATATATATATATATATATATATATATATATATATATGAATAAATGAGGAGGAATAAAGAAAATTGGATTTGAATTGATTTTGTAGTAATAAATGCTGAAAATATGTTTTGTGAGTTGGTAGGCCCCACTTGTGGTTGTAAAATGTTGATTGTTGATTTTTCAAAGTAGGTATACGGAGGTCTTTATCAGTATACTTTTTGTCAGTGTGGAGGTGTTGAAAATAATCCGTATGTGAATTTCGGTCATTTTTCACTTAGAATTTGGAAAAAAATTCTTCTACAAAGTTGCAGAGAATTAAATTTTTATAAACATAAATTTTGTATTTTTCTGATAAAAGGGCTATTTATTATGAATTATTGAAGTTTTTGAATTTATAAATGATTTAAAATATTTTTGGTAGAGATTTCTAGAAGGTGGGCCCCACACTTGTCCTTTTGCATGTTGTAAATATTTAAATTTGATTTCAAAGTGGGCATAGAATTTTTTTTATAAATATTAATATTTTATTAAATTTTCTGCTTTGGCGTTCTAAGCATTTTCATATAAATAGGGTGCTTAGGTTAGAATTGAAAATCACATCAGAATCAGAAGTTTTCTCTCTCTATAATATCGAGCGTATTTTTGTGAGTATTTATGTAAGACCCTAACTTTTATGAATAAAAATGAATTTTCTATAAATATCATTTTGAATATTATGGAATAAATTTGATATAATGTTATAGTTGTGGGTAATATTTATAAATTTTGCAAAATACGAAGTTGTTATATAATATTCGATTAGTCAGGGAATATTAAATATTACTGACGGCACAATCATTGGTGGACCCCACAATGTAATTATTGTTTGATTGAGAAAATGACAAAAATATTTTTATGAAAATAACGGCGAAAAGTTTTACTGGTGATACTTGTTGAACTACTCGGTAGTAAAAATACGATGATTAAGCGTGAGTTGCGTAAGAAGCTACTGGTATTGATTATTAATGCTTATGTGAGAAGTCACTTTCGGTTTGATTCAATTATTATCGATATTTTATATGTTATTAAATCAATAATTGAGATAGCGAAGTTGTTAATATTATTATTTGCATTATTAACGATGTCAGAAGTTACGCGAGGAGAGGTTTGGTCACCTAATTAAGCCAATAGGAAAAAAATCCTTATTGGAAAGCCCCTCTTTCCGAGAACGACACAGTCGATTAATAGTGTGAATAATAATAATGATGATGTTTTGTTTTATTCGTATTATTAACGTAATAAAATGGAAAAAACTTTATAAAAATGAATACTTTTATAAAATTATTCATTTTATTAGGCTAATAGTAAAATCTTTTTATATAAAATGTAATACTTTTATAAAGTTATACTTTTTATTAGACAATAATTAGAATATATTATATTTTATTATGCATAGTGCTTTGCGAGTAAAATCTTTTAAAAGTTATTAGTTTTATTAGATTATAAATAGAATATATTATATTTTATTTGAAAGATTTTGCTTTAAATATGGACCGTCCGATTAAAGTAAATCAATCTGGACCGCTTCATGGATTAGTTTACTTATTCATTCCATTCTTACATAAATAGAAGCTCATTCCTTCATTATTTCTTACGAATTCACTTTGACTCTCTGAGAGAGAAAACTATAGAGAGAAAGAAAAAAAAAGTATTACTGCTACTTCACTACTCCCAGATATCAAGTTTCTTTTACGGTAAGGGTATTATTTCTTTTGTATTCATGAAGAGAACTTCTATTATTCCATCTTTATTATTACATTTGGAATAACTCGTATACTAAATACCCTATACTTGGTGAAATTCTTACAGTATTCAATTCTTTATTATTACATTGGAATATCCTGTTTGTGCTTTCTGTACGACTGGTTCCGCTCTTTATTATTACTGTTTGAATATCTTGTTCATGCTTTTACTTTGGACTGGTTCCGCTCATTTAGTATTCATTTGAATAACTTTATACATGCTGAAGTACCGCATGTATGGTGATTTCTGTTGTATTCCATTCTTTATTATTCTGTTGGAATATCCCATCACGGGTCGTATTACGCTTTGACCAGTTCCGTTATTTATTATTACGATGGAATAACTTTATCATGCACAATCCGCATGCATGGTGATTTTGTTATTCCATTCTTTATTATACTCGGTTGGTTAAAATTTTGACTTCTACACTCCATGAAATTAGTGGAATATTCTTGATATTTGCGCTTCATCCAAATATCTTTTCATGGAAATATTCTTCGAGCATTCTTTAATTTTACTTTACAAAAAGTATCATGTTGACAATTTGACGTTATTAGTTCTGAATAAATTAATTCTTGAACTTGTTTTATTGATTTCTTATATCATTGTCATCATCCTCATGTTTATATTATTTTTGAAAGTCACCGTGGCTGGCAGAAGGTGCATAGATGGACTTGGTATGATTATGACCGAGGATTATTCGGTTGTAATCATGGTAGTAATATTACAAATGATGTGGTAAAAGTCCTCATTGGCCCAAAGTGCATTGATGGACAGTTGTTGGCATTATCATGACCATTGATGAATACACAAATATCCTTGGCCCGTAGTGCATGGATAATTTGTGGTCGTCACCCTAATGAATAGCATAAAATATAGTAGATTTTATTCTCTACTTAACTCTTTTAATGGATTGCATGTTCCGCTGCAGTTAAACTTGATGTCTATTGTATTTTATCGGTTTAACATCTTGTTGAGGACTAATGATAATTTATTCGCATTATCTTAGTCATAATATTTCTTCTTGGGCTAGTTGACCTCACCCTTTCTTTTTTTTGTTTATCTTCTCTTGAAATGAGAGGCGTGGCGGGACTAGCGAGAACGGAGTGATGGTCCGAGATGGTGTCTTAGTAGTCCTCACTATTCATTAAATAGTGTGATAATAAATATAATGAGGACTAAATGTAGTGTGGATATTATCAGATGACAATATTTGTATTAAAACTCACAACATGTATTTTGTCGTATTTTACACGACTGTTGTATAATCAAGTTGTATTTGAATTTAGTACCATATATTTGGCGACTCAAGATGGGTGATGTATACCTATTTTGGGGGCGTCACAACAGTATATCAAAGCTTAGGATATGATCCTGGTGAGATGTGAGATAAGAACTAGGAGGGAGAGACGGGAATTCCTTCGCTAGTATGACCTACCTAAGTTTATTTGGTATTTAATTGGTCGGTCGAGTATAGGGATAATATGTGATATGTTAATTAACCCTTGTTTTGTGACAAGATTTGAAAATGGCATCCGAGAATGTTGAGAACATCAATGGAGCACGAGAGATTGAGTCTCCACGGATCAATAATCGAGGATAATGTGCATCGTCGAAGGCGACAATCCTAATGCAAACAACAACACCGACCAAATGATGAACAATGGAATGTTCCGAGGCTTCATGCAATTCATGCAACATCAGGCGAGAGCGGCTCCTGTCCAAAATGCAGGTGGAAACACTGACAACTCTTGGACGGTCACCGCTAAACAGTTCAAGGAGCTGGGACCACCGGAATTTTTTGGAGAGCCAAAACCACTTAAGGCGGAGACCTGGATAAAGCAGATCAACAAGATATTTGATGTCTTGGGTTGCTCCGAGGAGCAAAAGGTTCCCTTTACCACTTTCATGTTGCGGGCAGAAGCAGATTACTGGTGGAAATCTGTAAAGCGTACTCAACCTGCCGCATTGAAGATGTCTTGGGAGAAGTTCCAAGAACTGTTCAATGACAAGTACTTTTTCGAAAGTATTCGTCACATGAAAGAGGTAGAGTTCATTAAACTGGAACAAAACAACATGACCGTGGTGTCACACAAGACGGCCAAGTTTGCCGAGTCATTTGTCCGATTTGCGTCCCATTTGGTTGATAATGAGGAGAGAATGACGCGAATGTTTCTAAGAGGTTTGAAACCAGAGATACGTCAATATCTTATCTCTCATAAACTGTGTTTGTATTCAGATGTTGTTAATAGGGCTCAGTTATTGGAGCGCGATAATGAGTTAACCCAACCAAAAGAGAGCAGCCGGCAAAATTATAATATCAGTGATATCAGTCATCGAAGCGGTGACAATAAGCGTGGAGAGAATCAACATGCCAAAAATGGTGACCACTTCGGTGGTAATCATGGCCAAAATAATAAGAATGGACATTTCAAGAAAAGAAGATTTAACAATGATGGAAAGACGTCAGCATCAGCACCTGTCGTTAAGGAAGGAGAACGACCACCTATCATATGCTTTAAATGTGGAGGAGGGACACATCACCCAAACTGTATGCGATTCCTCCAAAGCATGTTACAATCTGATTGGGAAGAGAAGGACACTGACCCAATTTTGTCGTGCCGCAATCAAGACAAGTCCAAATTGGGATGGAGGCGTGAAAAGGTCGTCCCAGACAAGACAAAATCGGTTGTTTAAGGGAGAGCGTTTGTCGTGACCTCCCAGAAAGCAAGGAACCCGAACGAGGTCACCACGGGTAAGCTTATCATAAATTCTGGTGAAGTATATACCTTATTTGATACCGGTTCTACCCATTCTTTTATTTCTCCTACTTGCGCTCAACGTTTAAATTTGACTCCGGAGAAATTAAACTTTGACTTATCTGTTGAAACTCCGTTGGGAGAAACCTTCATTACATCCACTGTTTATAAGTCTTGTTTGGTTCAAATCAGTACCCTCACATTACTTGTCGACCTTATTTCATTGAAAATACTTGCATTTGACGTAATTCTAGGGATTGATTGGTTAACTACTCATCATGAAAAAATTGATTGTTTTCGTAAGGTTGTTAGCTTTCATATTCCTAATCAACCTATTATGCGAATTCAAGCAACCAAACCATTAAAATCAATCACTTTCATCTCAAGCCATAAAGTTATTTGTTTATTGAAAAATGGATGTCAAGCTTTCTTAGATCATGTCACGGATCTAAACAAAAATACGTCAATTTTGAATGATATTTCTATTGTTAATGGATTTCCTGACGTATTCCCTGAAGAACTTCCTGGCCTACCCCCAGAGCGTGAAATTGAATTTTGTATCGACCTTGAACCTGGTATAAAACCTATTTCCAAAGCCCTATATCGAATGGCACCTATTGAACTTCAGGAGTTAAAGACCCAACTGCAGGAATTGTTAGACCAATCTTTACTCGTCCTAGTACTTTTCCTTGGGGTGCTCCTGTTCTATTCGTGAAGAAGAAAGATGGGAGTATGCTACTTTGTATTGATTATCGGGAGTTGAATCATGTCACCATCAAAAATAGGTACTCATTGCCACGTATTGATGACCTGTTTGACTAGTTGCAAGGCGCCAAATTCTTTTTAAAGATTGATCTTCGTTCCGGATATCACCAATTGAAGATTAGAACCGATGACATTCCAAATACGGCTTTCAGAACTCGGTATGAGCATTATGAATTCCTAGTCATGTCTTTTGGATTGACTAATGCTCCTGCTGCCTTCATGGATATGATGAACCGAGTATTCAAGGAATATTTGAATCACTTTGTGGTCGTCTTTATTGATGACATCCTTATTTATTCCAAAAGCCGTGAAGATCATGAGCAACACTTGAGGCTGATACTCCAAAAGCTTCGTGAATATAAGCTTTATGCCAAGTTGAAGAAATCTGAGTTCGGCTTGAGGAAGTAGCATTCCTTGGGCACGTGGTATCAAGTCATGGAATATCTGTTGACCCAAAGAAAGATTGAAGCCATTCAAAACCGGGAGCAACTCTAAATCGATGGATCAAATACGTAGCTTTCTCGGCTTAATTGGTTATTATCGGAGATTCGTAGAAGGGTTTTCGAATCGCTACTCCCTTTTAACTCACTGATTCGGAAAGATACAAAATTCGGTTGGACGAGGAATGTGAGAAGAGTTTTCAAGAACTCAAAGAAGACTCATTTCAAAGACCTTGTTACGACAATACCATCCGGCTCGGAGGATTTGTCATCTACTGATGATGCTTGAGCAAGGGTTAGGATGTGTTCTCATGCAACATGGGAAAGTCATAGCCTTTATGCCTCTCGACAACTCAAAGAATATGAGAGGAATTATCCTACTCATGATCTAGAGTTGGCGGTTGTTATCTTCTGCACTTAAAATTTGGAGGCATTACTTGTATGGGGAGAAAGTGGAGATCTTTACGGATCATAAAAGCCTCAAATATTTCTTCACTCAAAAGGAACTCAACATGCGACGACAATGACGTTGGCTTGAACTCGTTGAAAGATTATGATCATACCATCCAATACCATCCCGAAAAACAAACGTGGTAGGTGACGCATTTATTGTAGTAGAAGATCATATGCGTACAAGTCTGATATTGTCAACGCAAAGGCCCATCTTGTATGACTTTGCAAAGGATGGAGATAGAATTAAAGACTTGAGGGACCCATGTGATGATGGCGAATATCTGAGTAGAACCAACTTTAATCGATAAAGTTAAAGTCGATCAAGCTACGCACTGGCGATGCATATGAGGAAGAAAGTATAAGAAGGTGCTTATCTTAAGCAAGAATCGATGAAGAAGGAATACTTTGAGTCAACTCCAGACTTTGTGTTCCTAACGACCACGATTTAAAGTATAAAATCATGATGGAGGCGCACAACACACCGCTTGTAATCCATCTTGGGAGTACCAAAATGTATCGTGATCTTAAATCATACATTTTGGTGGAGCAATATGAAGAGAGAGATAACGCTGTTTATCTCAAGGTGTCTAACTTGTCAAAGAATCAAAACGAAACATCAATTACCAAAAGGTCCATTGCAACCACTTGAAATTCTAGAATGGAAGTGGAAGCACATTACTATGGATTTCGTTACTGGTCTTCTCAAGGTTTCTCAAGGCATAGATGCAATTTGGGTCATTGTTGATAGATTGACCAAGTCTGCTCATTTCTTACCAATACGAGAAACTTATACACTTGAACGTCTTGCTCGTATGTACATAAACGAGATTGTAAGACTACATGGTATACCAGTATCCATAGTCTCTGATCGAGACCCAAGATTCACTTCACGATTTTGGGTTAGTTTGCGAAAAGCTATGGGCACAGATTTACGATTTAGTTCGGCTTATCATCCTCAGACGGATGGACAATCAAAGAGGACTATTTAAACTCTTGAAGATTTATTAAGACTCTATGTCCTTGACTTCAAGGGAAGTTGGACAAGTTCTTTCCATTGGTGGAGTTTTACTACAACAACAGTTATCAAGCAAGTATTAACATGGCTCCATTCGAGGCGTTGTATGGAAGAAAGTGTCGTTCTCCAAAGATATCTTTGGGATGAGGTGGGTGAAGCAACGTTGTTGGGATCGGAGTTGAAATGCGTATGACTACGGAAAAGATTCAAACGATCCGACAACGTATAAAAACCTCACAAGACCGACAAAAGAGTTATGCTGATCGTCATCGAAAAGACGTGGAATTCGATATTGGAGATCATGTGTTGTTATGTGTTGCTCCATGAAAAGGAGTTATGAGATTTGAAAAGAGAGGAAAGCTCAATCCTCGATTCGTTGACCCATTTTTAATCCTCGATCGAGTATAGGGACTGTAGCCTATAGACTTGCTTTACCGCCAAGTATGTCTCGTGTTCAGAACGTTTTTTATATATCTATGTTACGTAAATATGTGAAAGACTCGAACCATATTATTGAGTTAGAACCGGACGAAATAGCAGAAGATTTAACTTATGAAGAGGTTCTTGTTCAAATCATGGATAAGAAGGAACATATTCTACGCTCCAAGGTTATACCTCAAGTCAAAGTGTTATGGAGGAACCACGATGTTGAGGAAATGACCTGGGAGTTAGAATCTGAAATGAAATCAAGGTATCCTTACCTCTTCGACATACCGTGCGTACGTACCCTAATTTTGAGGCTTAAATTTCATAAGAAGGGATATTGTAAGACCTGAACTTTTATGAATAAAAATGAATTTTCTATAAATATCATTTTTGAATATTATGGAATAAATTTGATATAATGCTATAGTTGTGGGTAATATTTATAAATTTTGCAAAGTACACAAGTTGTTATATAATATTCGATTGGTCAGGGAATATTCGTACGATGGCATAATCATTGGTAGACCCCACAACAGAATTATTGTAGGATTGAGAAAACAACAAAATATTTTTATGAAAATAACGGCGGAAGTTTTACCGTTGATACTGTTGAACTACTCGGTAGTAAAAACAAGATACTGGCGTGGTTGCATAAGTAGCACACGGTATTAATTATTAATGCTTATGTGAGAAGTCACTCAGTTTGATTCAATTATTGTCGATATTTTATATGTTATTAAATCAATAATTGAGATGACGAAGTTGTTAATATTATTATTTGCATTATTAACGATGTCTAGAAATTCTTCCAAGGAGATGTTTGGTCACCTAATTGCGCGCCAATAGGAAAAAATCCTTATTGGAAAGCCCCCTCTTTCCTGAGAATGACCTGGTCGATTAATAGTGTGAATAGTAATAATGATGATGACGTTTTGTTTTATTCGTATTATTAACGTAATAAAACAGAAATTTTTTTTATATAAAACAGAATACTTTTATAAAGTTATTTGTTTTATTAGGCTAATAGTAAAATCTTTTAATATAAAATAGAATACTTTTATAAAGTTATACATTTTATTAGATAATAATTAGAATATATTATATTTTATTATGCATGTTGTTGTTTGCATAGTGCTTTGCATAGTGTTTGTATAGTAAAATCTTTTTAAAAGTTATTTATTTTATTAGATTATAAATAGAATATATTATATTTTATTTAAAAGATTTTGCTTTAAATATGGATCGTCCGATTAAAGTAAATCAATCTGAACTGCTTCATGGATTGGATACTATTCATTCCATTCTTCTATAAATAAAGCTCATTCCTTCATTATTTCTTACAAATTCACTAAAACTCTGTAGAGAAACTATAGAGCAGAAACTATAGAGAAAAAAGAAAAAAAGATACCGCTACTTCACTACTCCTAGATCAAGTTTTTTTTTACGGTAGGGGTATTTATTTCTTTTGTATTCATGAAGAGAACTTCTATTATTCCATCTTTATTATTCTCATTGGAATAACTTTTATCTGTGAACTACCCTATACTTGGTGAAATTCTTCTCATATTCTATTCTTTATTATTCTATTGGAATATCCTATTCGTGTTTTTCTGCCGGACTTGGTTCCGCCTTTATTATTCTCATTTGGAATATCCTCGTTCAGTTTTTACTGGCCGGACAGGTTCCGTCTTTATTATTCTGCATTGGAATATCTTGTATGCATGCTTTCTGGCAGGACTGGTTCCGTCATTTAGTATTCATTGGAATAACTTTGTCTATGTCAAATCCGCATGCATGGTGATTTCTGTTGTATTCCATTCTTTATTATTACATTGGAATATCCTTTCGATGACGTATTACGCTGACTTCGGTTCCGTTATTTATTATTACGATGGAATAACTTTGCCTATCTGAATACCGCATGCATGCATGATGATTTCTTTTGTTATTCCATTCTTTATTATACTCAGTTGGTTAAAGTTTTGACTTCTACACTCCATGAAATTAGTGGAATATTCTTGATATTTAAGCTTCATCCAAATCTTTTCATGGAAATATTCTTCTCAAGATTCATGAATTTTACTTTACAAAGAAGTATCATGTTGACAATTTGACGTTATTAGTTCCTGAATAAATTAATTCTTGAACTTGTTTTATTGAATTCTTATATCATTGTCATCATCCTCATATTTATATTATTTTTGAAAGTCATCTCGTGGCCCAGTGGTGCATAGATGGACTTGGTATGATTATGACCGAGGATTATTCGGTGTAATCATGAATAGTAATGTTACAAATGATGTGGTAAAAGTCCTCATTGGCCAAAGTGCATTTATGGATAGTTGTTGGCATGATCATGACCAATCGATGAATTGGTATGGTGCGATCTGTTAAAAAAGGAAATGTTCAGCATACCAAATTACTGAACCCACCATATCCAAATTCTCGTAATTTCAATATGGTTATGTTCCCTTTTTCTTACTTTTCATTTTGCACAAACCCTAATAATCCTCGAAACCAATAACATAAATATATTAATAATCGATATCCTTGTCTGTAGAAAGTAAATCAAGAGGGACAAGAAAGAATAAGCCGAGAATTTTCATGCCCTAGAGGTGCGCATCGACCTAAGGTTATTTTCCAAGGAGATTTTACTTGAAAAGTTTAAACATGTAAGAAAATGAACAGAACCATTCAACACACCTACAAAAAGTATTCCGTCCTAATAACATAAACATTTTTAAATTTTTAAACCTTCAATTAAGTGTTTTTTTTCTTCCTAACAAGCACTAACTTTTCATAATTGATCAAAAAGTCAAAAGTACAATATAGTATATCAAGTATCGAACTTGCTTGAATTCATTTTACGTATTTAAAGATCATACACACAAAAAAAATATGCACATTAGTTCTTGAAGTCAATCCTAAGTAGTAGAGAATTTAAGACTTTTGAGGTTAGCCGTGTAAAATTTGTAAATAAATCATCAAAACATAATCACGACAAGTTAAAACTACATATTCAAATCTAGTTCAAGTGAAGCTCATTAGCACACCTATCTTAGATCAAAGTTTTACCAATATTTCAAGACAAGGAGAATGCTCCTAAATCTCTTCAGTTATATTACATTAAATTATCCACATTCCAAGTAACATTGGCCAAACTTACCTATCAGTAAATAATATTTGTAAATACAATGATGAATTGTTGTTAGGGTCATGAGCCTTTCAACACACTGCAAAAGTCGATACGACTTTATTCAAGGATCACGCAAAATATATGATACTAAGGAACAAAAGTAAAAAGCAAGAATATAGATGAAAAGAAGATAAGAAACACAAAAATAACGTGGTCCCAGTAATTCTCATGTCTACATCCATAGTGAGAATCAATTTCAAAGAAACTTGAAGAACTTATTGCATAATCAACAAAAAGCGTATGTGTTTTTCATTGAAACAATCCCTAAGCCCCTTATACACCGCCTCAAGCTCCATGAAGATCTTAGCCCAACTCCCAATCTTTAGAATTTTCCTTACCCTTTGGTACATTCTCCAATAGAAACAAGAATATAAACCCCAAGGACCATAAATATAGAATCTAGGATGAGAGATCCCAAATCAATAAAGGAATAGGAAAGGCAAAAACTTAATGGAATGGAAAACTGAAATTCTTCATGGAAAATAATTTAAGTCACATCACGTAAAATCTCCCCTTGATTTCAAATCCTTGTTGTTGCGTAACTTTTGGTCCATTAGATCTCTATTCACAAGAGTAACCTTTGGCCTTCCTTTTGTCTCAATGGCACATTAATGGATCAATATCTCGCCTCATCCTTTGCTCACTTGATTCACGACCTCCAATATCACGTCTGAATGCACGCATCAACTCAACCATTAATAAAGTAGAGGCTCTTTCGATGAGAGCCTCCGCCTCACCGATCCTCTCATCATTTCTTAACTTGAAGACCATGCCTTTTCAATTGAAACACTCTTCAAGCTTGCATTCCTATATATATGCATATGCCTCAACCTTTTCATTTTACTGTTGAAATCACCCTAATGCTCCGAATAGATCTATTAAATATTGTTTCAACCTTTGTTCCTTAAACGGTTAAACCTCATCAAAATATAACATAGAATAGACAATAAATGCTATACTTGAATTTAATATTTTATCCGGAAAAGTAATGCCTCCTATAAAGACTGTGAGGATATATCTCCATGGGTGGAATAAGCGACCCACCAAACATGATCAAAATCACCTCTTACAAAAGACCAATTTCTCTTTATGTGATCCCTTCGTTATATCTTATCTATTTACCTTTTTCACAAAGACTTGAATGTATTTTTGTTGAAAATAAATCCATGTTCCAAAAGCAAAGTTCTAAAATCCCCACTTAGGTACAATTAATTAATCCCTTTGCACACTTACAGGCGGTCCTCTACCACCTAGATTTGGTAGGGTGATTCATTAATTACTTAAAAAGGGACACGCTGAGGGATCAAGACAACCACTCAACAAGTCGGACTTATCCATTACACCAACCTTACACTTGTAGTTTAAATTTGGTATAGATTTTAGATATAACAAGAAATATATAATACTAAAAATATAGTAGAAAAGTTTCATTTAACATGTAAAATATTTCTAAGGTCCTCTCATCTCTACGTGGTGACTTATATACAGAGCATTACCAAACATAACCGAACTTTATTTCCTCTGGAGAACTAGAAAGAAATGAAATGAATATAACCCCAAAAAGTCTAAATAAATAAATTGACTCATGAAGATAATAAAGATATTGTTGGTTCTAGGATACATTATATTGATTCTTACCATCAAAGCATTCAAATTGTTAACGCCAAGATCTTCTGCCACGTCCCAATCACGTAAGGCATACGATCCCCTTGACAAGAAACACAATAAACACCACAAGCTTGACGCATGGTTCCGTCGAGGGATAGCTTTCAGCGTGAGAGTCGATAACGTGTTCACAAGGTTAACAAAATGGAGGCTGTAATGCCTAGTGTCTTGAGAGAGAAAAAATAAATCTCTGTGTATATATGATTATGAATGAATAAGTGTATGAGAACGTACCTCTTCGTGATGACTTCCTTGCTAAGCTATACTCTCTTTACCTGGATTACAGTGCCACCCACTATTACCTGACACACCCCCTTGATCTGATGGGTTCTACCGACTGCATGTAGTTTATCCACTGCTTTTTGGTCAAGTTTCCACCGTAGGTAGGTTATAATCCCATCCACATTAATGCATGACGGGTTTTCTAGTCAACCGTCATGCTTTTTTCATCATTGCAGTCAAAAAATAGATATTAAAATGTCCAAAGGATCGACCCAATCGGACCGAATCTTGTCTTATAAGTCAAAATGGAAATAATAGGATAACTGGGCTCAAAGACTTTCATGGTTCAATAATAAAGGCCCAATAGATTAATTAAAAGAGTAAGCCCAATCTACCCGGCCCAATGAGAGAAAATATCATGACCCAACATTGCCCCCTAGTTTTTTGTTGAACAGAATGTTTAATAGAAAACTATAAATAGTCCATGATATTTTACTGAAAATCAATAATAAGAAGTAATTGAAATGTACCCGGTTATTGCTCACAAAATGAGATGAAAGGAGATTAAAGGCCCAAATCAGAAAGGCCCTATCTATTAAATATCTGGACCCGAGACCGGACGCTTCCCATTCAAATTCCAAATTATTACTAACATTTAATGTACCAGCCTTGAACACCGTGTAACCGTCAGTATAAAAGGATAACTTTACCAAATTTGACAGTTTTACCTGTTCATTTGAAATTCGAGCGCCTTCTAAACTTTCTGATCTTTCTCTGCAAATCGTCACAAATGGCTTCCCACAACTCTGAACAAAGTTCCCCAATACTAGTAACACCAATCACAGTGGTTCCACCAAACCCCAATCCTCATGGAAGGAACTATGGCGTGAATCCCAAGAAAACTCCAAAACCCCCTCTCGAATACTACAGAGATGCGGATCGCTTCTCGCATACACACTCCTTTTATCATAACCGAGGTTGAACTAAAGAGGTTCGATCTCGGTTCCACATTCCGGATACCCACGATCGTGGTACCCCTTGCGGTGAAAAAGATGTACCAACTACTGAAGGTTGGGCCACCGTCCCCTATGACCTTCTTTGGAGAAGGGGGTTCGTTTTCCCCTACACATCTTTATAGTGACCCTGCTGGGGTTCCTGGGTGTGGGGTTCTCACAGTTGGTGCCAAACTCTTACATTCACATTCTGGCCTTCGTGGCCTTCTGTCATGAGTTGGGCGTCGAGCCTTCTCTTGACTTCTTCTTCACTGTCTAAAAAATAGTACAATCCAGGGAGAAGGGGTTCAAGGCCCTTAGTAAGCATTTTCCGAAGTCTGGAGAAAAGTTCGATAGACGTTCACTGGTGAACACTCCTTCGAGCAATAGGGGATGGCACGAGAAATGGTTCTTCGTCAAAGGTCCCGAGATTTCTTCTTTACCGAACTGGGCAACTAACGAAAAGATATCTGCTGACTTCGGAGACATTTCTGAAGAACGGAAAGTGGAAATGATGGAACTATTCGACAACTTCCCTAAGGAAGAGTGGAAATACGGACTCCTCTCGAAGCAGGCATGGTTATATGACCATAAGTGTAAGTACCAGCTCATTTCATATATATAAATTTTTGAAAATATTTTATGATGTGTAATTTTAACATAGGATTGTTTGATTTATGCAGTATCTCTGATCAGACCGAGCTCCTTAGAAATAAAGGAGTTCGAAGATTTTTTGTCCGGGAAGTCTTCGGAAGCTGTTGAGACTATACCAACAGAAGCTACTCCCGAAGTCGAACCGACCCCAGAAATTCATACGGATGAATTTCAAACAGAAGAAGCAGAGGCCGAAGAGGTTCTTGTACCAGAAGAGACCCTTCATCCTCGCCAGAAGAGGAGAGCCACCAGAAAACCCAGGTCAGCCCCTCTTGTCACCCCTCCCGAATCCACACCAGAAATAGAGCCAACCCCCAAAACTATTCCTCGACAAGGCAGTTTACTTGATCGTCCTGATCGAAGAAATGTACTTCGGACCAAAAAATTAAAAACAAAAATAACCCCTCTAACTGCAGAAGAACTTAGGGTGCCTCGGTCTTGGTCATCCCACCTTCGTGCCCTCAGAGAAATACTGATTAGCGAAAGACGGTGACCAGGACGAAGGGATTCCAACGCTATCCAGGAAGAGGAAACGCACTCCTGATAGCCATCCGAGTTCTGCTTCTGCCTCAACACCTAAAGGACCCACCCCAAATAAATCTCCCACAACTGAAACCATACACGCAGACCCTACCCTCCCAAGCATTACTCTCTCTCCCGAAAGGCCAAGACTTTCCCCCGAACGACCCGGTCCCTCAGGTCAGGGCTACCATGCCGAGGCTGTGGGATCTCCGACCTTATGGCCAAGGTTCAATGCCAATTTCCCCTTCGACCTCTTCGGAGCTTTCGTTCGGAACACTGACGACCACCGGTTCAGTGATCATACAGACGGAAATCTGCTCGATGAGGGGATGAGCTATTTGGCTAAGGTAAATAACAATCTCTTTTTCCTCTATATCTCTGTTCTCCTTTGAATATTTGGACGTTTGACTTGAATATTTTGAAAATATGCAGAGCTAATCTCTTTGTCTTCTGGACGATCAAGTCCCGGAGACACATAAATGGAGAGAAGTAGGAAGATTTCATGAGACAAGAGATAAACATGTTGAAATCAACCTTGGATCGAGAGAGAGGCGGGTCGTGAAGATGCTTTTTATACCATCAACGGTCTTGAAATGAAATTGATCGGGCTAGGATGGATTTGAAGACATCGATGATGAGTTAAGGACCCCACGAGGGATGGGTTGGTCATTGCGTCCAAACCGACCAACAAGCTTTGGTCGACATGAATCTTTGGTTTGGTTGAAGAAAACATACTCTGAAGGCAAAAATGAGGAGTTTTCTTGACCAACCGGAAGCTTGGTTATCTGACTTGGTGAAATTTGAGGCGAAGGCTCAAGATGAAGCGTGAAGGCATAAGGCCAAACGTAACAAGCTTCACCACAAAATAAAAGATCTTGAAGAACAGGGCCTCTCTCTGATCGACGAGATCCGGAGCAAATTCGAGACGGACTACAGAGGAATTGGATCGAACTTAATGCCGAAATCTTAAAGGTATATTCGGAGAATACGAAGATTACGGAACGAGAAAAGAGAAGCTATCGGTTTGCTTTCGGTTGGACCCGTATTGCTCAACTCAACTGATGATGAAGGTGGGGCACTGAATGTTCGTCTGTTTTTATCTTATGTAAAAATTAACTACTTTAAAGTTTACGTAATTATGGAATTTGTTTTTATTTTATGAATGAATGAATCTTTAACTGTCTTGATCATGACTTCTATTTTGATTAATTTCTTGTCAATAATTCAGTATTAATAAGCTAATCCCGACTATTGAATCAGATATGGCAGATAACAGTTAATTTATGAAATGAAATAAAGTGAATTTTCCGGACAGGATTCAATCTTAACTGAATTGAATGAACTGAACTCAATATTTAAACAAAATAAAGTAATATATGCTCATCGATACCAAAGTATGAGATCAGTCACGTGTGAGGTGAACTTAGTCGATCCTCCTCGCACCATCGAAATCTTGCTTACCTCTCGGGATAGAACAAATATATAAGGGCCAAGATACAAGGATCAAGATATAAGGATCAATAGTGACCATTGACTTACCACCCTGATAAGATCAATATAGGATCATAAGGACCTTGGGCTACCATCGAATGGCCAAATGAGTCCTACCATACCTCCTTACACCATAGTGACCTTAGGACAAATAGGACTAGGATCAATAGTGACCATTGACTTATCACCCTGATAAGATCAATATAGGATCATAAGGACCTTGGGCTACCATCGAATGGACAGCGAGTCCTACCATACCTCCTTACACCATAGTGACCTTAGGACAAATAGGATCAGGATCAATTATGAAAAAGTGACTTCTTATTAATAATGAACAATCGTGTACAGACTTCCGGTAAATTGACTTAATCTTTATTGAAAATATTTCCGAAGCCTTCCAGCATGCCAAGTATTCTTAATCTCTAAACCATCTAGTGCCTTTAATCGATAAGTACCTAGCTTTGGTACTTCGATTACTTCATACGGGCCTTCCCAGTTCGGCATTAGCTTTCCTGTGTTTTGAGGCGTAGAGGCTTCGGCTTCTCTAAGGACGAAGTCTCCTACTTCGAATCTACGAAGTTTGACCCCTTTGTTGTAATGTTTGGCCACCCTTCGTTGATAAGCAGCCAATTTGAGCAAAGCTTCCTCTCTGACTTCTTCTAGCAGGTCCAAGTTAGCTTTCAGTCCTTCGTCATTGTAAATTTCTTTGAATTGACTTACCCGAAGACTTGGAGATCCGATTTCGACTGGGACTAAGGCATCAGTACCATATGCCAATCGAAAGGGTGAATCCCCCGTAGTAGTCCTCGGTGTAGTTCGGTATGCCCACAGCACGCTCAACAATTCTTCTGGCCATCTCCCCTTAGCTTCATCTAGTCTACGCTTGATTCCGTTCAACAGCGTCCTGTTGGTCACCTCGACTTGCCCATTTGACTGTGGATGAGCCACATAAGTCTTCTTGTGTTGAATCCCCAGATCATTTAAAAATTCTTCAAATTTTGAACCCACGAACTGGCGTCCATTTTCCGATATCAACACCTTAGGGATCCCGAAACGAAACACCACAGACTCCTTTATAAACTTTAGGCACTCTTGTTCCGTTATTGACCGAAGTGGTGTTGCTTCCACCCATTTAGTCATATAATCAATAGCAACTATGACGAAGCTGACCTGACCTTTAGCTTTAGGTAACGGTCCCAATATATCCACCCCCCAGACAGCGAAGGGTATAGGAGATAAAATCGAGTATAGCTCTTCCGTGGTCGATGTGGGATCGGACTATCGAAAGTGACATTTTCACATTTCTTGGCGTACTCTGTAGCTTCTTTGAAAATTGTAGGCCAATAGTATCCTTGTCAAGTACTTTATGAGCCAAAGACTTGGCGACCATAT
Source organism: Panax quinquefolius (assembly GCA_020205615.1). Lineage (NCBI taxonomy): Eukaryota > Viridiplantae > Streptophyta > Magnoliopsida > Apiales > Araliaceae > Panax > Panax quinquefolius. The sequence continues at coordinate 118,164,201 of CM035168.1, forward strand.
GATCACCATAAATACCTTCGTGAACCTCCCAAGAGCATACTCGGCTTCTGACGGAACCAAACATTTCAACAATGGTGAGGAAAATGCCAATCGATAGAGATCCCCATCAATAAGACTAAAATTGGCACTCTTGTAATTAATCTTCTTTGCCAGCATCTGATCCGAAGGAATGATGCCATCTCGCCAAATACTCGATGTAGGGGTCATCCAACGCTTAGATCGCTTCGATACACATCAACGCTTCGTCTTTGAACACTTGGTCAGCCGCAAAACTTCCAAATATACCGATCAAGTGGAAAACATCGGATCTGTGGTGGCGGCTTCAACAATGCATCGGCAATAGAATTGTCATTACGCTCTATGCTCTGAAACTCATACGAAGCGAAATATTGAAGTTGGTCTCTTAATTCAGCCAGATATTTGATCATCCGGATCCCACGAGCTTCATAATCTCCCGATAACTGTTTAACGACCAATTGAGAATCACTATAAATGATCAACTGTTGGACTTCGAGACTCTTTGCCAATCGAACACCTGCTAATACCGCTTCGTACTCAGCTTCATTGTTCGTTGCTTTAAACCCGAACCTGATGGCCTGTTGGACCTTGAATCCCTCCGGACATGAAAATAATCTTATTTTAATATTATTTTGTTTTTTTAAAATAATCTTCAAAACGACGTAGTTTTAATAAAGATATGTTATTTAAGAGGGATATATTATTTAAGAGATATGATTTACGAGCTCTTCTATGTGGACATGAAAATTGGAGATAAGTGTATTTAAAAATTTTCATGTCCACAGAGAGTTTTTGATGATTTAGATACATTCTGTTTTTTATACATTTTTTATTTATTTAATCAAATAATCTATTATCTCTATTATTATATATATATTAAATTGCAGTACATAATACAATTGCATGACATTTCTCTTTTCCACATTGCAACACTTGTCTTACATAATTAATGTATATCCCATACTAATATGTTTATTAATTATATCGTTCATAATTATACCTAAAATTATATCTTGTGATACATACAGTTTAAAACATTTAAAACAATTATATCCTAAAGTCACTACTTTTTCGATCTAAACTGTGACGCCCCCAAAATAGGTATACATCACCCATTCTGAGTTGTCAATACATGGTACAGAAACAACTACAACTTTATTATTACAACAAGAAAAAGCGTGAGTTTAAATACAAATATTATCTTCTGCATAATATCTATACTCAAATAAATCCTCATCACATTTATTAATACATTATTTTACAAAAATGGTGAGGACTACTAAACAACTCTCTCTAGAACCTTCATTCCATACCCGAGCTAAGTCTTTAGTATATTCTAGCGCCTCCACGAGAAAAATGGAACAAAAAGGAAAAGGGTGAGCTCAACTAGCTCGATAAAAGAATATTATGACTAAGATAATATACAACAAATTATCGTTAGTCTTCAACAGGAAAAATCTAATAGAATACAATAGACAACAAATTTTAAATCAATATTCGCAATGAAATAATAATTCATTAGAAGAGTTAAGTAGAGAATGCAAACTACTATCTTCTATGTATGAATTTAAAAGTTCATCGCTCTATCTTTTATCCCCTGTAACATCAATCAATATACATCTGGAATCAAATATTCATCTTTGCACTACAGCCAAAGATATTCATCGATTAATCATGTTTCATCTAAACACTGTTCATCTTTGCACTACTGACCAAAGATATTCTTCGAAAATCATTCATCTTTGCACTACACAGGGCAAAGATATTCAATAATATCATCATTTAAGGCCGAGGATGATGAAAAATATTTTTTAAAGAAACGAATCCAAAGGAAACAAAATGACGAGGATTAAGGATTAAGGATTAGTACTTTGTTTTATCCATGTTCAACAATACCTCAAAAATAATCATAGTGGTGTAAAATTCAAGAATGATCAAAACATGGATACAATCAAAGCTAGTATCCGAAATAGATATTTTGGGACGAAAAGAAGAAATTTTATTTTTGATGAATAGTCAGATATCGTGAATAGTCTTAGTATCGTGAATAAGTAACTCCAACACCAAAAGATAGAAATTCCACAAAAAAAAACATCTTCACGCTTCATGAATAGTACTCGTGAATAAGAACTCGTGAATAGTAACTCATGAATAAGAACCCCGACATGAAAAAGTTCCAAATTTGATAAAAGTTCCAACCAATATTTCAAAGATAATGATATTGAAGAAATAATATCATTTGAGAAGAAAATAACATCCCTTACCTCGAAAGATCGATCTTCTAAATTTGAAACAGGATATAAAGCTATGACTTGGACTTGCACCGTATAGCAATACTCAAAGTATACTCAAAATACTCACAAGAATACGCTCGATAATATAGAGAGAAAAACTTGAGTTTACGGTGTGATTTTCAATTCTAACCTAAACACCCTATTTATAGAAATTGCTTAGAACACCAAAGCGTAAAATTTAATAAAATATTAATATATAATTATTAAATTCCTACGCACCCAAAATCTGATTCAAACCATCGACCACCAAGAGTGACTCACCTTGCTTAACTCAAAAAAAAACGTTTTTCTTATTAAAAATATTTAAAACTTCAAAATTAATTATTTAGGAGCTTGAACTTTAATAATTCACAATAAATAGCCCTTTCATCGAAAAATTGAATCTCACGAGTTTTATAGGAAATTCAATTCTCTACAACTTTGCGGAAGAAAGTTTTTCCAAATTCCAAAGAGAAATTGGCCAAAATCCACAAACCAAGCGATTTTACGTTTATAATCAAATTTCGGTCGATAAATGGGGTCCACCGAGCATGTTTAACATGTTTTAAATATTTATTGCAACAAAAATACTCTTCCTCCTCGTATACTCATATATCCCACATTCGTTGTAAAAATATCACCATTATTATATTATTAAAATATAATAATATATTTAAATGAATTATTTTATCGAGAAAAGATAAAATTTCAATTTTTAACAATTGTCACATTAAAATTTTTCTCCATCTATATCCACATAAAATCAATATTTTCCTCATCATATGAATCAATAATTAATTATTCACAAATAATATTACGTAATCACAATATTGACAACCGTGCGGTTCCAGAAAGAGGGCTTTCCAATAAGAATTTCTTCTTCTTTGGCGCCAGCGATTAGGTGACCAAACCTCTCCTTAGACGTAACTTTCTAGACATTGCCAATAATGTTATCTAATAATATTATTCAGGATAATATGAATTATTGCTTCGATAATGAAAAATACGTGTAATGACAATTATTGAAACAACAAAGAATATAAAATATCAACGCAAAGAATTATTAACTAAATAAAATAAAATCTTTGAGCATTAATTCATCGTAACCATTATTGAGTAGTGTCTTCAATAATTGGTGCAATACTGCAAATCTTCTTGTCTGCAACAACGCCGTATTCATGTGTTTTTAACCACCGGGTATTCCAATAGTGTTAATTGGTAACAACTACTGCAATTATTTTTAAACAACTTATATTTGTCGCTTTCTTCATCCAACCGCTTTTCAGTTATGGGGCCCACACATGGTCATACTTGGCCATCATATGCGAATATTCCCGACAGTACGAATATTCCACGACCAAACGAATATTCCCCGACAACAATGAATATTTTATAACCACTTGCTTATTTTGAAATATTTGCGTATTTTACCCATAACTATCCACATTAATCAAATCCACCCTTACTATTTCAAAATAATAAATAAAGGAAATTCCTTTTTATTTAAAAAAAATTTCGGGGTCTTACATAAAAAACTATTTATATTATTAATAATATTTTAATTTTATAATCCCTAAATCACTACAAATCTATATTGTTACGATAATGTTAATTGTTACAATATTATCATTATTAAATTAATTATTATCCTCTAAACCACTACTTTCTCAATCTAAACGGTTTTTATATTAATAATAATATTTTGATTTTATAATCCCTTAAATCACTACAAATCTAAACCGATAATGTTAATCGTTCTAATATTATCATTACTAAACTAATTATTATCTCCTAAAATTACTACTTTTTAATCCCAAATTAATATTTTGAATTTATAATTCATTAAATCACTATAAATCTAAATTGTTTTAGTAATGTCGGTTGTTACGATATTATAATTTCTAATTTAATTATTGTCTCCTAAAATCACTATTTTTTAATCCCAAATTAATATTTTGAATTTATAATTCCCTAAATCACTACTGATTTAAACTATTTTGGTAATGCCAATTGTTGTGATATTATCATTTATAATTTAATTATTATCTCATAAAATCACTACTTTATGATATTTTCATTACTGAAGCTATGTATTATCATATTACTCTCCATTATTTAACATAATATTATCCGTATAAATATATACCAACTATTACGCAACAACTCATGTTACAAACAATTATCTTATTCTTATTATTTTTTGCTAAACATTTATCTTATACTTTACTTTCCCATTACTTAGATGACGATTAAATACGATTTTGTTAATGACATCAGCCCTATCAAAAAGACGTGAAAGATTAAAATTAGGATAACTTGACTCAGTAATATATCAAGCTTCGACAAAACAGACTACATAAATAACATTGATATGGTATTGTTGGATGAAATATATATATATATATATATATATATATATATATATATATACACGGTTCGGATCTTAAGCTCACTCATTATCTAACATACCTTGCATATCTCACTTTAGCGACGGATAGAAATGACGATTGATCCATCGCTATATATAGAACAAATCGCTTAATTTTTAGCGACGAACAACATATAATATTGAATAAATCGTCACCCTATCCGTCGCTAAAGGGTATGTCAAGGTATGTTAAATAAAGGGTGAGCTTAAGATTTGGACCGTATACACACACACACACACACACACACACACACATATATATATATATATATATATATATATATATATATATATATATATATATGACTCCAAATTACAACATCTTTAAAAATCCAAGCGAGTATTAAAAGGTCACTTTTTACTAAATTTCAAACAACAATCAAGAAAAAAAAAGTTTTTATAATCACTAATTTCGTTGTCAGACAGAACGGTGGTTCTTTCAGAGCTACTCAACATCCCTATAAGATTAATTTTATGTACTCTACCTCGTTGCGAGAGTTATATGAGGCTCTCACTCATATATATGGATTTCAATTCACTTTATACGATCAAATATTATCCACACTGGTTGATGACTTATAAGTAATTAATTTTTTTATTCTATTATAATTAATAATATTAAATATAATGAAGAGCAAATAAAGGGCTCTTTCTTTGGAAGAGTTTGAAAAGAATAACTGTTTTAAAATTGTTAATATACTATAAAATTTGAGCACATAAATAACTAACCCCATAAATATAATTTGGGGTTTCCTAACTTATTATTAATGTATTTTCATACATTTTATGATGTTGCAACCCAATTATTATTTTTTAATTTCTCTTAAAATTATTAACTGACTTTAGTCAATATGTAATAAGAAAATTTAAATAAAATTAATTAACGTCTGTCCACCATTCAAAACAAAAATTCTTATTTAATTAAAAAATTTGTACTTAAATTTTAAACCTCTCTGAACCTTAACCAAATGCTCCCCGACTCAAATCTCTTCATACACCCACAAAAAGTAACCCCCTAAACCTCCTAAACAAAAGGCTCTCATGATCCCCAACCAAAATTTAGGTAATATTCATCTTCATCACCATTAATTTAGACTATAATTTGCATATACTATTACTGAAGCATTTGCCAAAATAAAGACCTTCATCCCCGACCTATCTCTTTCACTTTCACCTTCAGTTTTCAATGGTTGTCTCGATCTTTGGAACTACATGAACCTATAAGCCTTATTTTTATTTATGTGTAATATGTACATTTATGTTTTTTTTTTGTGGTAAAAAAATTAGTTACTTATGGTCAAAGATCGCATTTGGGGATTTTATGGGTAAAATAGTGAATTCGATCCTTATCAAGAATTTGATTGCGTCATGTTTTGTGAGATTGGATGAATTAGCATAATATTGCATAATGTATTCGTTCTTTAACTATAACATTGTGTTATGTATGACATGGTGCTATACTGCTATGTTTTTGGACATGGTGTAACGCCCCCAAAATAGGTTCAATCCACCCAACTCATTATGGGTCGCCACTGTGACGCCCCCAAAATAGGTATACATCACCCATCCTGAGTCGTCAATAACATGGTACAGAAACAACTACAACTTTATTAATACAACATATAAACTGTGAGTTTAAATACAAATATTGTCATCTAGACAATATCTATACCCAACCATGTCCTCAATACAATTATTGATACATTATTTTATAAAAATGGTGAGGACTACTAAAACAACTTCTAGAACCATCATTCCACACCCCGACTCGTACTCACTACATTCTCGCCTCCTGAGAAGAAAAATGGAACAACAAGGAAAATGGTGAGCTCAACTAGCCCAGTAAAGAATATTATGACTAAGATAATATAGAACAAATTATCGTTAGTTTTCAACAGGAAAAAATCTGATAGAATATAATGACAACAAGTTTTAGATCAATATTACGGTGAAATAATAATTCATAGAAGAGTTACGTAGAGAATAAATTCTACTATTATCTATGAATTTAAAAGTCCATCATCAATATTTTATCCCTGTAACATCAATCAATATTCATCTTGAATCAAATATTCATCTTTGCACTACGGGCCAAAGATATTCATTATAAAATCATTTATCTTTGCACTACATGCCAAAGATATTCAATAATATCATCATTTAGGACTGAGGATGATGAAAAATATTTTAAAGGAAAGCGAATCTGGTGAAACAAAAGAATAAATATCAAGGATTAAGTATTTCAGACTATTTCATGTCCAAAATACCTCATAAATAATCATAGTAAAGTAAAATTCAAGAATAATCAAAACATGGATACAATCTAAAGCTAGTATCCATAATAGATATTTTGGACGAAAAGGAAAAATTTTATTTTTGATGAATAATGTAATCGATCGTGAATAGTCTTGATATCGTGAATAATAACTCCCAACACAAAAGTTCCAAATTTGATTAAAAGTTCAAACCAATATTTCGGCATAATGATATTGAAGAAAATAATATCATTTAAAAGAAAATAACATCCCTTACCTCGAAAAGATAGTACTTATAGTTGAAACACCTGATATAGGCTATAACTTGAACACGCATATATAGCAACACTCAAAGTATTAAAATACTCACAAGAATACGCTTCGATATATCGAGAGAGAGAGAGAGAGAAGATTTCAGTTTACGGTGTGATTTTCAATTCTAACGTAACGTAAGCACCTATTTATAGAAAAATGCTTAGAACACCAAAGTAGAAAATTTAATAAAATAATAATATACTTTTCTTAATTTCCTTAGCACACCTCACCAGTTGATTCAACCATTAACATGTGCCACTCAAATGGAAAAAACATTTTCCTTGATAAAAATAAATAAAACTTCCAAAAAATCAATTATTTTGGAACTTCAGAACTTCAATAATTCACAATAAATAGCCCTTTTGTCAGAAAAATTCAAAACACATGTCCTTTCCATAGGAAATTTTATTCTCTACAACTTTGCAGAAAAAAGTTTTTCAAAATTCCAAACAGAAATTGACCGAAATCCACAAATGGACGATTTTTTATACGTGTATAATCAAATTTCGGTCGAGAATTGGGGTCTCTGAACACACAAAACATGTGTTAATCATTTAATGCCACAAAAATACTCTTCCTTCTCATATACTCATATATCTCACATTCATTGTAAAAATATCACCATCAATATATTATTAAAATAATATATTTAATTGAATTATTTTATGAGAAAAAGATAAATTATTAATTTTCAACAATTGTCACATTAAAAATTTTCTCCATCTATATCCACATAAAATTAATATTTTCCTTATCATATAAATCAATAATTAATTATTCACAAATAATATTACGAGAATCACATTCTTGACAATTAGGAAGTTCCTGTGGAAGAGGGGCTTTCCAATAAGGATCTCTCCTTACTGGCGCGCAATTAGATGACCAAACCTCTCCTTAGATAGAACTTTCTAGACATTTCCAATTATGTTATCTAATAATATTATTCAGATAATATGAATTATTGCTCCGATAATAAAAAATACTGTGTAGTGACAATTATTAAAACAATAGTAGTATAAAATATCAACGCAACAATTATTGAATCAATAAAATAAAATACTGAACAGTAATTACTGTAAAAATTATTGAGTAGTGCCTTCTTACGTAAGAATCAATAATTGGTGTAATACCGTGTGCTACAGTGTTTTAACCACCGGTATTCAACAATATTAACAGTATAACTACACTGCGTTATTTATAACCAACTTATTCTTGTCGTTTTCTTCATCCAATCACTTTCCGTTATGGGACCCACACAAGGTCACACTGGTAAATCGTTAATATTCCCAGAAGCGGTAAGAATATTCTACAACCAAACGAATATTCCCGTCAACAATGAATATTTTAAAACCACTTGCTTGTTTGAAATAATTGCGCATTTTACCCATAACTTACCACATTAATCAAATCAACCCTTACAATTTCAAGATAATAAATAGAGGAAATTTAATTTCATTAAATAATAAGTTGGGGTCTTACAACCTCCCCTCCTTATGAAATTTCGTCCTCGAAATTGACGTACGTACCTGGTGTTTCAAAAAGGTGAGGATACCTCGCTTTCATTTCCGTTTCCAACTCCCAGGTCATTTCCTCTATAGCATGGTTCCTCCATAAAACTTTACCTTGTGGTATGTGTTGCCTTATTTTTAATAGCACTTTACCACGCAAGTATACGCATTCAATTATAATATTCAGCAAGCAAGGATATCGTTCCCACGAGGAAATAGACTAATATTTATCAATTACTAATTCTAATGCAATTAATCCTATTTTAAACTACGAAATTTTGTTTTTGATTTGAAATTTAAACTTAACAAAACTAATGATTAAGAATCAAAATTTCACAAGAATAATCTGCAGATTTAATAGTTAAGATTACAACTTCCCTTGGTATTTCATTTAAATCATTTCACTTCCCATTTAAAGCAATTAATTAATATGAATCATTATCCAAGAATGATTTATAAAATTCACACACTTTTTCCAAAACACGTGAACAAATCCTCCTAACTCCGATCCTTAAGACACAAAATTACAAGGAACACCCTTCTCGATTAATTCACTATATTCCTATGTGAATCAAGTTAATTAGGGTTTACGCATAAATTCTTTCAAAGGATACAAAAGACACATATAGTATATTCCTATCCTACATGCTAATCATATTAACCCTATTCGATTTATATGAACAGATGTTATTATATCCGGATCTTAATCTATACTCCATCTTCCAATTTTATATAGATTATCACAATAATTGTTGGCCAAACAATTAATCAATAAGCAAAAGATATAATAAACAATTCAATAAAACCAACTTTCATTCAATGGGAAGATTTAATTTAAACTACATACCAAGTTCCGTTTGCAATCTTAATGAAAATTTAGTTCATAATAATAATAAAGAAAAACATCATCCAAATTAATAATCCAAACATCCCAGATAATTACAAAAGATAAAACTAGAGAAGAAAAGAAGAAACTCGAATTTTCTCCAATACTCTCTCCTCGATCTTCTTGATACTTGCAATTTTTCTTCGTGTTTTTTCTTCGTAGTTCTCTCTGTGAAACCCTTGAAAAATTGAGTGATATGTCTTTTCTAAAGTCTCCTCCTATTTGTATTAGTCTCCCTCTCATTCGATTCCTTTTGGCTTCAACCACCCACTTGGAAGTAGAAAATCCTCCTTTTTACATACGCGCATGGCGCTTAGGCGCTCAACACAAGCATTTCAAGTGCTGGCGCGCTTGACCAGAGACCACGTAATTACAAAAATGCCACTCATTTAATTTTAATGATTTTTGACCTTTTTCTTCTCCAAAATGACCAATTTGTCCCTCCAAATCCAACCTACACAAAATAAACACAAAAATAGATAAAAGATACTAAAAACAATTAAAGATAGCAATAATTAAGTTTAATAATATCCAGTTCATAGGTATAAAACCTCTTTCATCAAATACCCCAAACTTAACCAATTGCTTGTCCTCAAGCAATAAAACACAATCTGATAACTAAATATGCAATACAAATTATCTACGTGCCTAAAATTTCAAAGAATCAAACAGAACAAAATCTATTCATCAAGCCTCGGAGAAATCAGATTAAACATGTTAGTACATCATATCAAGACCATTAATAATAATTTCCTAGTCAATCATCAAATCTTACCACATTATTATTGCGATATAGTGTGTGTGTCTTTGAACAACAATGCTAACTAATATAATGCTAAATACAAAACATAATAGATCTCTTTAAAGGCGTCATATAGTGTCAACTCATAAAATTCACGAACAAGCTAGATCCAACTAAAGTCGAACATCCACCAAATTCAAGAGTCCAATCCGGGATACTTATGTTTTACTTATCATTACGGGGGCTTTTTGCTCTTTTCCCGTTTTATTGTTTTTTTTTTTTTTTTTTTTTTTTTTTTAAACCATGATTGTGCAATGTCTCATTCCATTAGGCTAACAGTGCTACCCCTTAGTGAGCTTTCAACCAACGACTCCCAGACCATATAAGACCTTAGGGCGCTAGGTGTTAAGACACCCCTTCGGGCGTACTTGCTCAAGTAACAAAGGCCCCGAAACAAAACTAGCCACGGTAAAAATTTTTTTCTTTTGAAGCTTATATATCCTAAATTTTTCCCCCAAACTTAAGTTTTTGTCTAAATTCACCATTCTCACTTTATTCATGTCTTTCATTCATTCAAACTAGTATTATCCTCAAGAAGTCCACTATGTGTCAATTTAGACTCAATCAATCAACATAGTTATTTTCTTGTCTTATCCTTATTATATCGGTTTCAAGCGGTAAAGATTCAAATCATGACAAGAAATCACATCACGGTCTTAACGATCGATCTTATACTTGTCTACTCAATTCCAATCTCATCAACGGCCAAAATAGACTTAAACTATCTAACATTTGGAAACATACAAATATTTGAATTTTTTATTTTTTTTTAATTAATTTTTTTATTTTAATTTTTTTTTAAGAAAGTAGAATGAAAATTACATGAAAAACTACTGAAATGAATACTACATGAATGCAAAAACTACTAAATGAATACTACGTGAATGCACCCCAAACTTCACCTGTCTGATGTCCTCATTGTATATAACAAACAAAACATAAGAAATTAGGCCTTTGAGGACTTCCACGGAAGATAGACGCCTTATTCCTCGTCGAGATCCTCGTCTTCTTCTTCATCAACCTCATCTTGAGGGGTAGATCACCGAGGGTACGCAGAACAATGGGGAAATTGGTAGGGAGGCGGTGGATTCACGCGGTCAAACATCTCTAGGAATCTTTGCACTACACTGATTACGATACATCTATGTTTGTCGCTTGAGCTAGGCTATCCTGATTTCTTTCAACCCGGTCAAAACCCTGTTGAACTCTAGTAGCCACCATGTCAATCCTTCTAGTTTGATTTCTTAATTCTTGGCGAATATCTTCAAAAAAAATTGGTGGTGGCCCAGAACTTCCAGCTGCAGGAGGATTATCGTGTAATTATTGATTAGGCTCATTTGCGGACTCGGGAGAACCGCGATAATGAACCCTAACCCTCTCGGTGTGGTATACCACCACCCCATACCTTATACTTCTTAATAAGCGAGTGGTCAATCGCAGCCTAAGGGAGGTTATTCAGCTTCTTGGCATCCCATTTGACTCCAGCTTGTTGACATAGTCCAGTGATCAAAGATGGGTGAGGTAATCCACCTGAGGTCCCTCCTCGAATTGCTTTGTCAATTGAATCATGTATAACATGACCCACATCTATCGTTTTTCCTTGTGCAATCACGAAAAACAACGCCTTTGCCTGGCCGATTTATAACATCACTCATATGCCTACACCTGCAGCATCAACTTAGCCTGAAATAAAGGCATGCCATGCTTTCCCATAACTTCTTTGAGTGCGGATCAGGGAACAAAAATGACTTCTTGTTGATCTGTTAATTTCCATGTTGTTCCGTACACACAAAGCTTGAATGATCTCACTGTAGTCTAGCTCGTGCTCTAAATATTGCATGTAACCATTATTGGGTATTATGTTCAAGCCGTAGTAAGCATTTATTGTCCTAAAACTGACCTCCACTGATTTTCTGCGAACCCAAATTATGTTACCAACAACATCTTTTGCATTGGCATAGAATTCCTTAACAATTTTAATGACCGATGAATCCGGTTGGGATGCAAAGTTACCCCATCTTCTACTTCCAATCATTTGTAGTAACTCCCCATCTTACTGCTCTGCAGCAATAATCCACGCCAGAATTAGCGTTTTACTAGAAAGCACATTGTAATATCTTTCTTGGATGCACTAAGACTTCTGAAAATCTCTTTTTTGTCATACTTAGTCGAAGTTTAAGTCTCGCCTCTTTTTTGCCTTTTAGTAGCCATGAGTCTTGTGTGTGAATTGCTTGCCCAATAGACGATGTTTAGAGGCTTAGTATGGGCCAATCCTCTTTGTGACAATATATCGAACACTTGGTGTGCACAAATTTTGAACACTATTGGTAGACACTCCCCCAAACTTAATTTTCACCAAATTTGTTAATAACTAAGCACACTAGTCGTCCAATGCAATACAAGCAACAATGAGAAATACCCAAATCCACTTGAGCCAACACAATGAAATAACCAACTTCAACTTACTACCTTAGCTACTATCCAAGCAAAACTAAATAAGTTGCAATAAAATCTTGTGCACTTACTTGGTTATAGCCAGATATGATGTTCCAATCAAAGTTGCAGGAGCAATTTATTTTGAGTGTTGAGCACTTACTTCAGATAGATGTGGCTTGAATGTGAGTTGGTGCCCGAATTAGTGATGAAGGATGACCATATGGAGATTAAGTGCCTTGGTTTGGGTAGGAGATTGAGTGTTTGATTAGGCTTATACAAGAAAACGTTGATTCTAGTGGCTAAATTAGAGGAGGGTTGTGATTTGAGTGAGTTGGAATTGGAGTGGGAGAGCAAGAGAGTGTTTGATTTGGGTTTGGATTTGTTTTGCCCGATTAGGGCTTATATTTTTTTTTTAAAGATGCAGCATGAGCGCTTAGTGACTTGAGTATACTTAATTTGACCGCCTTTAAGCGCTTAGGTGGCGATGTGTGTGATGCGTATGGGCGCTTTAGCTTAGAATTGCCTTGACTGGACCGCCTAGGCGCTTGGGGTCTTCAGATGTATCTCTTGGGGCGCTTAGGCGCTGGTGCTTGGTGCTCGTCTGGACTCTCGCAAGAGTGGGCGCTGGGCGTAACTGGCTTGTGCTCTGGCTTGGCCGCTTTAGCGCTTATGGGCATGTCTTGGGCCTTTGGTTTCTTGTTTGCTTCTTTGTGCTCCCAACCTACATACCACAACTTAAATTAAGACTTATTCTAAACCATAACCTAGATAAACTACATTCTAAAATAAAAGAAAACTAACCAACATTAAAGATTCGCCGAAATAAAATAAATAAATAAATAAATAACCTACACCCTTTAGCAATTCAATAACACTAAAAATGAGAGAAATGATTAGAAATATGAGAATTTGACAAATGGATATTCTTCTATTGAGCTCATAAGTGCTTGGCTTCAGTATTTGCCCCCTTACGACCCCCGCGCTAGCTCACGTGGTAAATTTGGGCGATCGAAGTGGCCATTAGTCAAACCCGCCAAATAAGAATTCATGTTTCCTACCCTGAAATCAATTAAATATCATGTTAGAGAACATAAGGGGTGTAACAAAACCTAAATTATAAAAGTTTAACCACTAAATAAACTAACAGTAAAGCAAATTAAACAAAATAAAAGTAAAAATAGAAAATAACAATAAAAATTCCTGGGTTGCCTCCCAGTTAACGCTTGGTTTATAGTCTTCAGCCTGACTTTCTTCTCTGTTCTAATCGTGAGGTTGATGATGTCCTTTCACGATCAACACAACCCCCATAGTAGTGTTTCAATCTACGGATAGTAGACTTTGAAATTACGTTTAGCATCCTGTCTTCCACTCCACAAATCCGTGAGGATAAACTTTTGTAATGATAAATGGCCCCGACCAACGGGATTTCAACTTTCCGGAAACAATTTAAGCCTTGAATTGTATAATAGCCGCTATTTGCCCCGCGCTTGAAACTTTCTTTCCGAATTTTCTCATCATGCCACCTCTTAACCTTTTCTTTATATAACTTCGCTCGTATGATTGGAGTCCTAATTCATCCATTTGGTTCAATTGTAAGGCGCTTCTCCCAAAGACATGCATATCAAAGTTTAACTTCCGAATTGCCCAATAAGCACTGTGTTCTAGTTCAACCGGAAGATGGCATGCCTTCCCATATACTAACTCAGACGGAGACATCCTATCGGGGTTTTGTAAGGTATGCGATATGCCCATAAAGCATCATCCAACTTACTAGCCCAGTTTTTCCGACTAGGGTTCACTATCTTCTCGAGGATTCGCTTCACTTCTCGATTAGATACCTTCGGCTTGACCGCTTTGTTTGTGGATGGTAGCGGTGGCTATCTTATGAGTAACTCCGCATTTAGCGAGAATAGTGAGAACCGCTTATTACTGTAAGTCGTGCCTTCATCACTAATGATTGCATTTAGGAGTGCCGAATCTAGAGAAAATAGTCTTCCGAATGAACGTAACCACAACTTTAGCATCATTGGTGGGGCGATGTTATAGCTTCTACCCACTTGAAACGTAGTCCACCGCTAAAGTATATAGGAGTTGCTAAAAGATGATGGAAATGGTCCCATGAAGTTGATGCCCCAAACATCAAACAATTCGACTTCTAAGATCATGTTTAGTGGCATCTCTTGTCGCTTTGATATATTACCCACTCTTTGGCATCATCACATTTCAATGAAAACACACGGCATCCTTAAAGAGTGTTGGCGAAGAACCCACATTGAAGCACCTTAGTGCAGTTCTTTCTCCCGCAAAATGTCCACCGTAGTTAGATGCATGACATTGGTAGAGAATATTTTCCATTTCAACTTCCTAACACACCTTCTTATGACTTGATCTCCACATTGTTTAAATAAAACGGTTCATCCATAAATCTTGCTTCATATCATGGAGAAATTTCTTCTTCTGTTGACTTGTTAAATCTGGTGGAAACACCTTACTCACAATGAAATTTACGTAATCTGCATACCATGGAGTATCCATCCTTCTCTAAAATGTTGTTCATCCGGAAAAATTCATTGATCATCACAGTTGTCATTTTTTTAGTTCTGCGATTCTCTAATCGTGATAAATGATCAAGAACTTTGATTATTCATTCCTTTTCGGTCCCGGATCTCCAAGTCAAACTCTTGTAGCAATAATACCCATCTAATTAATCTAAACCCGCATCCTTCTTTTCTTATTAAGTACTTAATTGCCGAATGATCTGTAAACACGATCACTTTTGTCCCAATCAAATATGATCGAAATTTATCAAATGCATAAACAACTGCTAATAGCTCCTTCTCGGTAGTGGTATAATTCAGTTGGGCATCCGTTAATGTCTTACTAGCATAGTATATAGCATGAAAAATTTTATCCTTTCGTTGGCCAAGAACTGCGCCAATCGCAAAGTCGCTAACATCACACATTAATTCGAATGGGATACTCCAATCAGGTGCTATGATTACAGGTGCAGTAACAAGTTTTTCTTCAACACATCAAAAGCTTCTAGGCATGCTTGATCAAAGTTGAATGGGACATCCTTCTCCAAAAGATTGCAAAGTGGTTTCGTGATTTTGGAGAAATCTTTTATAAATCGTCTATAGAAACCAAATGTGTCCCAAAAACTTGAATACCCTTTACTGAAATAGGTGGTGGCAGGCTCTCGATGGTTTTGATCTTAGCTCTATCAACTTCAATTCCTTTTGATGACACTCGATGACCCAAGATTATTCCCTCTTGCACCATAAAATGACATTTCTCCCAGTTTAAAACCAAATTCGTTTCCATACACCGTTTGAGCACGAGAGTGAGATTTTCCAAACAATAATCAAATGAATCCCTAAAAACTGAAAAATCATCCATAAATACCTCAAGATTTTGTTCGACCATATCGGAAAAAATAGCCATCATACACCGTTGAAATGTCGACGGCGCATTACATAATCCAAAAGACATTCTGCGAAAAGCAAAGGTACCATATGGGCATGTGAATGTCGCCTTCTCCCCGATCCTCGTGTCAATGGCAATCTGGTTATAACCTCGTATCCATCCAAAAGACAATAATACTCGTGTCCCGCAAGCCCATCCCAACATCCGATCTATGAATGGTAGAGGAAAATAGTCCTTACGAGTGGCATTGTTCAACTTTCTATAATCCATACATACCCGCCAACCCGTAACTGTTCGAGTCGGGATCAATTCATTACGCTCATTTGCAACTATTGTCATTCCCCCTTTCTTTGGCACACAATGAACTGGACTTACCATGAGCTATCTCGAGATAGGGTAGATAATTCCCGCATCCAACCATTTAATGATTTCCTTTTTACAACTTCCTTCATGATGGGATTGAGTCTTCGTTGTTGTTCAATAATCGGTTTCGCTTCATCTTCCATTAGAATCTTATGCATGCAAATTGATGGGCTTATTCCCTTGATATCCGCAAGAGTCCACCCAAGAGCAGTCTTGAATTGCCGGAAGTACCCTTAGTAGCTTTTCTTCTTGAACCTTATCAAGTGTTGCGTAAATAATAACCGGAAAGGTAGAAGAAGAACCAAGGTAGGCATACTGTAGAGATAGTTAGGCAATGGCTTAAGTTCCAAGGTGGGCGGTTCTTCAAAGATGATTTTACCTTTTCATCCCGCTTTCCCCAAAAATCCATAGGTTCGATTTTTGCAAACTTCGTGTGAACTTGGTCTTTGAATCTAACATTTGAACCCATTCTAAAGACAAATTGAGTCATCAAATAAATTTTCACTAACCAATGCACTTTCAAGAGGGTCTTCATTCACAAATTCACTAAATACCTCTCAGTAGTTGCTTCTTCAATCGATCAACTCTAAAGCACTCTTCCTCTCCTTCTTGAAATTTCATAGCCTTGAAAACATTAAACGTTACTTCTTCATCTTGGACTCTCATCGTTAACTCTCCTTTTGTACATCAATTAATGTCCTTCCAAAGCTAAAAATGGTCTTCCAAGGATAATGGGTATGTCTTTATCCTCTTCATAGTCCAACACAATGAAGTCTACCGGAAATATGAATTTGTCCACCTTCACTAATATGTCTTCCACGATGCCCCTAGGGTATGTCATTGATCTATCTCATGAAGTCAGAAAGAGATATTTGTTGGCTTTGGTGTTTGTAATCCTAACTACGTGTAGATCGAAAGTGGCATCAAGTTAATACTGCACCCAAATCACACAAACATCTCATTAAAGAACTGGGGTCCAATCGTACATACCAGTATGGTGAAGCTACCCCGGATCCTTCAACTTCGGTGGTAACTTTCTTTGCGAAATTGCGCTACATTCTTCTCATCAACGCTTCGCTTTCAAAATCCCCTAGCTTCCTCTTTCTTGCTAAAATATCTTTCATGAATTTTGCATAGCTAGGCATTTGTTCTAAAGCATCTGCGAATGGAATGTTGATTTGCAGCTTTTTGAACACTTCTAAAAATTTTGAAAATTGTCTATCTAATTTCTGCTTTTGAAATCTTTGAGGAAACGGCACGGGTGGTACGACTGTTGTTTGCTTATCTTCTTGTTGTTTTTTCACAATATTTTCCCCAGATTTACTTTCTGAATTTCCACTCTCTTTTTCACCATCCTCGGCAGAAATTATTTTCTTTTGTCCGTCTAAATCTGTAGTCAACTCCTTCCCACTTCTGAGTGTAACTGCCTTACAATGTTCATTTCCATCATTCCTTGGATTTTTCTCCGTATCACTAGGTAAAGAACCTGGAGTTCTAGTATTCAAAGCACTAGCTATCTGCCCAATTTGGTTCTCAAGATTCTTTATTGCAGCTGATTGGTTTTTCGTTGTGGCTTCAAACTGAGTTGCCAATCTTGCCAACAATTCTTCCATTTGTGATAGCTTATCAGGTTGATGAGGTTGTGGGTGTTGTTGAGATTGTTGATGTGGCTGAAATCCAGGTGCATATGATTGCCTTGGAGCTTGGGCTTGAACATGTGACTGATTATTACTCCAAGAAAAATTTGAGTTGTTTCTCACTCCTGGATTGTGACTGTTTGGATAATTGCCCTGCTGCCTATTATAACTGGAAACAAACTGGACTGACTCAGGATTTATTGCACATCGATCACTTGAGTGGCTACCCACACATATTTCACAAATAGTTTCCATTTTCGAATCGGTTTGTACCCAAGTGCATCTATCTTCTTTGTAAGAGCGTAAATCAGAGTACATCACTGAGTGATAATCTTTCGTCATCGCATCCACTTCATAAACCCCATCATCCTTGGTCGAAGTCGTTCTTCTTTGTTTGTAACAACCCCAAAATAGGTCCATTCCATCCAACCCATTCTCGAGTCGCCAAATATATGGTAATGAAAATAACTACAACTTTATTACAACAATTGTCGTGCAAAATACAACAACACATATCTTTGTGAGTTTGGATACAAATATATACCAATCAGAAGACGTCACAATGACACCTTACATAAAGGTATAGTCAAAAAGCTGTTTTAGAAATTAGAATCTTTGGGAAGTGCTCAAGAAAACCTTCGTACATGGGAGGCCATGCTTTTAGGTTATGGTAGATATCATATGGCCACGCAATTATCCTTGGTTGATTCCAATAGACCCCTAAAGAAAAAAAAGATTACTATCGTATTCTTCCCAATGGTGAGTCTTCTCTTGACATATCATTATCTCCACTATCTCTAATTGGGTATTATACTCCAAACAAACACCAAGATTATATAAGTAGTGCTTGTAAATATACTCGGCAAGTGGATGAAACACAACCATGTCTTATGATAACACGAGTTTGTATGTCATTAGACATCTTGTATGATAGTGACAAAACACCCTTCCAAGTTAAATTCACCTCACCCTCAACATCTATAGACCACCACTCTATTCCTCGCTATCCCCGCCGACCCAAATTACACTTTTATTACACAGAAAGGAATTGTGAAACAAAAAAGGGTGAGCCTGACTAGCTCAATAAAAATATTATGACTAAAGATAAATAAATTATCAATAGTCTTCATCGGTAATGAATCGTAGATTTAGAACATATGGTAGATGATAAAACTTTTCAACCATAGTTGCGGCCGAACGAAGCAATCCATTAAAAGAGTCAAATAGACTATAAAGTCTATTGTCTTCTCCACGTTAAAGTCCACCAACAATATTTTATCCCCAGTAACATCAATCAGCAGTTCCTTTCCACAATCATATGAATAACTCATAATCATAATTGTGATTCTAAATTTCTCTTCTCATCCAGACGAAGATAATTTTCATCACCGTCTTTACCTGAAACATCAAATATCATGGTTATACCAAATCACAGCCCTATTCATAATCATACTAATAAATTCATCTTTTGCTACGAATCAAAGATATTCATCAAAAGTTCATCTTTACACTACTGAGTAAAGATATTCAACAACAAAGTCATCTTTGCATTACGAGCCAAAGATATTCATCAATAATTCATCATTGCACTACAAAAAAAGATATTCAACAACGGTCATCTTTGCATTCACGAGCCAAAGATATTCATCAATAATTCATCTTTGCACTACTGTGCTAAGATATTCATCAACAAGTCATCTTTGCACTACTAGCCAAAGATATTCATATATCAAAGAAATACATAATCATCTCGTAAGTTATATAACAATAATTATAACCATGTTGATCAATTCACCTTTTGCACTTAAGCTAAAAAATATTCAATTGTAAATTCAATGGTCATGATCATACCCGATTCAACAATTCAACTTTTGCACTACTTAGCCAAAAGAGAACCTATAATCACGATCATACCAATAATCTACCCATCTTTACACTCAAGTCAAAGAGAAATATCATCATTAGGGTTATAAGAATGTTATATAAAATAATATAATCAAAACATAGTTTTAATTTCAAGAGTAAGATTCATAAATCAACGATAATTTGGTGGGAGAAAAAACCAATTTGTTGTGAATAGTACCCGTGATTCGTGCATAAAATCGTATAACGTGCGTAAAGAACCTCGATACGAAAAGATAAAGTTTCATAATAAAATTCATATCCATATTTATAACACCTTAATCCAAATGTTATAAATCACTTAGAAATCTCATAATCTAATATTATTAATATTATAATAATATTTTAATCATTTCTCAAACTTATAAATAATTTAATCCAATTATTTACACTTTAATAATTAATGCATTTAATCATCTAAAATGCCAAACTCATAAGATTTCATCATCATTAACCAAAACCCTCATAAAAATCAGCATATATCTCATATATGATTCTCAAGCCAATAAATCATATTTTCCAATTTTCTTACTTCACATAACATATTTAATTCATTTACTCATAACTAGAACATTTTCATGAAAAATACCAAATCGATTCTAAAAATATTTCTTTTACGGAATTTAGTATAAAATAGTCCCATATTGAACATATATTTTTCTCTAAAATTTTAAAAAATTCATTTACTATTTTTCATATATTTAAAACCACCGAATATTTAAACATTTATCATAAATTGAACTTTTATCCAAAATTCCGAAATTCACAGAGTACAATCGATATTATATAGATGTACTCTCAATAAAATTTCATCAATTTTGGAGTTAACCGCAAGGAGTTATAAATAGTTACTTTTTTAAAATAGTCTTTTCTCATAAAATCCATAACTCTAATCTATACATCCAAAAATACCTCAAAATAATCATAGTGGTGTAAAATTCGAATGATCAAAACATGGATACAATCAAAGCTAGTATCCGAATAGATATTTTAGACGAAAAGAAAAATTTTCATTTTTCTATGAATAGTCTTAGTATTCGTGAATAGTCTCAGATAATGTGAATAAAGGCCGTATATCGTGAATAGTAACTCACACCAAAAAGATAAAAATTCCACAAAAAAATATTTTCACGCTTCATGAATAGTACTCGTGAATAGTAACTCGTGAATAAGAACTCATGAATAATAGTAACCCCGATATGAAAAAGTTCCAAATTTGATAAAAGTTCCAACCAATATTTCAAAGATAATGATATTGAAGAAATAATATCATTTGAGAAGAAAATAACATCCCTTACCTCAAAGAATCGATGATTTCCTAAGGAAAGATCGGAAGTGATCTTTGAATGAAACTTATCTTTGACAAAGAACTCTCAAAGTATCTAAATACTCACAAAATACGCTCGATAATATAGAGAGAGAAAGAGAAAAAACTTTGTTTCGGTTTGATTTTCAATTCTAACTTAGCCCTCTATTTATAGGAAAATGTTAGCCTCACCAAGGCATTTGACTTTCTACCGATGGCTTTACCTGCTACTATTGCCACCCACCACATTTGAAAAAATACTGATTTGATTTTTAATACCTCCATTATGACAAAAATACTGATAAAACACCTCAACATTAAATCCTTCAATTATAACCACATATAATAATTAAATCCATCATTTATATCCATATCAAATAAATATTTTCTTATCATATAAATCAATAATTAATTATTCCCAAATAATATTACGAATCACAATTATGACAACCAGTGCGGGTTCAGAAAGAGGGGCTTTCCAATAAGGATTTCTCCTTCTTGGCGCAAGCATTAGGTGACCAAACCTCTCCTCGATGTAACTTTCTAGACATTGCCAATAATGCTATCTAATAATATTAATCGAATAATATGAATTATTGATCCGATAATGGGAAATCTTGTGCGAAGGACAATTATTGAACAATAATAATATAAAATTTCAACGTAGCAATTATTGAATCAATAAATAAAATATTGAACAAGAATTACTGTAATAATTATTGAGTAGTGCCTTTCTTATGTAAGGATCAATAATTCAAAATACGTAAAACCGCAATGCTATCTTGTGCAAACACGCATATTACGTATTTTAACCATCGGGTATTCCAACAATGTTAATTGTGTAATGATTACGCCTGCTTATTTATAAAAACTTAATTTTGTCGTTTTTTTCATCCACTCGCTTTCAAGTTATGGGCCCACACACGGTCGCTGCTGGTCCGCATTTAATATTCCCCGACAAAGATTTAATATTCCACGACCAAACGAATATTCCCGGACAACAATGAATATTTTATAACCACTTGTGTATTTTGAAAAAAATTCATATATCACCTTAACTTTAACTTTTATCAATTTAACCATTTACTTGAATAGTAATTATAAGAAAAATTGAATACTTTTATTTCATAAAATTCGGGGTCTTACATCGTGGCACATCGATAATTATTAGTTTGCCATGGTTTCAAGCAATTGATACCCTCATCACAATTCTTGGCCATAATAGCTCCTCCCGCACAAGCGGCATCTATACTCGATCTTCTTGTCTTTGAATAAACCGTTATAAAAAGTTTGCACTGAAGCCATTTAGGAATCCCATGGTGTGGACATTTTCTCAATGAGTCTTTAAATCTCTCCCATGCTTCATATAGTGATTACGAATCGTCTTTGAACGAAAGAGAAGATATCGTTCATAACTTTGCCGTTTTTTGCGGTAAGGGAAAAACTTTGCAAGAAATTTTTGCTAGTCGTTCCATGTAGTAATCGAGCACGGTGGTAGTGAATGGAGCCAACTCTTAGCCTTATCTCCGAGAGTAAATGGAAACAACCTTAGCCTTATTGCATCCTCCGACATTATTATACTTGAAAGTATCGCAGATTTCTATAAAGTCGACTATGTGATCGTTCGGATCATCATTTGGTAACCCTCCAAACCGATATGAATTTTGAATCATCTCAGATTGTCCCCCGGTTTATCTCAAAACTTGTAGCGAGAATGGCAGCCCTCGTAATACTCGGTTCAATTTCAAGAACTTGCCACAGTAGCATAATCCCAGATGCTTTTGCTCTTCTTCACCATAGTATCTTTCTTATCAAGTTACCTCTTTGGTTTCTTTAACCCACTTACGCAAATCATCAAACCTTTTGTCGATGTCGTCCTCGTAAAGGCAATAAATCTAGCTTCTTCGATCGCATTTGCATACACTAGTCAAGAACACTGAATAGAAATGAAAAAAAGAAAAGTTTAAATTAAGATTAACGCTTATAAAATCAATAATGACAAAATAATAAACTAATTTCCCCGTGAATTCGCCAAAAAACTTGTTGCCTTATTTTTAATAAAGCACTTTACCACGCAAGTATACGCATTCAATTATAATATTCAAAGAAGCAAGGATATCGTTCCCACGAGGAAATAGACTAATATTTATCAATTACTAATTCTAATGCAATTAATCCTATTTTAAACTACTTAAATTTTGTTTTTGATTTGAAATTTAAACTTAACAAAACTAATGATTAAGAATCAAAATTTCACAAGAATAACTGCAGATTTAAAAGGTTAAAATTACAAATTCCCTTGGTATTTCATTTAAATCATTTCACTTCCCATTTAAAGCAATTAATTAATATGAATCATTATCCAAGAATGATTTATAAAATTCACACACTTTTTCCAAAACACGTGAACAAATCCTCCTAACTCCGATCCTTAAGACACAAAATTACAAGGAACACCCTTCTCAATTAATTCACTATATTCCTATGTGAATCAAGTTAATTAGGGTTTACGCATAAATTCTTTCAAAGGATACAAAAGACACATAGGTATATTCCTATCCTACATGCTAATCATATTAACCCTATTCAGATTATATGAACAGATGTTATTATATCCAGATCTTAATCTATACTCCATCTTGTGGTATGACCTTTGCGCGTAGGACATGCTCCTTCCTATCCAAAATCTTGACAGGTACCTCCTCATACGTTAAGTCTTCGGCTATCTCGTCCGGTTCTAACTTTATAACGTGGTTCGGGTCTTTCACATATTTACGAAGTACAGATATGTGAAACACATTATGAACACGAGACATACTTGGAGGTAACGCAAGTCTATAGGCTACATTACCTACTCGGTCAAGAATTTGAAATGGACCAATAAATCGTGGATTGAGTTTTCCTCTCTTCCCGAATCTTGTAACTCCCTTCCATGGGGCAACACGTAACAATACATGATCCCCAATACTAAATTCCACGTCCTTTCGATGAAGATCCGCATAACTCTTTTGTCGATCTTGTGCCGTTTGTATACGTTGTCGAATCATTTGGATCTTTTCCGTAGTCATACGTACCAACTCGGGTCCCAACAATGTTGTTTCACCCACCTCGTCCCAACATACTAGAGAGCGACACTTTCGTCCATACAATGCTTCAAATGGGGCCACACCAATGCTTGTCTGATAACTGTTGTTGTAGAAAAATTCCACCAATGGTAAATACTTATCCCAACTCCCTTTGAAGTCTAGGACACAGAGTTTTAATAAATCTTCAAGAGTTTGAATAGTCCTCTCTGATTGTCCGTCCGTTTGAGGATGGTAGTCCTCTCTGATTAACCCTTATTTTATGACACTATTTGAGAATGTCGACTGAGAATGTTAACAGTGGAGTAAATGAGACCATGGAGACGCTCAGACTCACCAACGAGGAGAACGTCAAAGAAGTTTAAAGCAATGTTCCTCCCGTGAACAACGCCACCGAGCGAGATGATGAACGACGGGATGTTTAGAAGTTTTTTGCGAGCTCATGCAAAATCGACGAGGAGACTCGTGCACAAAATACAAAGTGGAAATGATAACAACGCACGATTTGTCACGACCAAGCGGCCTCAAAGAGTTGGGACCACCGTACTCGGGAAAGTCGGATCCGATTAAGTCGAGACGTGGTCAAACAAATTACCAAGATATTCGATGTCTTGGGATGCACCAAGAATGTAAGGTTCCATTCACTACTTTTATATTTCAGAATGAGGCGATTCATCGGTGGGAATCATGAAGCGTACTCCATCCAAATTTCGCACTCAAAGATGTCTTGGGAGACGTTTCAGAAGTTGTTCAATGACAAGTACTTTGCTGAAAGTATTCGTCATATGAAGGAAGTGGAGTTTATTAGACTAGAACAAAATAACAATGATTCGGTATCCCAAAGATGAGGCAAAGTTTGCAGAGTTATCCAGGTTTGCACCTCATTTGGTGGAGAATGAGGAACGTATGACGTTGATGTTTACGAGAGGTTTGAAACCCGACATACGTTAGTATCTCATTTCTCATAAATTTTCTCTCTATTCGATGTTGTCAATAGGGCTCAATTATTAGAAATGAGATAACGAGTACGTTCAACCGAGGGACCATAACCGTGGATCATATTGGAGATAAGATCAATGTAATAACGATAACCACGGAGAAAGAAAAAGACTTTGACAAAACCCCAAAATAGGTATACATCACCCATTCTCGAAGTCAATAATACATGGTATGTAAACAACTACAACTTTATTATTACAACAAGAAAAACTGTGAGTTTAAATACAAATATTATCTTCTGATAATATCTATACTCAAATAAATCCTCATCACATTTATTGATACATTATTTTACAAAAAATGGTGAGGACTACTAAACAACTCTCTCTAAAACCTTCATTCCATACCCCGACTGCACTCGCTATATTCTCGCCTCCCGAGAAGAAAAAATGGAACAAAAGGAAAAGGGTGAGCTCAACTAGCTCAAGAAAGAATATTATGACTAAGATAATATACAACAAATTATCGTTAGTCTTCAACAGGAAAAATCTAATGAATACAATAGACAACAAATTTTAAATCAATATTCGCAATGAAATAATAATTCATTAGAAGAGTTAAGTAGAGAATGCAAACTACTATCTTCTATGTATGAATTTAAAAGTTCATCGCTCATCTTTTATCCCCTCAGAACATCAATCAATATACATCCGAATCAAATATTCATCTTTGCACTACAAAGCCAAAGATATTCATCACCGGTCATGTTCATTTAAAGATATTCATCACGTCATCACCATGTTCATCTAAACACTGCTCATCTTTGACACTACGCCCAAAGATATTCTTCAGAAATCATTCATCTTCGCACTACAAAAGCAAAGATATTCAATAATATCATCATTTAAGACCGAGGATGATGAAAAATATTTTTAAAGAAACGAATCCAAAGGAAACAAAATGACAAGGATTAAGGATTAAGGATTCGTATTTTGTTTTATCCATGTTCAAAAAATACCTCAAAAATAATCATAGTGGTGTAAAATTCAAGAATGATCAAAACATGGATACAATCAAAGCTAGTATCCGTATTAGATATTTTGGACAAAAAGAAGAAATTTTATTTTTCTAATGAATAGTGCCAGATACGTGAATAAAGGTCCGATAATGCCGAATAAGAATAAGAACTCCCACACCAAAAGATAGAAATTCCACAAAAAAACATCTTCACGCTTCAATAGCTTAATAAGACTCGTGAATAAGAATCGTGAATAAGAACTCATGAAATAAGAATCGTGAATAAGAACTCATGAATAAGTAACCCCACATGAAAAAGTTCCAAATTTGATAAAAAGTTCCAACCAATATTTCAAAGATAATGATATCAAGAAATAATATCATTTGAGAAGAAAATAACATCCCTTACCTCGAAAAGATCAAGATTTCTAAATTTAAATAACCTGATATAAAGCATGACTTGACTCAGACCAGATAACAATACTCAAAGTATACTCAAAATACTCACAAGAATACGCCGATAATATAGAGAGAGAAAACTTCAGCTTCGTGTGATTTTCAATTCTAACCCAAGACCCTATTTATAGAAAATCGCTAGAATAACCAAAGCGTAAAATTTAATAAAATATTAATATATATATTATAAATTTCTACACATGCCTAAAATCTGATTTCAAATCATCATCAAACAAGATGCTCACATTGAGGAAAAAAAAAAAAAAAAACGTTTTTCTTATTTTAAATATTTTAAACTTCCAAAATCAATTATTTCTGAGCTTCTAACTTCAATAATTCATAATAAATAGCCCTTTTCATCAGAAAATTCAATCTCATGAGTTTTTATAGGAAATTCAATTTCTACAACTTTGCAGAAGAAAGTTTTTCCAAATTCCAAATAGAAATTGACCAAATCCACAAACCAAGCGATTTTACAAAGCTATAATCAAATTTCAAATAATAAATGGGGTCCACCACATGTTTAACATGTTTTAAACATTTATTGCAACAAAATATACTCTTCCTCCTCAGATACTCATATATCCCACATTCGTTGTAAAAATATCACCATTATTATATTATTAAAATATAATAATATATTTAAATGAATTATTTTATCGTAAAAAGATAAAATTTCAATTTTCAACAATTGTCACATTAAAATTTTCTCCATCTATATCCACATAAAATCAATATTTTCTCATCATATGAATCAATAATTAATTATTCACAAATAATATTACGTAATCACAATATCGACAACCAAAGCTCCTGTGAAAGAGGGGCTTTCCAATAAGAATTTCTTCTTCATCGCGCAAGCAATTAGTGACCAAACCTCTCCTGTATGTAACTTTCTAGACATCGCCAATAATGTTATCTAATAATATTATTCAGATAATATGAATTATTGCTTCGATAATGAAAAATACCGTAGAATGACAATTATCAAACAACAAAGAATATAAAATATCAACGCAAAGAATTATTAACTCAATAAAATAAAATATCGAATAAGAATTATCGTAACCATTATCGAGTAGTGCCTTCTTCACGTAAGAATCAATAATCGGTGCAATACCGCAAGCACCGTGTTTTAACCACCGGTATTTTAACAAGATAAATCTGTAATAACTACGCCTGCTATTTTTAAACAACTTATATTCGTCGCTTTCTTCATCCAATCGCTTCCACATGGGCCCACACATGGTCATACTGCATTGCATTTAATATTCCCCGACAAATTTAATATTCCACGACCAAACGAATATTCCCCGACAACAATGAATATTTTATAACCACTTGCTTATTTTGAAATATTTATGATTTTACCCCTAACTATCCACATTAATCAAATCAACCCTTACTATTTCAAAATAATAAATAGAGAAAATTAAATTTCATTAATAATAAGTTGGGTCTTACAACCTCCCCTCCTTATGAAATTTCGCCCTAAAATCGACGACGCATTCGGTGTTTTTCAAAAGTGAGGATACCTCGCTTTCATTTCCGCTTCCAATTCCCGTGTCATTTCTATAAAGATGATTCCTCCACAAAACTTTAACTTGTGGTATGACCTTTCATGGCAGTAGGACATGCTCCTTCCTATCCAAGATCTTGACAGTACCTCCTCATACGCTAAGTCTTCTATTATCTCGTCCTGCTTCTAACTCTATAACGTGGTTCGGTCTTTCACATATTTACGAAAGCACGATATGTGAAAACACATTATGAACACGAGACATACTTGAGGTAACGCGAGTCTATAGGCTACATTTCCTACTTCCTATTCAAGAATTTGAAATGGACCAATAAATCGTGGATCGAGCTTTCCTCTCTTCCCAAATCTTGTAACTCCTTCCACGGAGCAACTCGCAACAATACACGATCCCCTACACTAAATTCCACGCCCTTTCGATGAAGATCCGCATAACTCTTTTGTCGATCTTGTGCCGCTTTGTATACGCTGTCAATCATTTGATCTTTTTTCCGTAGTCATATCGCATTAACTCTCGTCCCAACAATGTTGCTTCACCCACCTCATCCCAACATATCGAGAGAACGACACTTTCGGCCCATATAATGCTTCAAATGGAGCCACACCTATACTTGCTCGATAACTCGTTGTTGTAGGAGAATTCCACCAATGGTAAATACTTATCCCAACCGCCTCAAGTCTAGGACACAGTAGTCTTAATAAATCTTCAAGAGTTTGAATAGTCCTTCTCGATCATCCGTCTGCTTGAGGATGGTATGTCAACTCAATCGCAAACTGCGCTCCATAGCTTTTTGCAAGCTAACCCAAAATCTTGAAGTGAATCTTGGGTCACGATCCAAAACTATGGATACAGCATGCCATGCAACCTCACAATCTCATTCACGCATATACTAGCAAGACGACGCTCAAGGAATAAGTCTCCGTGACGGCAAGAAGAAATGAGCGCACTTGGTTAATCTATCAACAATAACCCAAATAAGATTGATGCCTTGAGAAACCGTAGGAAGACCCGTAAACGAAATCCATGGTAATGTGTTCCCACTTCCATTTCGAATCTCAAGTGGTTGCAACGGACCCTTAGGTACTAGATGCTCCGCCTTTACACGCTGACAAGTTAAACACATCGAGATAAACTTTGCAATCTCTCTCTTCATATTGTTCCACCAAAATGTATGTCAAGATCACGATACATTTTAGTACTTCCAGATGGATTGCAAATGGTGTATCAGTGTGCCTCCATCATAATCTTGTACTTCAAATCGTAGTCGTTAGAACACAAAGTCTAGAGTGGACTCAAGTATTCCTTCTTCATCAATTCTCGCCTCCTAATAGCTCCTTCAGTACTTTCTTCTTCATACGCATCACCCCGCCTGCTGGCTCGAGCAACCTTAACTTTTTCTATTAAAGTCGGCTCTACGCGATACTTGACATCATCGCACTCTCTCCTCCCAAGATATGATCTTCTACTCAACGCGCCGCCTACCACGCTCGCTTTTCCGTGATGGTATCAATAGTGTGGTCGTAGTCTTCAATAGCTCGAGCCAACGTCACCGCCCGATGTCGAGTTCTTTTTGAGTGAAGAAATATTTAAGGCTTTTATGGTCCTAATATATCTCCACTTTCTCCCCATATAGATAGTGCCTCCATATCTTTAGCGCTGAAAACGATCGGGCCGCTAACTCTAGATCACGAGTAGGATAATTCCTCTCATACTCTTTAAGTTGTCATGAGGCATAAAGCTATGACTTTCCCACGCTGCATGAGAACACATCCTAACCCTTTGCCCAAGTATCATCAGAGATAACAAATCCATCCGAACCAGATGGTATTGTTAGAACAAAATAAATAAGTCTCCTCTTAAGCTCTTGAAACTCTTCTCGCATTCTTCGCCCAAACGAATTTTGTATCCTTCCGAGTTAGTCGAAGTTAATGGAGTAGCGATTCGAGAAAACCTTCCACACGAATCTCCGATAATAACCAAATTAAGCCCAAAAAGCTACGATTTCAACCACCGACTTTGCTGTTCTAACTTCAGATTGCTTCAATCTTCGCGGATCAACAGATACTCCATGTTTCGACACCACGCGCCCAAGGAATGCTACTTCCTCGCCGTAACTCGTGATTTCTTCAATTTGGCATATAGTTTGTTTTCACGGCCTTCGAGTACCAAATTTTCAAATGGTGCTCATGATCTTCACGACTTTTGGAATATATAAGGATGTCATCAATAAAGACAACAACAAACCGATCCAAATATTCCTCAATACTTTGGCTCATCATATCCATGAAAGTCATAGAGCATTAGTCAATCCGAAAGACACGACTAAGAATTCATAATGCCCATACCGAAGTTCTAAAGGCGCTTTGAATATCCTCGCCTAATCTTCAAATTGATGATATCCGTAATCTAAGATCGATTTTTGAAAAGAATCAGGCCCTCAGAATCGGTCAAACAAGTCATCAATACGAGGTAGAGGATACCTATTCTCGATGGTGACATGGTTCAATTCCCGATAGTCAATACAAAGTCGCATACTCCCGCTTTTCTTCTTTACAAATAAAACAGAGCACCCCAAGGAGATGTACTAGACGAATGAAACCGATGTCCAACAATTCCTCGTAGTTGACCTTTAACTCCTCAAGTTCAATAGAGCCATTCGATATGGGGTTTTAGAAATGGGCTTTGTACCAGTTCAAGATCAATAAAGAATTCAACTTCACGCTCGGGGTAGACCGAAGTTCTTCAGAAATACGCCAGAAAGTCAATAACAACAGAATATTATTCAAATTCGACGTGTCTTTATTCAAATCCATAACATGGGCTAAGAAAGCTTGACATCCGCTTTTTCAATAAACGAATAGCTTTTATGATTAGATATGATGTTGATTGATTTTAATGGTTTAGTTGTTTGAATTGCATAACAAAGTCAAGTTAGAAATATGAAAACTAACAACCTTACGAAAACAATCAATTTTGGTATGATGAGTAGTTAACCAATCAATCCCTAAAATCACATCAAAAGCAAGTATCTTTAAAGAGATAAGGTCAATGTGTAAGGTAATGGTGCCAACTTGAATCAAACAAGATTTATAAACAAAGGATGTGATGAAAGTTTCTCCTAACTGAGTTTCCACAGATAGTCAAAGTCTAATTTCTCCTGAGTCAAGTTTAAACGCTGAGCACACGCAGAGAGATAAAATGAATGGGTAGCACCCAGATTAAGTAAGGTATAAACTTCGCAAGAATTTATAAATAGCTTACCCGTGATCACCTCGCTTGGTTCCTCGATTATGACCAAATACAACAAACGCCTTCCCTAATCGCTGACTTCGACTTTTCTCGGGATGTTTTTTCGAGTCACCGTCTCACTTAACTAGGTTTCGCCATCGCATAATCTCGAGCGATATGTCCTTCCTTTCCACAATTATAGCATACCTTGAACTCGCTGTGGACTTGACCGATATGTCCTCTTTTCCGTGATTTATAGAATATACGACCGGTGGTCGTTTCTCCTCCCTTAGAACCGCTTGTCACCAAGACCGCTGCCTTTCATACGGTCGTTGTTAAATCTCCTCTTTAAAATCTCCTCCCGACTCGCTTTTTCTATTTTCACGGCTATGATTACCACCAGAGTGGTTACCATTTTTGTCCGTCTCGCTTTTCTCCGCCGGTTATCATTATTCTCGCTGATCGCTATCTCCGTACGATCCTCGTCATGGTCCCTCAATGACCGCATTTCAAGTATCTCGCCTAATAATTGAGCCCTGCTTACAAACATCCTAATAGAGAAAATTTATGAGAAATGAGATATCGACGACGCCGGTTTCAAAACTCTAAGAAACATCCGCCATATAATGCTCCTCATTCTCCACCAAATGAGGTGCAAACCTCGATAACTCGCAAACTTTGCCTCGCATCGAGACACCGCCATGTTGTTTTGCTTCCAATCTAATAACTCCACTTCCTTCATACGACGAACACTTTCGTGAAAGTATTTGTCATTAAATAGTTTCAAACGCTTCCCAAGACATGCCGAAAAGTACCCGATGGGTACGCTTCACGCATCTCCCACCAAGAGTCCGCCTCGCCACTTAACATAAAGGTGGCGAATGGAACCTTCTGTTCTCCGCATCCCAAGACATCGAATATCTTGTAATTTGTTTGACCCATGTTTCCGCCATGATCGGATCCGCTTTTCCTTAAATTCGTGGTCCCAACTTTTTGAATCGCTGGGTCAGTGATAACCCGTGAATCGCTATCATTTCCTCCTCAGATTTTGAACACGAAGTCTCCTCGTCTCGATTTTGCATGAATCGCAAAAAGCTTCTAAACATCCCCTCGCTCATCATCTCGCTTCAATGGTGTTGTTCATGTGAGGAACATCACAAACTGTCAGACGCTCTCCTCGCTGGTGAGTACAAAGCGCTCCACTGGCCTCATTTCCATTGTTAATATTCTCACGACATTCTCAAATACCGCATAAAACAAGGGTTAATTAAGGAAATCAATATATCACATAATATCCCTATATACCGACCAACTAACAAATAAGCTTAGTAGACACACTAGCAAGGATTTACTCTGCCTCTCCTCCTAGTTCTATTCCCCGATCTCCGCCAGAGATCATATCCCTAAGCTCGATACCAACCGCGACGCCCCCAAATAGGTATATATCATCACCATTCCGAGTCACAAATACATGGTACGTAAACAACTACAACTTTATTATTACAACAAGAAACTGTGAGTTTAAATACAAATATTATCTTCTGCATAATATCTATACTCAAATAAATCCTCATCACATTTATCGATACATTATTTTACAAAAATGGTGAGGACTACTAAACAACTCTCTCTAAACCTTCATTCCATACCCCGACTGCATCTCGCTATATTCTCGCCCCCGAGAAGAAAAAATGGAACAAAAAGGAAAAGGGTGAGCTCAACTAGCTCAAGAAAGAATATTACGACTAAGATAATATACAACAAATTATCGTTAGTCTTCAACAGGAAAAATCTAATAGAATACAATAGACAACAAATTTTAAATCAATATTCGCAATGAAATAATAATTCATTAGAAGAGTTAAGTAGAGAATGCAAACTACTATCTTCTATGTATGAATTTAAAAGTTCATCGCTCATCTTTTATCCCCTCAGAACATCAATCAATATACATCCGAATCAAATATTCATCTTTGCACTACAGCCAAAGATATTCATCACTCATGTTCATCAAACACTGCTCATCTTCATCTAAACAAGATATTCATCATTCTGTTCATCTCACACTGCTCATCTTTGCAAAAGATATTCTTCAGAAATCATTCATCTTTGCACTACAAAGCCAAAGATATTCAATAATATCATCATTTAAGACCGAGGATGATGAAAAATATTTTTTTAAAGAAACGAATCCAAAGGAAACAAAATGACAAGGATTAAGGATTAAGGATTCGTACTTTGTTTTATCCATGTTCAAAAAAATACCTCAAAAATAATCATAGTGGTGTAAAATTCAAGAATGATCAAAACACGGATACAATCAAAGCTAGTATCCGTATTAGATATTTTGACAAAAAGAAGAAATTTTATTTTTCATGAATAGTGGTCGAGATAATGCCAATAGAATAAGATACGTGAATAAGAAACTCCGACACCAAAAGATAGAAATTCCACAAAAAACATCTTCACGCTTCATTTAATAAGTACTCGTGAATAAGAATCGTGAATAAGAATACTCATGAATAAGAACTCATGAATAAGAATCATGAATAAGAACCCCGACATGAAAAAGTTCCAAATTTGATAAAAAGTTCCAACCAATATTTCAAAGATAATGATATCAAGAAATAATATCATTCGAGAAGAAAATAACATCCCTTACCTCGAAAGATCAAGATTTCTAAATTTAAACACCTGATATAAAGCATGACTTGACTTCAGCACCGCCTAACAATACTCAAAGTATACTCAAAATACTCACAAGAATACGCCGATAATATAGAGAGAGAAAACTTCAGCTTCGTGTGATTTTCAATTCTAACCCAAGACCCTATTTATAGAAAATCGCTAAACACCAAAGTTAGTAAAATTTAATAAAATATTAATATATATTATTAAATTTCTACGCACACCTTTTGAAGAATCTGATTTCAAATCATCAAACACATGCCACATTCTAGAAAAAAAAAAAAAAACGTTTTTCTTATTTTAAATATTTAAAACTTCCAAAATCAATTATTTTGAGCTTCGAAACTTCAATAATTCATAATAAATAGCCCTTTCATCAGAAAATTCAATCTCATGAGTTTTTATAGGAAATTCAATTCTCTACAACTTTGCGTAAGAAAGTTTTTCCAAATTCCAAATAGAAATTGACCAAATCCACAAACCAAGCGATTTTACAAAAAGCTATAATCAAATTTCACCAATAAATGGGGTCCACCGACATACATGTTTAACATGTTTTAAACATTTATTGCAACAAAATACTCTTCCTCCTCAGATACTCATATATCCCACATTCGTTGTAAAATATCACCATTATTATATTATTAAAATATAATAATATATTTAAATGAATTATTTTATCGTAAAAGATAAAATTTCAATTTTCAACAATTGTCACATTAAAATTTTTCTCCATCTATATCCACATAAAATCAATATTTTCTCATCATATGAATCAATAATTAATTATTCACAAATAATATTACGTAATCACAATATCGACAACCGTGCGCCCTCCTGAAAGAGGGGGCTTTCCAATAAGAATTTCTTCTTTATCGGGCGCAAGCAATTAGTGACCAAACCTCTCCTTAGATGTAACTTTCTAGACATTGCCAATAATGTTATCTAATAATATTATTCAGATAATATGAATTATTGCTTCGATAATGAAAAATACCGTAAATGACAATTATCAAACAACAAAGAATATAAAATATCAACGCAAAGAATTATTAACTCAATAAAATAAAATATCGAATAAAGAATTATCGTAACCATTATCGAGTAAAGCCTTTCACGTAAGAATCAATAATCAATGCAATACCGCAACAACGCTATTTATCGTTTTTAACCAATTTAGTATTTTAACAAGATAATCTGTGAATAACTACGCCAAGTTATTTTTAAACAACTTATATTCATCGCTTTCTTCATCCAATCGCTTCACATGGGCCCATACATGGTCTACTACCGTCATATTTAATATTCCCCGACAAAGATTTAATATTCCACGACCAAACGAATATTCCCCGACAACAATGAATATTTTATAACCACTTGCTTATTTTGAAATATTTATGATTTTTTACCCCTAACTATCCACATTAATCAAATCAACCCTTACTATTTCAAAAATAATAAATAGTACGCTTGTCGAATCATTTGGATCTTTTCGGTGAGTCATACGTATTTAACTCGGGTCCCAAACAATGTTGCTTCACCCACCTCATCCCAACATATTGGAGAACGACATTTTCGTCCCATATAATGCTTCAAATGGAGCCACACCTATACTTGCTCGATAACTCATTGTTGTAGGAGAATTCCACCAATGGTAAATACTTATCCCAACCGCCTTGAAGTCTAGGACACGTAGTCTTAATAAATCTTCAAGAGTTTGAATAGTCCTTTCTCGATTGTCCGTCTGCTTTGAGGATGGTATGCAATCAATCGCAAACTGCGTGCTATAGCTTTTTGCAATCTAACCCAAAATCTTGAAGTGAATCTTGGGTCACGATCCAAAACTATGGATACAGTATGCCATGCAACCTCACAATCTCATTCACGCATATACTAGCAAGACGCTCAAGTGAATAAGTCTCCGTGACGGCAAGAAATGAGCGACTTGGTTAATCTATCAACAATAACCCAAATAGCATTGATGCCTTGAGAAACCGTAGGAAGACCCGTGAACGAAATCCATGGTAATGTGTTCCCACTTCCATTTCGGAATCTCAAGTGGTTGCAACGGACCCTTAGGTACTAGATGCTCCGCCTTTACACGTTGACAAGTTAAACACATTGAGATAAACTTTGCAATCTCTCTCTTCATATTGTTCCACCAAAATGTATGTCAATATCACGATACATTTTAGTACTTCCGTGATGGATTGCAAATGGTGTATTGTGTGCCTCCATCATAATCTTGTACTTCAAATCGTAGTCGTTAGGAACACAAAGTCTAGAGTGGACTCAAGTATTCCTTCTTCATCAATTCTCGCTTAGGAATAGCTCCTTCTTGTACTTTCTTCTTCATACGATCACTCTGGAGGCCTCATGTGGCTTGAGCAACCTTAACTTTTCTATTAAAGTTGGCTCTATCGATACTTGACATCATCGCACTTGTTCCTCGCATATGATCTTCTACTCAACGCGTCACCACCACGCTCGCTTTTACCGTGATGGTATCAATAGTGTGGTCGTAGTCTTTCAATAGCTCGAGCCAACGTCATTTGCCAAGATGTTGAGTTCTTTTTTTGAGTGAAGAAATATTTAAGGCTTTTATGGTCCGAATATATCTCCACTTTCTCCCCATATAGATAGTGCCTCCATATCTTTAATACGCAAACGATCACGCTAACTCTAGATCATGAGTAGGATAATTCCTCTCATACTCTTTTAAGTTGTCGCGAGGCATAAAGCTATGACTTTCCCACGCTGCATGAGAACACATCCTAACCCTTTTCCACGAAGCATCATCAGAGATAACAAATCCATCCAACCAGATGGTATTGTTAGAACAAAGTGTCAAATAAGTCTCCTCTTAAGCTCTTGGAAACTCTTCTCGCATTCTTCACTCCAAACGAATTTTGTATCCTTCCGAAGTTAGCTAGGTTAATGGAGTAGCGATTCGAGAAAACCCTTCCACGAATCTCCGATAATAACCAAATAAGCCCAAAAACTACGTACTTCAACACCGACTTCCGGTTGCTCCCAACTTTGTATTGCTTCAATCTTCGCTTTCTGATCAACAGATACTCCATGTTTTGACACCACGTGCCCAAGAAATGCTACTTCCTCGCCGTAACTCGCATTTCTTCAATTTGGCATATAGTTTGTTTTCACGAAGCCTTTGGAGTACCAAATTTCAAATGGTGCTCATGATCTTCACGACTTTTGGAATATATGAGGATGTCATCAATAAAGACAACAACAAACCGATCCAAATATTCCTTGAATACTTGGTTCATCATATCCATAAAAGTCAGAGAGCATTAGTCAATCCGAAAGACACGACTAAGAATTCATAATGCCCGTCATCGAAGTTCTAAAGCGCTTTGAATATCCTCGCCTAATCTTCAAATTGATGATATCCGAAATCGAAGATCGATTTTTGAAAAGAATTGTGCCCTTTGCAATCGGGTCAAACAAGTCATCAATACGAGGTAGAGGATACCTATTCTTGATGGTGACATGGTTCAATTCCCGATAGTCAATACAAAGTCGCATACTCCCGCCTTTCTTCTTTACTTAATAAAACAAGAGCACCCCAAGGAGATGTACTAGATCGAATGAAACCGATGTCCAACAATTCCTCGTAGTTGGACCTTTAACTCCTGAAGTTCAATAGAGCCATTCGATATGGGGTTTTAGAAATGGGCTTTGTACCGTGTTCAAGATCAATAAAGAATTCAACTTCACGCTCGGGGTAGACCGGAAGTTCTTGTGAAATACGCCAGAAAGTCAATAACAACAGAATATTATTCAAATTTGACGTGTCTTTATTCAAATCCATAACATGGGCTAAGAAAGCTTGACATTCGCTTTTCAATAAACGAATAGCTTTTATGATTAGATATGATAGTGATTGATTTTAATGGTTTAGTTGCTTGAATTCGCATAACAGTTGGTTAGGAATATGAAAACTAACAACCTTACGAAAACAATCAATTTTGGCATGATGAGTAGTTAACCAATCAATCCCTAAAATCACATCAAAAGCAAGTATCTTTAAAGAGATAAGGTCAATGGTAAGTAATGGTGCCAACTTGAATCAAACAAGATTTATAAACAGTGGATGTGATGAAAGTTTCTCCTAACTGAGTTTCCACAGATAGGTCAAAGTCTAATTTCTCCTGAGTCAAGTTTAAACGTTGAGCACATGCGGAGAGATAAATGAATGGGTAAAGACCTAGATTATCAAGTAAGGTATAAACTTCGCAAGAATTTATAAATAGCTTACCCGTGATAACCTCGTTTGGGTTCCTCGCATTATGACCAAATCACAACAAACGCTTCTTCCCAATCGTTGACTTTGACTTTTCCGGGATGATCTTTTCGAGTCACCGCCTCCAATCGAACTAGGTTTCGCTACCGCATAATCTCGAGCGATATGTCCTTCCTTTCCACAATTATAGCATACCTTGAACTGCTGTGGACAGTTTGGACCGATATGTCCATCTTTCCGTGATTTATAGCATATAATCGGTGGTCGTTCTCCTCCCTTAGAACCGGCTTGCCTTCAAGACCGTTCTTTCACATGGTCGTTGTTAAATCTCCTCTTTTAAAATCTCCTCCCGACTCGCTTCTTCTATTTTCATGGCCATGATTACCACCAGAGTGGTTACCATTTTGTCCGTCTGTTTCTTTCTCCGCCGGGTTATCATTATTACATTGATCTATCTCCAGTACGATCCTCGTTGTGGTCCCTTAGTTGACCAGTACTTTCGTTATCTCGCTTCTAATAATTGAGCCACGTTACAACATCCGAATAAAGAAAATTTATGAGAAATGAGATCTTGACGTATCCGGTTTCAAACCTCTAAGAAACATCCGCGTCATACGTTCCTCATTCTCCACCAAATGAGGTGCAAACTCGATAACTCGCAAACTTTGCCTCGTCTTCGAGACACCGCCATGTTGTTACGCTCCCAGTCTAATAAACTCCACTTCCTTCATATAACGAACACTTTCGGAAAGTATTTGTCATTAAATAGTTTTGAAACGTCTCCCAAGACATGCTTTGAGTCGGCCGATGGGTACGCTTCACTGACTCCCACCGATGAATCCTCGCCATACGGAACATAAAGGTGGCGAATGGAACCTTCGTTCTCTCGTGCATCCCAAGACATCGAATATCTTGGTAATTTGCTTGACCCATGTTTCCGCCATGATCGGATCTCGGCTTTCCCTTAAATTCGTGGTCCCAACTCTTTGAATCTGCTTATTGTTGTGACAACCCGTGAATTGCTATCATTTCCTCCGCTTGAGGATGGTAGTCCTCTCGATTAACCCTTATTTTATGACACTATTTGAGAATGTCGACTAAGAATGTTAACAATGGTGTAAATGAGACCATGGAGACGCTCAGACTCACCAATGAGGAAAACGCGTCAGCTTCGGTAAGAATGTTCCTCCCCAGTGAACAACGCCACCCGAGCATATGATGAACGACGGATGTTTAGAAGTTTTTGCAGCTCATGCAAAATCGACGAGGAGACTCGTGCACAAAATACAGTGGAAATGATAACAACGCACGATTTGTCACGTACTCAAGCGCTCAAAGAGTTGGGACCACCGCAATTCTGGGAAAGTCGGATCCGATTAAGTCTGAGACGGGGTCAAAACAAATTACCAAGATATTCGATGTCTTGGGATGCACTAAGAACACGAAGGTTCCATTCACTACTTTTATATTTCAGAATGAGGCAGACATCGGTGGGAATCTATGAAGCGTACCCATCCATCCACCGCACTCAAAGATGTCTTGGGAGACGTTTGAGAGTTGTTCAATGACAAGTACTTTGGCCGAAAGTATTCATTATATGAAGGAAGTGGAGTTTATTAGACTAGAACAAAATAACATGATTTCGATCCCAAAGATGAGGCAAAGTTTGCAGAGTTATCCAGTGTTCAGACCTCATTTGGTGGAGAATGAGGAACGTATGACGTTGATGTTTCGAGAGGTTTGAAACCCGACATACGCTAGATCTCATTTCTCATAAATTTTCTCTCTATTCGAGATGTTGTCAATAGGGGCTCAATTATTAGAAATAGATAACGAGTATGCGCTCAACCGAGGGACCATAACCGTGGATCATACCGAGATAGCGATCAATGTAATAATGATAACCAAATGGA
This sequence comes from Panax quinquefolius, assembly GCA_020205615.1. Taxonomy (NCBI): domain Eukaryota; kingdom Viridiplantae; phylum Streptophyta; class Magnoliopsida; order Apiales; family Araliaceae; genus Panax; species Panax quinquefolius. The sequence goes on from CM035168.1 coordinate 118,204,885, forward strand.
GAAAGAAAAAGATCGACAAAATGGTAACCACTCCGTGGTAGTCATAGCCATGAGAATAGAAGAAGCGAGTCAGGGATGAGATTTTAAAAAGAGAGATTTAACAATGACCATGTGAAGACGCCAACACCAAAGAAAGAATCGGTTCTAAGGGAGGAGAATCCACCACCGATGTCAGATCTACAAATGTGACGCCCAAATAGGTATACATCACCCATTCCGAGTTGTCAATACATGGTACGAAACAACTACAACTTTATTATTACAACAATAAAAATCTGTGAGTTTAAATACAAATATTATCTTCTAGATAATATCTATACTCAAATAAATCCTCATAACATTTATTGATACATTATTTTACAAAATGGTGAGGACTACTAAACAAATCTCTCTAGAACCTTCATTCCATACCCAGGCTGCAGACTTGCTATATTCTCGCCTCCCGAGAAAAATGGAACAAAAAGGAAAAGGGTGAGCTCAACTAGCTCAAGAAAGAATATTATGACTAAGATAATATACAACAAATTATCGTTAGTCTTCAACAGGAAAAATCTAATAGAATCTACAATAGACAACAAATTTTAAATCAATATTCGCAATGAAATAATAATTCATTAGAAGAGTTAAGTAGAGAATGCAAACTACTATCTTCTATGTATGAATTTAAAAGTTCATCGCTCATCTTTTATCCCCTGTAACATCAATCAATATACATCTCGAATCAAATATTCATCTTTGCACTACTGTGCCAAAGATATTCATCACCGGGTCATGTTCATTTAAACACTGCTCATCTTTGCACTACGGGCCAAAGATATTAATCGATCGGTCGTGTTCATCTCAACACCTGCTCATCTTTGCACTACGCCAAAGATATTCTTCAAATCATTCATCTTTTACTACAAAAGCAAAGATATTCAATAATATCATCATTTAAGACCGAGGATGATGAAAATATTTTTAAAGAAACGAATCCAAAGAAACAAAATGACAAGGATTAAGGATTAAGGATTCGTACTTTGTTTTATCCATGTTCAAAAAAATACCTCAAAGATAATCATAGTGGTGTAAAATTCAAGAATGATCAAAACATGGATACAATCAAAGCTAATATCCGTAATAGATATTTTGACAAAAAGAAGAAATTTTATTTTTCTATTGAATAGTGTCAGATATCGTGAATAGTCAGACATCGTGAATAGTAACTCTCAACACCAAAAGATAGAAATTCCACAAAAATCATCTTCACGCTTCATGAATAGTACTCGTGAATAAAGACTCGTGAATAGTAACTCATGAATAGTAACTCGTGAATAAGAACTCATGAATAAGTAACCCTTAGACATGAAAAAGTTCCAAATTTGATAAAAAGTTCCAACCAATATTTCAAAGATAATGATATTGAAGAAATAATATCATTTGAGAAGAAAATAACATCCCTTACCTCGAAAGATCGATCTTCTAATTTAAAACCAGGATATAGGCTATGACTTGGACTTGCAGACCGAGTATAGCAATACTCAAAGTATACTCAAAATACTCACAAGAATACGCTCGATAATATAGAGAGAAAACTTCGATTTACGGTGTGATTTTCAATTCTAACCTAAGCACCTATTTATAGGAAATCGCTTAGAACACCAAAGCGTAAAATTTAATAAAATATTAATATATAATTATTAAATTCCTACGCACCCAAAAATCTGATTCAAACCATCAGCCACCAAGAGTGACTCACCTTGCCTAACTCAAAAAAACGTTTTTCTTATTAAAAATATTTAAAACTTCAAAAATTAATTATTTAGAGCTTGAACTTTAATAATTCACAATAAATAGCCCTTTCATCAGAAAATTTGAATCTCGCGAGTTTTATAGGAAATTCAATTCTCTACAACTTTGCGTAAGAAAGTTTTTCCAAATTCCAAAGAGAAATTGACCGAAATCCATAAACCAAGCGATTTTACGTGCTATAATCAAATTTCAATCAATAAATGGGGTCCAATTGATATGTTTAACATGTTTTAAACATTTATTGCAACAAAATACTCTTCCTCCTCGTATACTCATATATCCCACATTCGTTGTAAAAATATCACCATTATTATATTATTAAAATATAATAATATATTTAAATGAATTATTTTATCGAAAAAGATAAAATTTCAATTTTAACAATTGTCACATTAAAATTTTTCTCCATCTATATCAACATAAAATCAATATTTTCCTCATCATATGAATCAATAATTAATTATTCACAAATAATATTACGAAATCACAATATTGACAACCGAGCGGTTCCTGGAAGAGGGGGGCTTTCAATAAGAATTTCTTCTTCTTGGCCAAGCAATTAGGTGACCAAACCTCTCCTTGATGTAACTTTCTAGACATTGCCAATAATGTTATCTAATAATATTATTCAGGATAATATGAATTATTGCTTCGATAATGAAAATCTTGTGTAATGACAATTATTGAAACAACAATGATATATAAAATATCAACGCAAAGAATTATTAACTCAATAAAATAAAATCTTCGAAGCATTAATTCATAACCATTATTGAAAGTAGTAGTGCCTTCAATAATTGGTGCAATCTGCAGTATCTTCTTGTGCAACAACGCCAGACATCGTGTTTTAACCACCGGGTATTCCATAGTGTTAACCTGTAATAACTACTGTAGTTATTTTTAAACAACTTATATTTGTCGTTTTCTTCATCCAATCGCTTTCATGGTTATATGGGGCCCATACATGGTCTACCGTTAAATATTTAATATTCCCAAAAGCAGATCTGAATATTCCACGACCAAACAAATATTCCCGACAACAATGAATATTTTATAACCACTTGCTTATTTTGAAATATTTGCGTATTTTACCCATAACTATCCACATTAATCAAATCCACCCTTACTATTTCAAAATAATAAATAAAGGAAATTCCTTTTTATTTAAAAAAAATTTCGGGGTCTTACAACCTCCCCTCCTTATGAAATTTCGTCCTCGAAATTGACGTCGACGACTGGTGTTTCGAAAAGGTGAGGATACCTCGCTTTCATTTCCGTTTCCAATTCCCAGGTCATTTTCTCTATAGCATGATTCCTCCACAAAACTTTAACTTGTGGTATGACCTTTGCGCGTAGGACATGCTCCTTCCTATCCAAAATCTTGACAGGTACCTCCTCATACGTTAAGTCTTCGGCTATCTCGTCCGATTCTAACTCATGAATAAGAAAGAATAACACCTCTTACGAGTACAACAAATAATATCCCTTACCGTAAAAGACACTGGATATCAAAGTAGTGAAATACCAGAATACTCTTCTTCTTCTTTCTCTCTATAGATTTTCTCTCTATAGTTTCTCTCTATAATTTCTCTCTGTAGTTTCAAAGAATTCGTAAGAAAATAATGAAGGAATGAGCTTCATTTATAGGAAAATAGAATGCGTAGTAATTAATCCATGAACGGTCCCGTATTGATTTACTTTAATCGACGGTCCATATTTAAAGAAAAATCTTTTAAATAAAATATCATATATTCTATTTATATAAAACATTTTACTATGCAAACACTATGCAACACTATGCAAAACACTATGCAAAAAATACTACTACGCAACACTATGCATAATAAAATATAATATATTCTATTTATAGAATAACTTTAATAAAGTATTCTATTTTATATAAAAGATGTTTCGCTTTTATTACGTTAATAATACGAATAAAACAAAACGTCATTATCACTATAATAATTCATATTATTAATCGACGATAATGGAATCAAACCGAGTGACTTCTCACATAAAGCATCAATAATCAATACCGGTAATATTACTATGCAACCACACGTATTCATCGTACTTTTTTACTACCGAGTAGTTCAACAAGATCAACGGTAAAACTTCCGCCGTTATTTCAATAAAATATTTTTGTCGTTTTCTCAATCCGATGATAATTACGTTGTAGGGTCCACCAAAGATTGAGTTGCTGCATCGAATATTCCTCTAAAACCGAATATTCCCCACTAATCGAATATAATATAACCACTTGCATACTTTGCAAAATTTATAAATACTACCCACAACTATAATATTATCTCAAATTCACACCATAATATTAAAAATTATTTCGACAAAATTTAAATCTTTATTGATAAAATCTGGGTCCGGTCTCCCTCCTTATGGAATTTAAGCCTCTCGAAATTAGAATTACATACCGGTATGATAAGAGGTGAGGATACCTTGAATACCTTTATCGTTGAAAACATTAAATTCATCTTTGCAATCCGACCAAAGATATTCATTAACAATTTATCTTTGCACTACAGGCCAAAGATATACAACTGTAAAACCAATAATCTTTGAGACTCGACAATAGTATCACGACCACGAATTATCCATACCTTATTGGCGGGGATATTCGTGTTTTTCATTAAGTATCACGACCACAAATTATCCATGTACTACTACCCGAAGATAATCGTGTATTCATTAGTATCACGCACCACAAATTATCCATGCACTACGACCAAAGATAATCTTGTATTCATTAGTATCACGACCACAAATTATCCATGCACTTTCGTGCCAAAGATAATCGTGTATTCATTAGTATCCCGACCACAAATTATCCATGACTACGTGCAAAGATAATCGTGTATTCATTAGTATCACAACCACAAATTATCCATGCACTACGTGCCAAAGATAATCGTGTTTTCAATTACTGGTTATGATTATACCGAACAATCCACGGTCATAATCATACCAAGTCCATCTCTATGCACGTAAAGCCATGACGATGACTTTCAACACAATATAAGCGTGAGGATAATGATATAAAGAATCAATCAAATGAGATAAAGGATAAATATTAAACATTTATAATATAATTTATCCGAGATTCAAGAATATCCCCATGTTATCAATCACTTAATAATCTCATAATCTAATATCATTAATATTATAACAATATTTTAATCACTTCTTAAATTTATAAACAATTTATTTCAATTGTTTACGCTTTTACCATATAATGCATTTAATCATTCAAAAATGTCATACTCATAAGATATCATCACCAATGATCAAATCCTCATCAAAAAAAATGCATATACTCTATATAGGATTCTTCTAGTCATAAAATCCTATTTTCAACTTTGTTACTTCACATAACATATTTAACTCATATGTTCAGAATTAAACAATTTTCATAGAAAATACCAAATCAGTCCCAAATATATTTCTTTTCTGGGATTTAGCATAATATAGTCCCATAATGAACATACATTTTCTCTCGAATTTTTAAAATTCATTTACTATTTTCAAAAATCAATTTCAAATTAATTCCTTAAGAAATTAGCTACCTCAAGGTTAACTCCAGAAATTCCCAAATCTTGGCAGGACCTTACACATGTTAATGTGAGCCTCCAGTTTAAATTTCATGGTCATCGGAGTTGTAGAACTCCGGTTATAGCATTTTTCGTCAAAAAAACCTAAATATTGAAATGGTCATAACTTGCTCATTTTAAGTCGGAATGAGCTCATTTTTGGACACGATGTTCTTTATACCATATACTTTTATGTCCCAAAAGGCCTGAATTTTTCTCACTAATTAAGTGGCCGAAACAGCCCTTACAAAAACGTGGCAGCATCTTTTTGGACATTTTGAAGTTTTGACTCCTTTGCTAAAATCAGTCCACACGAAAATCTACAACACCTTTTTCATTGATTCCACTTGGATTAGTTAGGTAACTCATAGATCTAACTCTAGGACTTAACCACACTCAAAAAATTCAAAATATAATAAGAGATTTGGTCAATTGACTTTCATGTTACGCTTTTCACCAAAATCTGGTTTTAACTCCTTGTGATTTTAAGAAACTTTCATGTTTTCACATACTAACCAACATAACTCATCATAACACTTACTAATACCACGTATACCCATGATTTTCATTAGTCCAATGCTTTTATTATGACTTTCATCATAAACCACGTAAATCTGCTCATTTTAGTTGAAGAAATATTTGAGGGTTTAAGAAATGGGTTTTAGACTTTGGGGTCAATACAAAATTAGATTTCACGCTCTAGGGTAGGCTAAGAAGTCTTCAAGAATACGCCAAGAAATTTATTAATGATAGAAATATCATTCAAAAATCATATTTCGTCCCAAGACTTGGATAAGACGTCACATTAATACCAACTGTGATTTCTATCCCTTAACCTCGGATAAGACCTCACAATGATACCTATCAACTTGCCATCTTCAAATACGACGTCGCTTTGAGAAAGTCCGCTTCGGTGCATTCCACACAAGGAAGTCAACAACGAATGGATCGGGGCTCTTTACATATGGCTTGATATGACAATGATTGACTTTAGTGGTTTGGTTACTTTGAATTCGCATAACAGGTTGGTTAAGAGTATGGAAGCTAACAACCTTACAAAAATCATGATGAGTATTTAACCAATCGATTTCTAAAGTCACATCAAAGACAAATATTTTCAAAGAGATAAGATCGACAGGTAACGTGAAAATGTTTATTTGAATCAAACAAGATTTAAAAACAGTAGAGGTAACAAAGGCTCCTACTAACTAAGTTTCAACCAATAAGTCAAAGTTTAACTTCTTCGGAGTCAAATTTAAACGTTGAACACAACTAGATGAAATAAAAGAGTGGGTAGAACTGGTATCTAACACGGTATAGACTTCGCAAGAGCTTATGATTAACTTACCCGTGATAATTTTATTCAGGTTCCTCGTCACGAGAAAAAAAACGCTCTCTCTTAAACTCCCGGCTTTGGTTTGTTTGGGACAGCCTTTGGTGCCTCCATCCTAGTTGAATTTGTCTTCGGTAAACGACAAAATCGAGCTAAGTGACCTTCTCTTCCACAATTATAACATGCTTTGATTGCATGGCGCAGTCGGATCGATGTGTCCCTCTCCTCCGCATTTGAAGCATATGATAGTGGTCTTTCTCCTTCCTTAACAACGGGTGTCAAATTGGTCTTGACGCTTTCCATCATTGTTGAATTTCCTCTTCTTGAAATTTCCATTCCTATTATCTTGGCCATGGTTACCACCGAAATGATAATTTCCCCACGATGGTTATCGTTGTTCATGGCATTGTTACCACCGCAAGACGATTATTATCAGGTTGTTGGTCGTTACCTTTTGGTTGTGTTAACTCATTATCGCTACCCAATAATCTCGAGCCCTATTCACAATATCTCGAATACAAACAAAGTTTATGAGAAATTAGGTATTGACGTATATCGGGTTTCAAACCTCTTAAAAACATTCGCGTCATTCGCTCCTCATTATCGACCAAATGGGATGCAAACCGAGATAACTCCCGGCAAAACTTAGCCTCATCTTGTGACACTTGGCCATATTATTTTGCTCCAGCTTGATAAATTCCACCTCCTTAATGTGATTTAATACTTTCGGAAAGTACTTGTCGTTGAATGTTCTTGGAATTTCTCCCAAGATATCTTCAAGACAAAGAAGTTGAGTCGTTTTACCGATTCCCACCAAGTCTGCCTCTCGCGCAACATAAAGGCGTAAAGAAAGGAACCTTTTGCTCCTCGGAGCATCCCAAGACATCAAATATCTTGGTAATCTGCTTTATCCATGCTTCCGCGCCAAGTGGTTTCGCTCTCCCTTAAACTCCGGGGTCCCAGCTCTTGAATTTTTAGCGGTGACCGCCTCGAGAGTTTTCCGTGTTTCCACCCCACGCTTTTGGATAGAGTCGCTTTCACCGATGTTGCATGAATTCTAAAACCTCTTAAACGTATCATTGTTCGTCAATTGATCGGTGTTGTTTACGGGAGGATTATCGCCATCCCGTTGCACATTGTCCCGATTATTGATCTGTGGAGACTCAACGGTCTCCTGTGCTCCATTGCTTATCTCAACATTTTCTATGCCATTTTCAAATCGCCACAAAACAAGGGTTAATTAACATCACATATTATCCATATACATTTGTGGTAATTAAATACCAAATAAACTTAAGTAGGTCATACTAGCGAAGGAATTTCCTGCCTCCCCTCCTAGTTCTTATCTCACATCTTAGCAGTGATCATATCCTAAGCTCGATACCAACCTGTGACACCCCCAAAAATTAGGTATACGCCACCCATCTTGGGTCGCCACTTACATGGTACATAAATTCAAATACAAACTTAATTATACATCCGTCAGTGTAACATACGACAATACATAAATCGAGAGTTCTAATAGAATATTGTCATTTAGACAATATCCATACTCAAGGAGTCCTCATTACATTTATCATCACAATATTTAACGTAATAATGAGGACTACTAATGCTATCTTCTGGACCATCACTCTTTTCCCGACTCATCCCAAATTATATTCTCATTTCACAGAAGAGAACAAAGGAAAGAAAGGGTGAGCTCAACTAGCCCAAAGAAGAAATATTATAACTAAGATAATGCGTAATAAATTATCAATAGTCTTCAACAATGTTAAACCGATAAAATACAATAGACAACCAAATTTAATCATAATGAATATGCAATACATTAAAAGAGTCAAGTAGAAAATAAAGTCTACTATCTTTTAGGTTTTAAAAGGTTTTCATCAATTTTTATCACTAAGACTCAGTTTAATGAATAAACCACAATATCTAATCATCCCTGTACCACGGTCAAGGATTTTCATCAAATTATCAATGGTCATGACTATACCGAATCACCCCTAGTCATAATCATACCAAAAACTATCCATCACTGCATTACAGGCCAATGAGGACTTTTGTCACATCATTTATATCAAGCCATGATTATACCGAATGAACCCTGGTCATAATCATACTAAGTTCATCTATGCACGTAAGCCAAAGATAACTTTCAACATAATATAAACATGAGGATGATGACAATGATATAAGAATTCAATAAAACAAGTTCAAGAATTAATTTATCTAGGAATTATTAACGTCCATATTGTCAACAAGATATTTGTTTTGTAGAGTAAAAAATTCAAGAATGATCGTAAGAATATTTCCATGAAAAGATATCTTTGGATGAAACACAATTATCAAGGATATTCTACTAATTTCATGGAGTATAGAAGTCAAAGTTTTAACCAACCGGGTATAATAAAGAATGGAATAACAAAAGAAATCACCACGCACGCGGATTGCAGATGTATGTGTTATTCCAATGTAATAATAATAACTAAACCAGTCGTGAAATTCACAATTGACAGGATGATCCAATAGAATAATAAATGTCAATAATAAACAATGGAACCAGTCCTGTAAAACACACGCATGTGATATTCCAATGTAATAATAAATGCGAATAATAAACAATGGAACCGTGTCCTGTAAAACACACACGTATGGATATTCCAACATAATAATAAATGCGAATAATAAACAATGGAACTAGTCCTTGTAAAACACACGCATGCACGGATATTCCAATGTAATAATAAAGAATGGAATAATGGAAGAAGATCACCAAGTATAGGGAATTCACAGATATATAGGTTATTCCAATGTAATAAATAAGAATGGAATAATATAAGGATTTCACCAAGTATAGGTACGCCACAGTATACAAAGTTATGTATAGGGTATGCCACTTTTACAAAAGTTATTCCAATGTAATAATAATGAATGGAATAATGTAAGTTCTCTTCATGAATAAGAAAGAATAACACCTCTTACGAGTACAACAAATAATATCCCTTACCGTAAAAGACACTGGATATCAAAGTAGTGAAGTACCAGAATACTCTTCTTCTTTCTCTCTATAGATTTTCTCTCTATAGTTTCTCTCTATAATTTCTCTCTCTAGAGTTTCAGTGAATTCGTAAGAAAATAATGAAGGAATGAGCTTCTATTTATAGGAAAATAGAATGCATAGTAATTAATCCATGAACGGTCCAGATTGATTTACTTTAATCGACTTTATCCATATTTAAAGCAAAATCTTTTAAATAAAATATCATATATTCTATTTATATAAAAACATTTTACTATGCAAACACTATGCAACACTATGCAAAACACTATGCAAAATACTATGCAATACTATGCATAATAAAATATAATATATTCTATTTATGTAATAACTTTAATAAAGTATTCATTTTTTATATAAAAGATGTTTCGCTTTTTTATTACGCTAATAATACTAATAAAATAAAACGTCATTATCGCTATAATAATTCATATTATTAATCGATAATAATGGAATCAAACCGAGTGACTTCTCACATAAGTATCAATAATCAATACCGCGCTACTACTATGCAACCACACGACATCGTACTTTTACTACCGAGTAGTTCAACAAGATCAACGGTAAAACTTCCGCCGTTATTTCAATAAAATATTTTTGTCGTTTTTCTCAATCCGACAATAATTACATTGTGGGGTCCACCAATGATTGAGCCATTGTACGAATATTCCCTCGCTAAACCGAATATTCCCCACCCAATCGAATATAATATAACCACTTGCATACTTTACAAAATTTATAAATACTACCCACAACTATAATATTATCTCAAATTCACACCATAATATTAAAAAATTATTTATACAAAATTTAAATCTTTATTGATAAAATCTGGGGTCTCACACTATAAACTCGCGTTACCCCCGAGTATGTCTCGTGTTCATAATGTGTTTAACATATCTGTACTTCATAAATATGTGAAAGACCCGAACCACGTTATTGAGTTAGAACCAGACGAGATAGCCGAAGACTTAACGTACGAAGAGGTACCTGTCAAGATCTTGGATAGGAAGGAGCATGTCCTACGCACAAAGGTCATACCACAAGTTAAAGTTTTATGGAGGAACCATGCTATAGAGGAAATGACCTGGGAGTTGGAAACGGAAATGAAAGCGAGGTATCCTCACCTTTTCGAAATACCAGGTACGTACGTCAATTTCGAGGATGAAATTTCATAAGGAGGGGAGGTTGTAAGACCCCAACTTATTATTTAATGAAATTAAATTTCCTCTATTTATTATCTTGAAATAGTAAGGGTTGATTTGATTAATGTGGTAAGTTATGGGTAAAATGCGCAATTATTTCAAACAAGCAAGTGGTTTTAAAATATTCATTGTTGACGGGGAATATTCGTTTGGTTGTGGAATATTCTTACTGTCGGGGAATATTCGTACGACTACGCAGCCTTGTGTGGGCCCCATAACGAAAAACGATTGGATGAAGAAAAAAACAAGAATAAGTTGGTTATAAATAACAGCGTAGTTGTTACCGTTAATACTGTTGGAATACCCGGTGGTTAAAACACTGTAGCACACGGTATTACACCAATTATTGATTCTTACGTAAGAAGGCATTACTCAATAATTGTTACAGTAATTATTATTCAGTATTTTATTTTATTGATTCAATAATTGTTGCGTTGATATTTTATACTACTATTGTTTTAATAATTGTCACTACACAATATTTTCTATTATCGGAGCAATAATTCATATTATCCTAATAATATTATTAGATAACATTATTGCAAATGTCAGAAAGTTCTGGCATCAAGGAGAGGTTTGATCATCTAATCATGCGCGTCGAAGGAGAGATCCTTATTGAAAGCCCCTCTTTCCTTAGGACCTACGGGTTGTCGATAATGTGATTCTCGTAATATTATTTGTGAATAATTAATTATTGATTTATATGATGAGAAAAATATTAATTTTATGCGGATATAGATGGAGAAAATTTTTAAATGTGACAATTATTGAAAATTAATATTTTATCTTTTTCTAATAAAATAATTCAATTAAATATATTATTTTAATAATATATTGATGGTTATATTTTTACAATGAATGTGAGATATATGAGTATATGAGGAGGAAGAGTATTTTTGTGGCATTAAATGATTAACACATGTTTTGTTTGGAATTTGGAAAAACTTTCTTCTGCAAAATTGTAGAGAATGAAATTTCCTATGGAAAGGACATGTGGTTCAATTTTTCTGATAAAAGGGCTATTTATTGTGAATTATTGAAGTTCTGAAGTTCCGAAATAATTGATTTTTTGGAAGTTTTATTTATTTTTATCAAGGAAAATGTTTTTTCCATTTGAGTGGCACATGTTAATTGTGAGACCCCAGATTTTATCAATAAAGATTTAAATTTTGTTGAAATAATTTTTTAATATTATGGTGTGAATTTAAGATAATATTATAGTTGTGGGTAGATTTATAAATTTTGCAAAAGTATGCAAGTGGTTATATTATATTCGATTGGTGGGGAATATTCTTGGCTTAGCGAGAGAATATTCGCATAACTACCAATCATTGGTGGACCCATAATGTAATTCATTGTTTTCGATTGAGAAAACGACAAAAATATTTTATCAAAATAATCTATGAAAGTTTTACCGTGGTTACCGTTGAACTACTTTAGTAGTAAAAGTACAAAGAATACGTGTGGTTGCATAAGAAGCACACCAGATTGATTATCGATGCTTATGTGAGAAGTCACCACTTTGATTCCATTATCACGATTAATAATATGAATTATTATAATGATAATGACGCTTTTGTTTTATTCAGATTATTAACGTAATAAAATGTAAACATCTTTTATATAAAATAGAATACTTTATTAAAGTTATTCTATAAATAGAATATATTATATTTTATTACGCATAGTGTTGCATAGTATTTTTTGCATAAAAGTTTTGCATAGTATTGCATAGTGTTTGCATAGTAAAATGTTTTTATATAAATAGAATATATTATATTTTATTTAAAAGATTTTTCTTTAAATATGGACCGTCGATTAAAGTAAATCAATCTGGACCGCTCATGGATTAGTTACTATGCATTCCATTTTCCTATAAATGAAGCTCATTCCTTCATTATTTTCTTACTTAATTCATTGAAACTTCTGTAGAGAGAAATTATAGAGAGAAGTTATAGAGAGAAAATTTTGAAAGAAGAAGAGTATTCTCGCTACTTCACTACTTCTATATTCAGCTTTTTTTACGGTAAGGGTGTTATTCTTTCTTCTTGAAGAGAACTTCATTATTCCATTCACTATTATTCTCGTTGAATAACTCGTAAAAGTGATATATACCCTATACATAACTCATATACGCAGATATCCTATACTTGGTGAAATCTTATGTTATTCCATTCTTATTTATTCTCATTGAATAACTCGTATACGCGGCTTATTCTATACTTGGTGACATTCTTCTATTATTCTCGCTTGAACATCCTCGTCTCATGTGTTTTACACCTGGACCGGTTCCGCTTTTTATTATTCTCGCTGAACATCCTGTCACATGTGTTTTACACCGGACCGGGTTCCGCTTTATCATTCTCATTGAATATCCTATCTGTGTTTTACACCGGATCCGGTTCCATCTTTATTATTCTCGTTGAACATCCCGCTTGCGTGAATTTCACCCGACCGTTCCGTTATTATTATTCTCGCTGAATAACCTGCCTATGCGGGTACCGCATGCACGGTGATTTCTTTTGTTATTCCATTCTTTATTATACCCAAATGGTTAAAACTTGACTTCTATACTCCATGAAATTAGTAGAATATCCTCGATATTTGCGCTTTCATCCAAAGATCTTTTCATGGAAATATTCTTCCCGATCATTCTTGAATTTTACTCACGAAACAAAGATTATTTTGACAATTTGACGTTAATAATTCATGGATTAAATAATTCTTGAACTTGTTTTATTGAATTATTATGTCATTGTCATCATCCTCATGTTATATTATGTTATCTTCGCTTACGTGCATAGATGAACTTAGTATGATTATGACTAGGATCATTCTTGTATAATCACGACTTGATATAAATGATGTAACAAAAGTCCTCAAGTATTCTGTAATGCAAATGATGGATAGTTTTTGGTATGATTATGACCAGGGGTGATTCTTAAGATAGTCATGACCATTGATAATTTGATGAAAATCCTCGACCGTGGTATACGAGGATGATTAGATGTGGTGGTTTATTTATTGTCGAGTCTCAAATGATAAAAAATTGATGAAAACTTTTTAAACCTAAAAGATAGTAGACTTTATTCTCTACTCACTTTTTAATGGATCATTATTCATACCGCAGCTTAAACCGTTGTTCTATTGTATTTTATCGCTTAACACTGTTGAAGGCTAATGATAATTTATTCTCGCATTATCTTAGTCATAATATTTCTTATCGGGCTAGTTGAGCTCACCTTTCTTTCACCGTTCTCTTCGTGAAATGAGAACATAGCCGGGACGAAGCCTGGGAACGGAGTAATGGTCCAGAGGATAGCATTAGTAGTCCTCACTATTCTCGTGAAATAGTGTGATAATAGTTGTAATGAGGACTCTTTTGAGTTTGTATAATATCTAGTAGATAATATTTGTATTCAAACTCACGCTTATGTCAGATTGCATACCTACGCTTATATTAGTAAGTTGTATTTGAATTTATGTACCATGTAAGTGGCGACCCAAGATGGGTGACGATACCTAATTTTGGGGCGCCACAACAGTATCGAGCTTAGGATATGATCCCCGCTAAGATGCGAGATAAGAACTAGGAGGGGAGAGACGGAAATTCCTTCGCTAGTATGACCTACCTAAGTTTATTTGGTATTTGATTGGCTCACGTAATATAGGATAATTTGTTAAATGTCAATTAACCCTTGTTTTGTGACAAAGTGTTTGAGAATGGCATCCTAAAATGCCGAGATAAGCAATGAAGCACATGAGAGTGTTGATTCAAATTCAAACAAAAGGTAACGACCAACAACACGATAATAATCATATCGGTGGCAACTCGCCATCGTAACAATGATAACCATCGTGGGGAAATTATCATGCTAAGAATGGTAACCACTTCTGGTGGTAATCATGGCAAAGATAATAGAAGTGGAAATTTCAAGAAGAGAAGGTCATTTAGCTCGATTTTGTCGATATAGTGAAGTCAAGTCCAAATGGGATAGTGGCACCAAAGGCGATACGGACAAAACAAAATCAAGTGGTTTCAGAAGAGCGTTTTTCGTGACTTCTCAAAAGTGGGTAACCCGAACGAAGTTAGCACTCAAGTTAGTTAATTATAAATTCTTGCAAGTCTATACCTTATTAGATACCTTTGTTCTACCCATTCTTTTATCTCTCTGCTTGCGCTCAACGCTTAAATTTGACTCGGAGAAATTAGACTTTGATTTATCTATCAAACTTCGTTGGGAGAAACCTTCGTTACCTCCACTCGCTTATTAATCTTGTTGTTTCAAATAAACACTTTCACGCTACTTCGTCAATCTTATCTCTTTGAAAATACTTGCCTTTGAGGTAATTTTTGAAAACGATTGATTAACTACTCATTATTCTTTTGTAAGGTTGTTAGCTTTCATATTCCTAACCAACCTCATATACTTAATTCAAAGTAACCAAACCCTAAAGTTAATCACCGTTATATCAAGCCATAAGTAAAGAGCCCCAACCTTTCGTTGTTGACTTCCTTGTGTGGAATGCACCAAGCCAGACTTTCTTTAGGCGACGCCGCGACCAAGATGGCAAGTTTATAGGTATCATTGTGGAGGTGCTATCTAGGTTAAGGATGAAGTCACAGTCAGTATCAATGTGACGTACTATCCAAGTCTTGATGAGAGTAATAGCTTTTGAATGATATTTCTATCATTAATAAATTTTTTTGACGATTCTTGAAGATTTCCTAGCCTACCCTAGAGCGTGAAATCGAATTTTGTATTGACCCCAAAGACAAAACCCATTTCTTAAACCTCAAATATTTCTTCAACTAAATGAACAAATTACGTGGTTTATGATGAAAGTCATAATAAAAGCATTGGAATAATGAAAATCATGGGTATATGAAGTATTAGTAAGTTTTATGATGAGTTATGTTGGTTGGTATGTGAAAACATGAAAGTTTCTTAGAAATCACAAAGAGTTGAAAATCGATTTTGGTGAAAAACGTAATATGAAATTCAATTGACCATATCTCCTATTATATTTTGAATTTTGAGTATGGTCAAGTTCTAGAGTTAGATCTATGAGCTACCTAACTAATCCAAGTGGAATTACTGGAAAAGGTGTTGTAGATTTTTGTGTGGACTGATTTTAGCAAATGAGGCCAAAGCTGTAAATTTCGAAAATGCTACTGCCCAGAAACTTTAAGGGACTGTTTCGGCCACTTAAATTATGAGAAAAATTCTGGCCTTTTGGGACATGAAAGTATATGGTATAAAGTACCTCCTGTCCAAAAATGAGCTCATTCTGACTTAAAATGAGCAAGTTATGACTATTTCAATATTTAGGTTTTTTCGATTTAAAAATGCTATAACCTGAGTTCTATAACTCAGATGACCATGAAATTTAAACTGAAGCTCTCACGTTAACATATGTAAGGTCCTGCCAAGATTTGGGAATTTTGGAGTTAAACTTGAGGTAGCTAATTTCTTAAGGAATTAAGTGGAAATTGATTTTTAAAAAATAGTAAATGAATTTTAAAAATTCTGAGAAAAATATATTTTCATTATGGGACTATATTATGCTAAATCCCAGAAAAGAAATATTTTTGGGGCTGATTTGGTATTTTTCATGAAAATTGTTTAGTTACAAACATATGAGTTAAATATGTTATGTGAAGTAACAAAGTTGAAAATAGGATTTTATGGCTAGAGAATCCTATATAGAGTATATGCATATTTTTTGATGAGGGATTTGATAATTGGTGATGATATTTTATGAGTATGACATTTTTGAATGATTAAATGCATTATATGGTAAAGCGTAAACAATTAAGATAAATTGTTTATAAATTTAAGAAGTGATTAAAATATTGTTATAATATTAATGATATTAGATTATGAGATTATTAAGTGATTGAAAATATGGGGATATTCTTGAATCCTCGGATAAATTATATTATAAATGTTTAATATTTATCCTTTATCTCATTTGATTGATTCTTTATATCATTATCCTCACGCTTATATTATGTTGAAAGTCATCTCATGGCCTAGTGGTAGAGATGGACTTGGTATGATTATGACTGTGGATTGTTCTAAGATAATCATAACCAGAAATGAATACACAATTATCTTTGGCCGTAGTGCATGGATAATTTGTGGTCGTGATACTAATGAATACACAATTATCTTTGGTCAGTAAGTGCATGGATAATTTGTGGTCGTGATACTAATGAATACACAATTATCTTCGGCCGTAGTGTATGGATAATTTGTGGTCGTGATACTAATGAATACACGATTATCTTTGGTAGTAGTGCATGGATAATTTGTGGTCGTGATACTAATGAATACACGATTATCTTTCGGTAGTAGTGCATGGATAATTTGTGGTCGTGATACTAATGAATACACGATTATCTTTGGTAGTAGTGCATGGATAATATTTGTGGTCGTGATACTAATGAATACACGATTATCTTTGGGTAGTGTAGTATGGATAATTTGTGGTCGTGATACTAATGATTACACAATTATCTTTGGTAGTAGTGCATGGATAATTTGTGGTCGTGATACTAATGAATACACAATTATCTTTCGTCAGTAGTGCATGGATAATTTGTGGTCGTGATACTAATGAATACACAATTATCTTTGGTCAGTAGTGCATGGATAATTTGTGGTCGTAATACTAATGAATACACAATTATCTTTGGTAGTAGTAATGGATAATTTGTGGTCGTGATACTAATGAATACACAATTATCTTTGGCCGTAGTGCATGGATAATTTGTGGTCGTGATACTAATGAATACACAATTATCTTTGGCCGTAGTGCATGGATAATTTGTGGTCGTGATACTAATGAATACACAATTATCTTTGGCCGTAGTGCATGGATAATTTGTGGTCGTGATACTAATGAATACACAATTATCTTCGGTAGTGTGCATGGATAATTTGTGGTCGTGATACTAATGAATACACAATTATCTTTGGCCGTAGTGCTTGGATAATATATTGATGGTGATATTTTTACAATGAATGTGAGATATATGAGTATATGAGGAGGAAGAGTATTTTTGTGGCATTAAATGATTAACACATGTTTTGTTTGGAATTTGGAAAAACTTTCTTCTGCAAAATTGTAGAGAATGAAATTTCCTATGGAAAGGACATGTGGTTCAAATTTTTTTTACAATAAAAGGGCTATTTATTGTGAATTATTGAAGTTCAAGTTCAAATAATTGATTTTTGGAAGTTTTATTTATTTTATCAAGGAAAATGTTTTTTCCATTTTGAGTGGCACATGTTAATCAGAGACCCCGATTTTATCAATAAAGATTTAAATTTTGTTGAAATAATTTTTAATATTATGGTGTGAATTTAAGATAATATTATAGTTGTGGGTAGTATTTATAAATTTTGCAAAGTATGCAAGTGGTTATATTATATTCGATTGGTCTGGGAATATTCGGCTTAGCAGGAAATATTCGTATAACTACTCAATCATTGGTGGACCCTCATTAATGTAATTATCATTTGATTGAGAAAACGACAAAAATATTTTATCAAATAACTACGAAAGTTTTACCGTGAATACTTGTTGAACTACTCTGTAGTAAAAGTACAAGAATACGCAGTGGTTGCATAAGAAATTACCAGATTGATTATCGATGCTTATGTGAGAAGTCACTCACTTTGATTCCATTATCATTTATTAATAATATGAATTATTATAATGATAAATGACGCTTTTGTTTATTCAGATTATTAACGTAATAAAATGTAAACATCTTTTATATAAAATAGAATACTTTATTAAAGTTATTCTATAAATAGAATATATTATATTTTATTACGCATAGTGTTGCAGATAGTGTTTTTCAGATAAGTTTTTCGTATAGATTGCATAAATGTTTGCATAAGTAAATGTTTTTATATAAATAGAATATATTATATTTTATTTAAAAGATTTTTCTTTAATATGGACCGTCCGATTAAAGTAAATCAATCTGACCGCTCATGGATTAGTTACTATGCATTCCATTTTCCTATAAATAAGCTCATTCCTTCATTATTTTCTTACTTAATTCATCAAACTCTAGAGAGAGAAATTATAGAGAGAACCTATAGAGAGAAAAATTAGAAAGAAGAAGAGTATTCTCGCTACTTCACTACTTCTATATTCAGCCTTTTTACTACTAGAAGTGTGTTATTCTTTCTTCTTGAAGAGAACTTCATTATTCCATTCACTATTATTCTCATTGAATAACTCAGTAAAAGTGGATATACCCTATACATAACCTCGATATGCGCAGATATCCTATACTTGGTGAAATCCTTATGTTATTCCATTCTTATTTATTCTCATTGAATAACTCAGATACGCTGATTTTACCCTATACTTGGTGACATTCTTCTATTATTCTGTTGAACATCCTCGTCGTGTGTTTTACACCGACCGGTTCCGCTTTTTTATTATTCTGTTGGAACATCCTGTCATGTGTTTTACACCTCGACCGGTTCCGCTTTTTATCATTCTCGTTGAATATCCTATCTCGTGTTTTACACACGGATCCGTTCCATCTTTATTATTCTGTTGGAACATCCCGCTTGCAGAATTTCACCCGACCGTTCCGTTATTATTATTCTCATTGGAATAACTGCCTGTGCGCGTACCGCATGCACGGTGATTTCTTTTGTTATTCCATTCTTTATTATACCCAAATGGTTAAAACTTGGACTTCTATACTCCATGAAATTAGTAGAATATCCTCGATATTCATGCGTTTCATCCAAAGATCTTTTCATGGAAATATTCTTCCGATCATTCTTGAATTTTACTCTACGAAAACAAAGATCATTTCGACAATTTGGACGTTAATAATTCATGGATTAAATAATTCTTGAACTTGTTTTATTGAATTATTATGTCATTGTCATCATCCTCATGTTATATTATGTTATCTTTGCTTACGCAGCATAGATGAACTTAGTATGATTATGACTAGGGATCATTCTTGTATAATCACGACTTGATATAAATGATGTGACAAAAGTCCTCGCGGGCCTTTGTAATGCAAATTGATGGATAGTTTTTGGTATGATTATGACCAGGGTGTGATTCTATATAGTCATGACCATCGATAATTTGATGAAAATCCTCGACCGTGGTAGTACGTGGATGATTAGATGTGGTGGTTTATTTATTGTTTGAGTCTCAAATGATAAAAATTGATGAAAACTTTTTAAAACCTAAAAGATAGTAGACTTTATTCTCTACTTGACTTTTTAATGGATTGCTTATTCCACCGCAGCTTAAACCGGTTGTTTATTGTATTTTATCGCTTAACATCATTGAAGGCTAATGATAATTTATTCTCGCATTATCTTAGTCATAATATTTCTTCTTCAAGCTAGTTGAGCTCACCCTTTCTTTCACCGTTCTCTTCAGAAATGAGAACATAGTTGGGACGAAGCCTGGGAACGGAGTAATGGTCCAGAGGATAAGATTAGTAGTCCTCACTATTCTCGTGAAATAGTGTGATAATAGTTGTAATGAGGACTCCTTTTGAGTTTGTATAATATCTAGTAGATAATATTTGTATTCAAACTCACAGCTTTATGTCGATTGCATACCTATGCTTATATTAGTAAGTTGTATTTGAATTTATGTACCATGTAAGTGGCGACCCAAGATGGGTGACGTATACCTAATTTTGGGGGCGTTACATTAATGGTTGAATTAGCTGGTGAGGTGTGCTAAGGAAATTAAGAAAAGTATATTATTATTTTATTAAATTTTCTACTTTGATGTTCTAAGCATTTTCCTATAAATAGGGTGCTTAGGTTAGAATTGAAAATCACACCAGAAACTGAAATCTTCTCTCTCTTTCTCTCTCGATATATTGAGCGTATTCTTGTGAGTATTTTAATACTTTGAGTGTTGCTATACTTGATGTTCAAGTCATAGCTTATATCCTGTTTTCAACTAAAGTACTATCTTTTCGAGGTAAGGGATGTTATTTTCTTTTTAAATGATATTATTTTCTTCAATATCATTATGCCGAAATATTGGTTTGAACTTTTTGTGTCGGGGTTACTATTCACGTATACGGCACTATTCATCGAAAAATAAATTTTTTTTCTTTTCGTCCAAAATATCTATTATGAATACTAGCTTTGATTGTATCCATGTTTTGATCATTCTTGACTTTTTCTTCACTTTGATTATTTATAAGGTATTTTTGGACATGAAATAGCTGAAATACGAATCCTTGATATTTATTCTTTTGTTTCACTGGATTCGTTTCCTTTAAAATATTTTTCATCATCCTCAGTCCTAAATGATGATATTATTGAATATCTTTGGCCTGTAGTGCAAAGATAAATGATTGTATAATGAATATCTTTGGCCCGTAGTGCAAAGATGAACAGTGTTGAGATGAACATACATCGATCGATGAATATCTTTGGCACAGTAGTGCAAAGATGAATATTTGATTCAAGATGAATATTGATTGATGTTACAGGGGTAAAATATTGATGATGGACTTTTAAATTCATAGATAATAGTAGAATTCATCCTCTACGTAACTCTTCTATGAATTATTATTTCCTCTGCGAATATTGATCCAAAACTTGTTGTCTATTATATTCTATCGATTTTTCCTGTTGAAAACTAACGATAATTTGTTCTATATTATCTTAGTCATAATATTCTTTATCGGGCTAGTTGAGCTCACCATTTTCCTTGTTGTTCCATTTTTCTTCTCGGGAGGCGAAAATGTAAGCGAGATTTAGCGAGGGTGTGGAATGATGGTTCTAGAAGTTGTTTTAGTAGTCCTCACCATTTTGTAAAATAATGTATCAATAATTGTATTGAGGACATAGTTGGGTATAGATATTGTCTAGATGACAATATTTGTATTTAAACTCACGCTTTATATATTGTATTAATAAAGTTGTAGTTGTTTACATGCACCATGTTATCGACGACTCGGGATGGGTGATGTATACCTATTTTTTTGGGGCGTCACAAAGTGGCACCCATAATGAGTCAGGTGGATTGAACCTATTTTGGGGCGTATACCACACCCCAAAAAACATAGCGATAGCACCATGTCATACATAACACAATGTTATAGTTAAAGAACGAATACATTATGCAATATTATGCTAATTCATCCAATCTCACAAAACATGACGCAATCAAATTCTTGATAAGGATCGAATTCACTATTTTACCCATAAAATCCCCAAATGCGATCTTTGACCATAAGTAACTAATTTTTTTACCACAAAAAAAAAAAAACATAAATGTACATATTACACATAAATAAAAATAAGGCTTATAGGTTCATGTAGTTCCAAAGATCGGAGCAACCATTGAAAACTGAAGGTGAAAGTGAAAGAGATAGGGTCAGGATGAAGGTCTTTATTTTGCAGCTGCTTGTAATAGTATATGCAAATTATAGTCTAAATTAATGGTGATGAAGATGAATATTACCTAAATTTTGGTTGGGGATCATGAGAGCCTTTTGTTTAGGAGGTTTAGGGGGTTACTTTTTGTGGGTGTATGAAGAGATTTGAGTCGGGGAGCATTTGGTTAAGGTTCAGAGAGGTTTAAAATTTAAGTACAAATTTTTTAATTAAATAAGAATTTTTGTTTTGAATGGTGGACAGACGTTAATTAATTTTATTTAAATTTTCTTATTACATATTGACTAAAGTCAGTTAATAATTTTAAGAGAAATTAAAAAATAATAATTGGGTTGCAACATCATAAAATGTATGAAAATACATTAATAATAAGTTAGGAAACCCCAAATTATATTTATGGGGTTAGTTATTTATGTGCTCAAATTTTATAGTATATTAACAATTTTAAAACAGTTATTCTTTTCAAACTCTTCCAAAGAAAGAGCCCTTTATTTGCTCTTCATTATATTTAATATTATTAATTATAATAGAATAAAAAAATTAATTACTTATAAGTCATCAACCAGTGTGGATAATATTTGATCGTATAAAGTGAATTGAAATCCATATATATGAGTGAGAGCCTCATATAACTCTAGCAACGAGGTAGAGTACATAAAATTAATCTTATAGGGATGTTGAGTAGCTCTGAAAGAATCACCGTTCTGTCTGACAACAAAATTAGTGATTATAAAAACTTTTTGTTTCTTGACTGTTGTTTGAAATTTAGTAAAAAGTGACCTTTTGATACTCGTTTGAATTTTTAAAGATGTTGTAATTTAGAGTTATATATATATATATATATATATATATATGTGTGTGTGTGTGTGTGTGTGTGTGTGTGTGTAGTGTATATATATATATATATATATATATATATATATATATATATATATATATATATATATATGGTCCAAATCTTAAGCTCACCCTTATTTAACATACCTTGCATACCCCTTTAATGACGAACCGTGTGACGATTCAAATTCATTACTATATGTTGTTCGTCGCTAAAAATTGCTGATTTGTTTTATATATATAATGATGGACCTAATCGTCAATGCTTGGTCCATTGCTAAAGGGGAGATATGCAAGTATGTTAGATAATGAGTGAGCTTAAGATCCAAATCATATATATATATATATATATATATATATATATATATATATATATATATATATATATATATATATATATTTCATGCAACAATACCATATCAATGTTATTTATGTAGTCTTTTGTTGAAGCTTGACATATTATCGAGTCAAGTTATCCTAATTTTAATCTTTTACGCCTCTTTAATAGTGTGATGTCATTAACAAAATCGTATTTAATCGTCATCTAAGTAATGGGAAAGTAAAGTATAAGATAAATGTTTAGCAAAAATAATAAGAATAAGATAATTGTTTGTAACATGAGTTGTTGCGTAATAGTTGGTATATATTTATACGGATAATATTATGTTAAATAATGGAGAGTAATGATAATACATAGCTCTAGAATGAAAATATCATAAAGTAGTGATTTTATGAGATAATAATTAAATTATAAATGATAATATCACAACAATTGGCATTACCAAAATAGTTTAAATCAGAGTGATTTAGGGAATTATAAATTCAAAATATTAATTTGGGATTAAAAAATAGTGATTTTAGGAGACAATAATTAAATTAGAAATTATAATATCGTAACAATTGACATTACTAAAACAATTTAGATTTATAGTGATTTAATGAATTATAAATTCAAAATATTAATTTGGGATTAAAAAAGTAGTAATTTTAGGAGATAATAATTAGTTTAGTAATGATAATATTAGAATGCTTAACATTATCGGTTTAGATTTGTAGTGATTTAAGGGATTATAAAATCAAAATATTATTATTAATATAAAACCATTTAGATTGAGAAAGTAGTGGTTTAGAGGATAATAATTAATTTAATAATGATAATATTAGAAATGCTTAACATTATCGTAACAATTTAGATTTGTAGTGATTTAGGGATTATAAAATTAAAATATTATTAATAATATAAATACCGCTTAGATCGAGAAAGTAGTGACTTTAGGATATAATTGTTTTAAATGTTTTAAACCTGTATGTATCACAAGATATAATTTTAGGTATAATTATGAATCGATATAATTAATAAACATATTAGTATGGGATATACATTAATTATGTAAGACAAGTGTTGCAATGTGGAAAAGAGAAATGTCATGCAATTGTATTATGTACTGCAATTTAATATATATAATAATAGAGATAATAGATTATTTGATTAAATAAATAAAAATGTATAAAAAACAGAATGTATCTAAATCATCAAAAACTTCTCTGTGACATGAAAAATTTTAAATACACTTATCTCCAATTTTCACGTCTATTATAGAAGAATCAGAATCATATCTCTTAAATAATATATCCTCTTAATAATATATTTTTATTAAAACTACGTCGTTTTGAAGATTATTTTAAAAAAACAAAATAATATTAAAATACAGTGATCCCATTTGTTTTCCTTGTATTTATAAAAATATCACTCGGTACCATTTGTTTTTTTAAAAAATCTTTAAAATGATGTAGTTTTAATAAAGACGTATTATTTAAGAGAGTATGTTATTTAAGATGTATGATTTAGAACCGTCCTCATATAAAAAATATTAATAATAATTTAGGGATACTACTTATATTAATAATAAGCCTCATATTTAATTTGACAAGAATTAAAAAGTGGCGACTGGCGTGTGAAGTAGAGAAAAAAGAAAGAACAAATATGAAAAGGGAAAATCTGAAAACGTCCTGCAGCTATTCAACTTATACGTTAAACACAACCTCCAAATTATGGAGAAAGAGTGAGAGTTCGTGGGTAAATTATCATTAGATCAAACAAGTATTATTATTATTATTATTATTATTATTACTTCGACTCTTTCTGTAATTGCATGTGTTCTGTATATTGCTTTTCCAGTGGCAAATTATTGAGATAATAGTAGGTTTCATATGGGTGATACAGCATATAAGCTGTTTGATGAATTTCTGCTGTGCCTTTTTTAGCTTCTTAACGTACAAAGTCTGTCTTCATCTTCGAAAATTTTATCTCCTTTAAACTTCATCTTTTTTTTTTATTTATTTATTTAATACTAATATATAACTTTTTGATGCAAGATGGGCATAAAAAATACATTCCAAGTATATTTGTTGCATTCTGTTGATTATTTATTTATAAGCACTTCAATTAGAAATGGGGCTGATTTTCAAATAATATTGTATCATTTGAATGCTTTGATGGTAAGAATCAATATAATGTAGCCTAGAACCAACAATATCTTTATTATCTTCATGACTCAATTTATTTATTTAGACTTTTTGGGGTTATATTCATTTCATTTCTTTCTAGTTCTCCAGTGGAAATAAAGTTCGGTTATGTTTGGTAATGCTCTGTATATAAGTCACCACGTAGAGATGAGAGGACCTTAGAAATATTTTACATGTTAAATGAAACTTTTCTACTATATTTTTAGTATTATATATTTGCTTGTTATATCTAAAATCTATACCAAATTTAAACTACAAGTGTAAGGTTGGTGTAATGGATAAGTCCAGCTTGTTGAGTGGTTGTCTTGATCCCCGCGTGTCCCTTTTTAAGTAATTATTGAATCACCCGGCCAAATCTAGGTGGTAGAGGACCGTCTAGTGCCTAGGCGGGGATTAATTGTACCTAAGTGGGGATTTTTAGAACACTGCTTTTGGAACATGGATTTATTTTCAACAAAAATACATTCAAGTGCTGTGAAAAAGGTAAATAGATAAGATATAACGAAGGGATCACATAAAGAGAAATTGCTCTTTTGTAAGAGGTGATTTTGATCATGTTTCGGTGGCTGCTTATTCCACCTATGGAGATATATCCTCACAGTCTTTATAGGAGGCATTACTTTTCTGGATAAAATATTAAATTCAAGTATAGCATTTATTGTCTATTCTATGTTATATTTTGATGAGGTTTAACCGTTTAAGGAACAAAGGTTGAAACAATATTTAATAGATCTATTCAGAGCATTAGGGTGATTTCAACAGGTAAAATGAAAAGGTTGAGGCATATGCATATATATAGGAATGCAAGCTTGAAGAGTGTTTCAATTGAAAAGGCACGGTCTTCAAGTTAAGAAATGATGAGAGGACTGGTGAGGCGGAGGCTCAGTCAAAGAGCCTCTACTTTATTAATGGTTGAGTTGATGCGTGCATTTGTACGTGATATTGGAGGTCGTGAATCAAGTGAGCAAAGGACAGGGCGAGATATTGATCCATTAATGTGCCATTGAGACAAAAGGAAGGCCAAAGGTTACTCTTGTGAATAGAGATCTAATGGACCAAAAGTTACGCAACAACAAGGATTTGAAATCAAGGGGGAGATTTTCTGTGATGTGACTTAAATCATTTTCCATGAAGAATTTCAGTTTTCCATTCCATTAAGTTTTTGCCTTTCCTATTCCTTTATTGATTTGGGATCTCTCATCCTAGATTCTATATTTATGGTCCTTGGGGTTTATATTCTTGTTTCTATTGGAGAATGTACCAAAGGGTAAGGAAAATTCTAAAGATTGGGAGTTGGGCTAAGATCTTCATGGAGCTTGAGACAGTGTATAAGGGGCTTAGGGATTGTTTGGCTGAAAAACACATACGCTTTTTTGTTGATTATGCAATAAGTTCTTCAAGTTTACTGAAATTGATTCTCACTATGGATGTAGACATGAGAATTACCGGACCACGTTATTTTTGTGTTTCTTATCTTCTTTTCATCTATATTCTTGCTTTTTACTTTTGTTCCCTTAGTATCATATATTTTGCGTGATCCTTGAATAAAGTCGTATCGACTTTTGCAGGTGTTTGAAAGGCTCATGACCCTAACAACAATTCATCATTGTATTTACAAATATTATTTACTGATAGGTAAGTTTGGCCAATGTTACTTGGAATGTGGATAATTTAATGTAATATAACTGAAGAGATTTAGGGGCATTCTCCCTGTCTTGAAATATTGGTAAAACTTTGATCTAAGATAGGTGTGCTAATGAGCTTCACTCGAACTAGATTTGAATATGTAGTTTTAACTTGTCGTGTCTATGTTTTGATGATTTACTTACAAATTTTACACGGCTAACCTCAAAAGTCTTAAATTCTCTACTACTTAGGATTGGCTTCAAGAACTAATGTGCATATTTTTGTGTGTGTATGATCTTTAAATACGTAAAATGAATTGAAGCAAGTTCGATACTTGATATACTATATTGTACTTTCGACTTTTTGATCAATTATGAAAAGTTAGCGCTTGTTAGGAAGAAAAAAAACACTTAATTGAAGGTTTAAAAATTTAAAAATGTTTATGTTATTAGGACGGAATACTTTTTGTAGGTGTGTTGAATGTTTCTGTTCATTTTCTTAGATGTTTAAACTTTTCAGTAAAATCTCCTTGGAAAATAACCTTAGGTCAGATGCGCACCTCTAGGGCATGAAAATTCTCGGCTTATTCTTTCTTGTCCCCTCTTGATTTACTTTCTAGACAAGGATATCTGATTATTAATATATTTATGTTATTGGTTTTCAGGATTATTCCGGGTTTGTGTGCAGCTGAAAAGTAAGAAAAAAGGGAACATAACCATAGCTGAAATTACGAGAATTTGGATGTGGTGGGTTGGTAATTTGGTATGCCTGAACATTTCCCTTTTTTTAACAGACTGCACCATACCAATTCTTTTAACAACGGAAGCTGCAAATAATAGTAAAAACACTGTTGCTGAAATATTTATATGTATAAACTCTAGTATATAATTTTTAGTTAGTTGTCGTGTGCCAAACATGAGGTGGTATGATCCAGAGTTACTATTTAGTTTAATATGGATTTTTTACATTCTGAAGCAGGATAGATTTAGTGTAATATGACCTAAAAAAACTTGAGTTAGGTGTCCTCCTCCATAATGCATGCCTTGTGTAATATGGACTTCAATTTTGTTCTCATATCTGCTTTAATTAATTGAATTGTATGCGTCAGACATTATAATGGTGCAACTGATGCCAGGTTTTAGTTTTCTTTTGTTTTTGTTCAATTGAAGGAGAGTACTTGAATATGTATATGGTGAAGCTTCGTGTTTAATTGCACTTGACTGTATGTCAATGGTAAACACTAAGCATAAATGGCATTCAGTATTTTTGCTAACTAATGCCATTATGCCATTAAAGTATTTTGTGAATATATCTTTAGGGTGTAATTTTGTCCACCCTTCCCTGCAGAGTCATCTTTGCTTTTGTGGAGATGGTTAAGAATTGTTTGCATTTGGAGTGATCTGGAAATGTTTTACGACTATATATTTTCGTTCCAAAATATAAGATATCCTGTTTTGCTATATTGAGTTATCTTATATTTTGGAACGGAGGAGGGAGTAGGATGAAAGTGACCGGATTAATTTTTATGCTGCCATACCTGAATCTTAGATCTCATTCATAGAAAAATAAATGTCTTCTTGCCTAGAAGTCTAAATTAGTAGGTGCACCAAACTGCATAATTCTTTAAATTTATTTTGGGGATATAATAGTGTGAATCACAAAGATATGCATATTTCTTCTTTTGACTATATTTTATGTGACAATGTAAATTGCAACCGATAATACGTGTTTGAAGTCAAAAGAGCTGTAGAGGTATATTACATGGTCCTAGCCACCTTCATTAGGAAACATCAGCCGATATTGACTGGTCTTTCTCCTACCACCCCCGAAAGGCTAAATGCCTTATTTTGAGCTGAGCTTAATATTCTCACTCTCTCTTGGTACACTGGTACAGTCTGTATTTTCTTGTTATGGTTTGTTGCTGAGTTTGTTTCGAGTATATGAAAATACAATAGAACTGGACCAATGTCGGGAGAGCGAACTTTTAGGAAAAGGAGATGAGAGGGTTGCCGAAATTGAGAACTACATTTGGATTGAAGAACGAAATGAGAATCGAATTGACTCATTCCCATCGAATTTGAAAAAAAAATCAGATTTGGTTCATGATTTGAATGGAATGAACCGTTCTTATTCCTCTTAAATTTATGAATTTTATTTCCTAAGGGAAGGGGGAGAGTATAGAATAACTCATCCCAACTAAAATGGAATGAATCATTTGACTCTTCATTCCATTCCTTCGATCCAAACGAATGACTTATTTTTGGGCAAATAGATTTATAGTTATTCATTGCAAATGATTAAAAATAAGAACTCATCATCAGCTATTAATGGTAGTTGATTTGTTAGTATTAGTAGTGGATAGACTATTTACGAATCTGCCCTTGAAATCATTCGAATTCATTAGAAAAAATAACACCATCCGCTAGCAGCGGTTGTAGATCAGAATGTTATATTCCTATGGTATAGATATACTTTTGTATATTTTAATTATTAATGTTTGGTTTAGTTGACTATTTTTTATACCCTAAACCCTAGTAGCACGGGACTTAAATATACTTTTATACATTATAATTCACTTGATATTTGGTTTAATTAATTATTATTTTTAAATCCTACCACCTAAATCATAAACCTTAAACCCAAGGAGCGAATGATTTAAATTTGATCTACTTAATTCTATTTGATGTCCATCGGTATTATTAGTGGCAGATGGTGTTATTTTATGTTATCAATATGAGGGGTAATATAGTAATTGGGTCATTCGCTACTATTATCACAACATCAGTGGATGATTGGTTTTTCAATTTAATTTGAACCGTTCCAGCTAGAATAATATGAATGGCTATAGATGTGTGTGTGTGAGAGAGAGAGAGAGAGAGAGAGAGAGAGAGAGAGAGATGATCACTTAAGCAGAAGAGAGGGGCGAAGGGTGTGTAAGAATTAAATTTGTATTTATCATCTGATGTAATACCCCTCTCATAATTCTCAACCGTCTCAATTACTCTTGCATTTATTTGTTTTTAATGGTCTCTCAATCTAATATACGTACTCTTTTATGTTTTTTCAGTGCTCGAACTACCCCCAACCCCTTCTCTTAATTGACCCAATTACCCTTACTCCTCTTCAGCATTAACTTCCTTTAATTTGTTGAAAACACCATAGGAGCAAGTATATGTTACTCCATATAACCAATCAAATAGAAATAAGTCATTCCTTCACCTTAAAAGTATTCTTTGGAGAAGTTACTGTGGTCGGTTTTAACAAAATTTCATATACTTCCCCCTTTCTATTATATAAGTTATTTTAGAAGAATTTTTTTTATATAATATAAGACATTTACATATATCTAGGAGAAAAAATTAATCATTTCTTACTTAACCTCTAAAATATAGAGTAATTGAGAGAGAGGTGGAAGAATATTTAATTAGTGTATGGGTAGTAATAAAATTTCAAACCAACCATTAGAATTAATGTGATTTTTTTAATGTGCGATTATATCTTAAATGACTTGTAGTATAATGGAAGGGAGGGTAGTATTAATATTTTCTCCATTTTCACGTGAAGCAGTAGGCGGGGAACTGTATATATATGCAAAACAGAAACTCAAGCGGCTGGGGTGGGGGGTTGATTGTACTTTAAAACAAAAACTCATCTTGTCTAATACTAACTGCTCTCAAGTACTACTAAATACTACTACTACATGCTTTGCTGTCGCAGAATTTGTAGTACATATTTTCATGCAGAAAGGACTAGTTGCTAAATTTCTCTTTGATATATATGACTTGCTGTGATTGGACATGAAGTAACAAAATAGAAGCATTGAAACTGA
Organism: Panax quinquefolius; assembly: GCA_020205615.1. Lineage (NCBI taxonomy): Eukaryota > Viridiplantae > Streptophyta > Magnoliopsida > Apiales > Araliaceae > Panax > Panax quinquefolius. The sequence goes on from CM035168.1 coordinate 118,236,130, forward strand.
AGGCAGAAAAATTACCCTAAAGCATTTTTTTTTATCTAGTAGAAAATTAGGGAATGTAGAAACAGTTGGCCCTGAACAAGGATTAGGAACGTACCTGAATTTAACCATATGGTCCATATCCTATGCTAAAAACATAAAATTAAAACTCATGAAATCTGATTGATTGCGATTTTGGCGGTCCAATTTTTATTTCTAATCTCATATCGATCGACTAACATACAAAAAAGTGGAGCGCCAGTCCTAGTGCCGAAGATAATTTAATAGGAATTAATTAGTTCTTCCTGGTTTTGTTGTTGGTGGTGGTAGAATTGATCTGATGGAGGACATTGAGCAAAACAGTGCTTTTGCATTTCGGGCAGCTGGGATCCTCCTCGGCCAGCATGACGTACATGAGGCATCGGGGGCAACCTACTAGCATCATCGATGTTGCTTCCGGGCTACTTGAGTACTCTTGGTTGAGGTCGGACGAGACGCATGAACTCGGCGGAGGAGATGTGGGTGATACCGTTGCCGATCGGCTAGGGGTGTCAACATGTGGGTTACCCCTTGGTGGTGACAAATTTAGCTTCAGCTCAAGTTTTGGCACCTTCCCATTTCTTCCACTCATCTTTCTTGTACAGTATATTTTTCCAAAGCTCTGGCTCTCTCTTTTGCACTTGTCGTGGCTTCTGTCTATATTAAACTATAACCAAATTATCAAAAGAGATCAAATTAGGATGAAAAATAATCAGATAGTATAATTTATTTTATAATTAAGTAAACTTTATTTGTAGTAGCAAAAACTTGAATATACCTTGAGATTGAGAAACTTTTGGGAACCAAATGGAAGAGTTTGGTACGTATAAGTAACTGACTATGGAAATTAGGCTAGTGATGTGGGTAAAAAGTAGTAGTACTTGTAAAAAGAATTAAGAGCGACTAGTGTGGATATTTTGGTTTTGAACATCTAAGGCCATTTATATATAAAAGGATTCAAAGCCTCAGAGGAGAGGGAGAGAGAGAGAGAGAGATTGCTTTAAAGCTTAATTTAATTATAGGGAGTTAGTTGTGTAGAGGAGGAGAGAGAAAAAAGAGAGTTGAGAATTGAATTGAATTAGATATTGAAAGAGGAATGGAAGAAGACGATAGAGTGTGAATTGAGGGGCATGAAATGTATTAGTATTAATTGTTTGGAAAAATGAAAAATTGGACTAAATTAATTAATGTACTACTACTACTACTACTACTACTACTACTACTACTATTGCAATTACACAAAGCTCAACTGTTTTTAAAGCTCTAACCACACTCTTATTGATGGAGTAGTATTTGAATAGATATCTCTTCTATGTGCATAAAGTTATATAGTAGTACTAATTACTTAGTCGCTATAGCTAAAGTTATACTACTACTACTACGGCCTAATTTTATTTAATGACCATTTATAATGTCTCAACAGTATTAGTTGGGTTGGGTCGGGTCAAATATTTTGAATCACAAAATGATTAATCATACCATACTACTACTACATGTTTAATTTTAGAAGCTGACATCTTGAATAAGAAGCCTCATTTTTTTAAGAAGCTTGTGCAACATATATACTAGTAATTATTTTCCATTTTTATTTATTGCAGTTCTAAATTTCTTTTGGTTTCTTCATTTCTTATTAAAGTTTGTACATATAAGACCAAATTTTATGATGATTTTTCCCCCTCAAAAATGAGTCGCATTAAAGTATTATTATAATTAGATGTGTCATATGTAAATCTTAATTTATAAAATTAGGTAACCAAAAAGTGAGTCTCTTCTTCTTACTAAAAAACAAAGGTGTTCTATGTAATACTACGTTGAGACTGTGCATCATTGTATTCAAGTTCCTAACTTTGTAAAATATAAAAAGAAGTTATTTTTTACCATCTCCGGTGTTTCCAAAATTAAAGATACATTTTGATTTTTTAAAATTAATTCACAAAATCTTAAAATTCAACATTGATATAAAAATTGGGAGAACCAAGGGGGGCCCCACTAAAATTTTGCACATGCTATATATTAATAGTCAATAGCATACATATATTAATAATCTCTCTCTCTCTCTCTCTCTCTCTCTCTCTCTCTCTATATATATATATATATATATATTAGTTTATAATAGCAGTCCAAAATTGTTTACATGTGCTTCATAAATTAAAAAATAGAATAAATTTTATTTTACAATGAAATTCAAATGAAAAAACTTAAAATCAAATCTAAGTCGCTATTTGAGGTTGAAAATGATCACAAAAATTAAATTCTTTATTTACCAAATTATTTTCTACAAACATTTTATATTTTTAAACATCATGAATTTACTTCAGACTCTCCCCTTTGTTGATTTCTTTCTAGATTAATTTTCTTTGTTCTATATAGAAAATTGATATTTTCATATAAAAAATAATATTTCTACATGAATTCCTCTCACGTATTTTAACATTAAATAAAAAATAATAATATTTCTACATAAATTTTGATATTGACCAAAATTTTGAGACGTTTTCAAACTATGCAGATTCGTAGGATACAATTATCTCTTATTAGTCGTACAGTCGAAAGAAGCACTCTAAGCGTCAATAAATAAATTTTTTTACTGATGTATTTTGACCCCTCACTAAAAGCGTTCTGGTTCCGCACCGGATATAATTTCATTCAATTTTTAGAAATAACAAGTGTGATAATTAGTAGTAGTTCATAGTTACTTTATAATAGTTATATTTGTTTGTATCAAAATTAAATATTTTTATATCAATTTTAAATTTCAAGATTTCACGAATCGATTTTAAGAGTCAAAATATATCTCTAATTTTAGAACGAGAATATTTATTTACTATGCTTGTGTTTTTCTTGGTTGTCAACTTTAAATAAGAACAAAAAACAAGTGTGCTCTAATCGATACATCCTTTAAATCTATATAATTGATTTCCTCATCCCGTGAGCTAAATTTCGACCAGATAACTCTTGCCCTAAATTTTGTTAAGCAAATAAGGATGCACATCGTCAACTAAAATTGGCACTCCTTCAGTTTCTTAATATAGGTCGTTTTAAATAAATATTTTTGTTTTTAAATATAAGTCGTTTGAGAATTTCAAGTAAGTATTAATTGTTTAGTTTTCAATATTACCCCAAGTAATAAATATAACTTTGGTTCTCTTAATATTTTTTGCCCAATAAATAACATTCTCTTTTTTCAATACAAGGGCAATATAGATAATTAATAGTATATTTAATGTTCTACAATTATTTTCTTAATATTTATGCACAACTCTAAAACGACCTATATTAAGGAACGGAGGGAGTAATAAATTACATTATCGCGCACACATTATGGCAACAAGTATGACCCATTTCAAGGCTCAAAATTCAAATGCCCAATTTTATGAAATTTTTAAAGGATCTATTTCTATTATGTATATGTAACTAGTCATAGAATGATAATTGTACACCAACAAGATTAATTGTTTGGACTTTGGAACACTACACTAAATCAATATGGTAACTTCATGCTGAAAATGGTTTTTATTAACGTCAAAATCTATTCATTTATCCAAATTTTTAAACAACGACATTAAACCTGCACAGTAATTAAACAGACACACTAAAAAATTTGATAGTCAGGACCGTCGGAGATAATTCCGATGTGAAAATAAGTACATGTTAAAAACGTCAACAATAGATGTATGTAATTGTTCTAGTGAATAAGAGTGAACATGGATTATGACTGTTGTTGGGTCATGATATTTTATGTATATTGGGTCGGATCATTGGGCCGAACTTCTCAGTAGATCCATTGGATTATCACAGTTGGATCCTGATGTTATCGGGTCTTTTCAGTTGGGCTTGGCCAGTTGGGTCAAAACAGTGGATCCTCTTGGGTCGGATTGTTATGTCAACCTATCCAATAACTAAATATCTATATCTTTGACCAGTAATGATGAATAAGATAGCTGTTGACCAAGATGTTTGCAAGGCATTAATGTGGATGTGATCTTAGTCAGCCAGCGGTGGGAAATAGTGAGATGATGTAGCAGTTTCTGCATGCAGACGGCTAAGATCACCTGCAGTGGGGAACTGTGTCTGACGGTAGTGGGTGACACGGTAAACCGGGCTGGAGAGTATATCACAACAAGGAAGTCTTCTAAGTAAAGGTAACTGATAATTTTATCTCTCTCAATACACTAGAAATTTTATCCTCCATTGTTATCCTTGTGATCGCCTGTATTGACTCTCACGCCTGAGCTATCCCCCGACGGTCGAAGCCGTCAAGCTTTTTGTGTTGATCGTGTTTATTGTGCAGGATCAGAACGTCTTACGTGATTGGGACGTGGCAGAAGATATTGGCGTTAACATTGGTGCTAGAAGGAGGGGTGTGTTCTAGTGCTTTTGAGTTTTCAATCACAAGCTTTCAGTTGTTCTACGTCAGAAGATGGTAAGGAGTAGAGCTGTTATACTAGAGGAACAACCGATGGCTGTAAGCTCTTCTATACAACGTATTTCTGTCAGGGATCGTCTGGGTCCCTCAAAGAGTGCTCACGACAGCACGACTTCCAAACTCGATTCAGGGGGTTCTCGTTCGAGAGCTCATGGTGAACCTAGAAGGAGGTTAGTCTTTGCTACTGATAAGGAGCGTGATCATAGCCGAAAGCGAGTAGAAGGTACCCCGCCTAGAACTCGACACCGAAGTGGTCAGGATGACAAGGCTGCCAAGCTGGAGAAGATGGCAGACGAAGCGGACAAAGCTTTAGAAGTTCTTCTGAAGCAAAGAAAAGAAGCCTATGCACTTTGAAGATATGTCTCGAGTCCGACCTCATGACCGAAGAAGACCAAGGAGCCATACTCCTGAGCATCCGAAGAGGGTTCCTCACCCTAGGGGTTCTCGAGGCTATGGCACAAGCAGACGAGGTAGCATCTCAAGAGGATATTAACCCGAGAATACAAAGAAGGCACTTTGCCTGGAGTGTTCTCGCCACAGTGAAGGGCTCATCACCAAAGCAGATCTAGAAGCCGCACTCCTAGAAATCCAAACACTTCGGCAATATTTTCAAGGTCGGTTGATGTTGTGGTTGAACATTTCTTTTCTGAAACTGATGATAGTTAAGAAGAAGCTGAAGAGTTCGACAAAGCCGTTGCTGTACTTCAGCAGAAGCAGAGTTCGTGGACATTGCATACAGACCAATATTTTACTTCGGACATCAGTGCAGCAAGCTATCAGGGGGTCGATCGCAAAGACAATTCCATTGCCGATGCATTGTCCGAACTGGCTACTACTTAAGCGAGCACCTTTGATGGCTCTTTGTATCTGGGGACTTTGCAACAACCCAGTATTCAGCATGAAATAGTTATGTTCGTAGAGCGATCTAATTGATGGTTTACTCCATATCTGGAGTATCTGGCAGATGGCGTCCTTCTTTCGGATCAGATGTTGGCTAAGAAGATTAAGTGCAAGAGTGCCAATTTTATTCTTATTGACGGGGATCTTTATCGAAGGGATTTTTCGTCACCATTGTTGAAGTGTTTGGTCAAGTCCGAAGCTGAATATGCTCTTTGAAAAGTTCACGAAGGCATTAAGCACAAAAAGACTTCGATAGCTCACCTACAAACTTCACCGGAGTAAGGAGGTTCGAGTGGATTTGCTGACCATTCGATGGTAACCTTATTGGCAGGTGGTCCTTATGAATTTGTCAGGCCCTTCGTGGTAGGCAAACTTCATTGAAGTAAGGAGGTTCAGGTGGACTTGCTGACCATTCGATGGTAGCCTTTTCGGTAGGTGTGTCCTCATGGGTTTGTTATATCCTGCGTGATAAACAAATTCCATAGTCCTTTTAAAAATTGTTATACCCTGCATGGTAAACAAATTCACGACGGTGTAAGGAGGTTCGGGTGGACTCGCTGACCATTCGATGGTAGCCTTATCGGCAGGTGTGTCCTTATGGATTTGTTAGAACCTCGTGTGGTAAACAAATTCCATGGTCCTTATATACTTGTTATACCCCGTGTGGTAAACAAGATCCCGCTGATGCAAGGAGGATCGACTGGATTCACCTTATACATGATCTGTCTCACACTTTGGTAACGATAAGTATGCATTACTTTATTTAGTTCAAGTGTTGAGTTCGGATTATCTCATTATTGTTCTTAACTGTTATATAATTTGTTCAATTATTGATTAACAGTTCAAAGTTAAGCTTAAAAGATGCTTGTACATTTTTCAAGTTGATTGGTGGTGAATTATTGACAAGAAATGTTCACACAGAAGTAATAAGGCATGAAATTGATATTTCATTAATATTAACTGTTCATAAAAGTTAGAATTTTTACAGAAAGTTCTACAGCTAAAGGTAAAGGGGAGGTCATCTTCAGGCTTCTTCATTGTCATCATCGACGTCTGAAGAGTCTAGAAGAGATGGATCTACCTTAGCCACGACAAGCTTTTTCTTGCCTTTACTTCGACAGATTTCGTATCCTTTGGCGAACATATGGACGATCTCATCGTTCAGCTCGGCGGATTTTCTGTATTCTGCCTGGATCTCCTTACGAAGATCTTCGGTCAGTGGTAGACCCAAGTTCCTAAGGGCCTGAAGTTCTCGGAGTTCCTCTTCAATCTTTTGACGATGTGCTAGATATCTTGCTTCTTTAGCGTGGATATTGTTATTTTGCTTCGCCAAGCTCTGATTGGACTCGGCCAGATCTTCATTCTTCTTTGTCACTGTGATGACCCGATGTGTGGTCTTGGTCGTCTCCAGCTCTTTCTTGACCTTGTCGAGATCCTTCCGAAGGCACTCATTGTTGAAGAGAGCAATGTCAAGGTTGTTTCTCTCTTTTGTCAACGCAGACTTCAGAATGGCGTTCTCCCTTTGGGCGGCGTCTTCTTCGGCTTCTTTGTATTTGGGACGGAGGCGCCCGAAGATAGCGTTTGCCTGCAGATGACTAGTATTAGTCAATCAGTTCAAATTGATGGGCAGGGATGTAAATGGATAAGTCAAAAATCAAATTCCTTTAGTCTGGTATTTCATTCCTTCGCCCATCAGGTCCATGATGGAACTATTGTTGAACCGATGATCATCGGTGTCGCGAACGAATGCGTTGCAGAGGTCAAAAGGGAAATTTTCATTGAAATCTGGCCAAAGAGTGGGGGGAAGCCACAGCTTCGGGCCTGGATTCAGAAGAGGATGGTTTTTGTGGCGAAGGTCTGGGTTGTTCGGGAGGCGGTGGAATAATTGTCGTTATATGTTCGGCTGGAGTGGGCTTTTCAATTGGACTTCCGGTCTTAATTCATCTTGCTATTTGAGATTCACCAGTCGAGCTTCGGTCAATTTTGTTATTTGGGTCCTTTATACTCTTTCATTAAACAGTCTGTTTAATAAAAGACCGGGGGGCAATGTTGGGTCATGATATTTTATGTATATTGGGCCGGATCATTGGGCCGAACTCCTCGGTAGATCCATTGGGTTATCACAGTTGGATCCTGGTGTTATCAGGTCTTTTCAGTTGGGCTTGGCCAGTTGGGTCAAAACAGTGGATCCTCTTGGGTCGGATTGTTATGTCAACCCATCTAATAACTAAATATCTACATCTTTGACCGGTAATGATGAATAAGATAGTTGTTGACCAAGATGTCTGCAAGGAATTAATGTCGATGGGATCTTAGTCGGTCGGCAGTGGGAAACAGTGAGATGATGTAGTAGTTTCTACATGCAGTCGGCTGAGATCACTTACAGTGGGGAATTGTGTCTGACGGTAATGGGTGGCACGGTAAACCGGGCTGAAGAGTATATCAAAACAAGGAAGTTTTCTAAGTAAAGGTAACTGATAACTTTATCTCTCTCAATACACTAGATATTTTATCCTCCATTGTTAACCTTGTGATCGCCTGTACTGACTCTCACGCCTGAGCTATCCCCCAACGGTATAATCCGTCAAGCTTTTGGTGTTGATCGTGTTTATTGTGAAGAATCAGGACGTCTTACGTGATTGGGACGTGGCAGAAGATCTTGACGTTAACAATTGTATTTATAAATTGACTACACCACCCTAATTTACCATGCCCATCCCTGAATTGGAATAAGAGTCATACGTAAAGATTTCTTATAACTATAAGTCCCATAAATGAATAAGATTTGACTTCCTCATACACAAGAAGCCAAATTAGAAAAGGGAATTATAAGTAACCATTCAGCCACGTGGCGTGGGTCCCCTCGAATCTCTCAGACCTATCAGACCACACTCCAACATTGCCCTCCACTATCTTATTATATAAAATAAGAGAGTACAAAAATTTGTCAACAAATAATACATTTAAGCTACCACAAAAGTCAAATCATCAACCCAGAGTGCCACATGGCTAATAGAGGCCTCCCACTTTCATCATTATGCCGTAAATAAGGAAACGTGCCCTTGTCATACGCACAGAATGTTTTCCTTTTAATTTCTCCCCCAAGCATTAAAACCTCCACTTTTCATCCACACATTCAAATTTTTCAGATAGCTTAGGTGCCATCTCCTACCAGTACTACATCTCTTACGTCAAACTGTAGCACTTATCGACCATACTTCTTTCATCATGTCTAGCGAACATCCCAAGAACCCCAATCTTCCTGTCGACCAAACCATATTGTAACCGCCTTAACCATTCAAACAACCCCCACCACCGTTACCAACCATTGACTGTGTCGCCCCCAAAATAGGTATACATCACCTATTCTGAGTCACCAAATATATAGTACAAAATACAAATACAATCTTAAATATACAACATGAGATGTGAGTTTTAATACAAATATTGTTTTCTAGACTGTATTCAAACTCAAAATAAGTCCTCAATACATTTATTAACACACTATTTCATAGAATAGTGAGGACTACTAATGCTATCATCTGGACCGTCACTTCGTTCCGACTAGTCCTTACTACGTTCTCATTTCTCAAGAGAAACAATGAGAGTAAAAGGTGAGCTCAACTAGCCCGATAAAAAATATTATGACTAAGAAAATGCGAATAAATTATCGTTAGCCTTCAACGATTGTTAAACGATACAATATAATAAACATCAAGTTTAAGCTGCGATAATAAGCAATCCATTAAAAGAGTCAAGTAGAGAATAAAATCTACTATCTTCTATGATTTAAAAGATTTTTCATCACTTTTATTGTTGAGACTCAGCTTAATAAATAAACTACGTCATCCCTGCACCACGGCCAAGGATATTCATTAGTATCACAACCACAAATTATCCATGCACTACGGGCCAAGGATATTTGTGTATTCATCAATGGTCATGATCATGCCAACAACTGTCCATCAATACACTACGGGCCAATGAGGACTTTTACCACATCATTTGTAACATTACGGTCATGATTAATTTATCCATAATATAAACATGAGAATGATGACAATGATATAAGAATTCAATAAAACAAGTTCAAGAATTAATTTATCCAGGAACCAATAACGTCCAAATTTTCAACATGATACTGCTTTGTGGAGTAAAATTCAAGAATGCTCAGAAGAATATTTTCATGAAAAGACACTGGATGAAGCGTAAATATCAAAGATATTCCACTAATTTCATGGAGTATAAAAGCCAAAACTTTAACCAACTGAGTATAATAAAGAATGGAATAACAAAAGAAATCATCAGGCATGCGATAAACCGCACAAACAGGTTATTCCAACATAATAATAAATAACGGAACCGGTCGTGTAAACGCATTGGATACGATATTCCAACGAGAATAATAAATAATGGAACCGGTGTCACGCGTAACGCACGGGCATGGATATTCCAATGTAATAATAAATAATGGAACCGGATCATGCGTAAACGCATTGCATGTGATGTTCCAAATGTAATAATAAAGAATTAAATAACGTAAGAATTTCATTATGTATGCGGTACTTGATGTAAAGTTATTCCAACATAATAATAAAGAATGGAATAACAAAAGAATTTCACCAAGTATAGGGTAGTCCAGCGTATACAAAAGTTATTCTAACGAATAATAAAGAATGGAATAATAGAAGAATTTCACCATGTATGCGGTACTTCAGATAAAAGTGAGTTATTCTAACATAATAATAAAGAATGAAATAATGTAAGAATTTCACCAAGTATAGGATAGTCCGTATATAGGTTATTCAATGAATAATAAAGAATGAAATAATAGAAGAATTTCACCATGTATGCGGTACTTAGCATAGACAGGTTATTCCAACATAATAATAAAGAATGGAATAATAGAAGAATTTCACCAAGTATAGGGTAGTCCGCGTATACATGTTATTCCAATGTAATAATAAAGAATGGAATAATGAAGTTCTCTTCATGAATACAAAAGAAATAATACCCCTTACCTTAGAAGAAACCTGGATATGGAGTAGTGAAGTAGCGAGAATACTTTTCTTCTTTCTCTCTATAGTTTTTTCTCTAGAGTTTGATGAATTAAATAAGAAATAATGAAGGAATGAGCTTATTTATAGGAGAATGGACCTGAATAGTAACTAATTACATTGATTGATTTACTTTTAAATGCAGACGGTCCATATTAATTTACTATACGAAGATTAATAAAATATTCTAATAAAACAAAATCTTTTAAATAAAATATAATATATTCTATTTATAATCTAATAAAACGAATAACTTTATAAAAGTATTCTATTTTATATAAAAAGATTTTACTATGCAAATACTATGCATATCTTATGCAAAAACACTATGAATAATAGAATATTATATATTCTATTTATAGTCTAATAAAACGAATAACTTTATAAAAGTATTTTGTTTTATATAAAAGAAGATTTTACTATGCAAACACTATGCACTATACAAACACTATGCATAATAGAATATTATATATTCTATTTATAGTCTAATAAAACGAATAACTTTATAAAGGTATTCTGTTTTATATAAAAAGTTTTCTGTTTTATTACATTTATAATAATAATAAAATAAAACTTATCACCTTTATTATAATTCACAATATTAATCGACCAAGTCGTTCTTAGGAAAGAGGGGGCTTTCCAATAAGGATTTCTCCCCATTGGCGTGCAATTAGGCGACCAAACCTATCTTTGACAGAACTTCTAGACATCGTTAATATTGCAAATAATAAAATTAATAACTTTGTTATCTCAATTATATATTTAATAATATATAAAATATCAACAATAATTGAATCAAATAACGTGAGATACTATGCAACAATTACTGTAGCAATAATTGAACAAAACTGTGTGACTTCTCACGTAAGCATCAATAATCAATATCGTGTGCTACTATGCAACCACGCCAGACATCAGTACTTTTAACACCGGGTGTTTCAGCGATTCTAAGAAAACTTCTGCCCTAATTTTCATAAAAATATTTTTGTCGTTTTTTCAATCCTACAATAATTCCGTTATGGGGTCCACCAATGATTGTGCATCGTACGAATATTTTCTGTTAAAACGAATATTCCCCGACCAACCGAATATTTTATAACAACTTGCGTACTCTACAAAATTTATAAATACTACCCACAACTATAACATTATATCAAATCCACACCATAATATTAAAAAAAATATTTTGAGAAATTTAAACTTTTATTCATAAAATTTGGGGTCTCACACTGACGTTGCCTCACAAAAACAACATGATTACCCTACTGAAAAACTACCACCTTCATCGATGATAACATCCCCTCATGTAACTCAATTTACCGTCGTCACCACCGTTGATTCCACCCTCCAAACCCCCTTCTCACCCATAATTGAAGAATCTTTGTTTCCCGTAATGAGCGAGGTCGAATCCAAGGAGATGGGCATTCGAGAACGTTATCAGCCTGAAGGCTTACTCCCACATCAACACAAGATCTTCCGTATCTGAACGTCACCTCTCCCACCTCTGATCCCTGTACCAGATACTTGACCAATACCAACTTCGAGTTCCAAACCTATCATAGAGAATGTATTGGCGCCCAAAAGGTGAATATGTTGTCGTTCCCATATACGCCTTGAGGTATGGAGTACGATTCCCCCTCTATGAATTTATTTATTCAATTTTATGTTTTGTTGAGATTGACTTTGCGCAACTAGTGTTGAACTCCTATATTCACCTCATCTGCTTTATAGTCTTCTGCCAAGAGTGTGGAGTTTAACCCTTCTTAGACTTCTTCTTTGTAATGTTTACCCTAGGTCGATCGAAGGAACCAGGGTATCGCCAAGTGAATAAATAATCAGGCAAACGCGTATGGATAAAAAACCCCTTCAGCACCCACCTACTCCCGAACTGAGGCGAACCCGTGAAGACCACCTTCGAGTTTGATTCCACTCCCTAGGATCGTGAAAAAAATTCGAAGATGCTAAAGACGAGCTGGTCCCTAAACATGTTATTCGATCAGTCCTAACTCTTCAATCACAAATGTAAGTCCTAAATTCAGTATGATACATTACATGTAAAAATTGATTAACTCTGGTTCTCACTAATCTTTATTTGTTTACAATGATCATCTTCAAACATAACCAATCGCCCAAATCAGAACAAAACCTTTTATCGACGTTGCACGAACCGACTCCCAAAAGCCCCGAAGATATCCTACCACAAGAGAAGTCGATCGCAGTAACACTACTTTCTGTCGTTCTCATGCCTGATCCTGCCCTTGCCTCGAAAAATGTCCTGGAGCTCAACGACGAAGAGAAAAAAAATATTAGCAAAAATAAAAATAAAAAATGAAAACTAGTGAAATCCGTAACAAAAACCTACATACCATCGATCAAATTATTATTCATATATTGGATTGTATGAGAGTATATTATTTATTGTATCTTAATTTTGAAGTATCTTTCATTCCACACATACTCCCATTCCACAAATGAGTATATAAATTCATTTAATAATTAATATAAATACAATTATTATAAATTATTTAAAAATTACTACTGTTAACGCCAAGATCTTTTCACGCACCTCAATCACGTAAGAGCGCGTTCAATCCTGTACCAGTTTAACATGTTAACACTAGAAGCTTGACGGCTTGGGCCGTCGGGGGATAGCTCCGACGTAAGAGTAAGTACAAATAGACATAAGGTTTATCACAAAGGATAAGAATTCTAGTGTTTTGATAGATAAAAAAAGCAATTACCTATAATTGTGTTGTATCCAGGCTTCATATACTCCAACTCCAGTTTTGCGTGCAACCGATCTGCCTGACACCATCCCACTACAGGTAGCTTATCTGCTGATCTCATCACCTTTGTCCATCGCCGTCCGAATCTGTCTAATCCTCATTAATGTAATGCAAGATAACAGTCAACAGTTATCTTTGTTATCATTACCGTTCATAGCTCAAATGGAAACATTATTTACTCATTGGTTTCGGCCCAATGACTAGGCCCAATACTTCAGGACCCAATTGAAATGACCCAATGGACTTGGCCCAGAAGTCCGGCCCAATACACATAAAATATCATGGCTCAACAACTACTAATTACAAGTTTTATGTTTTCAAAACATATATAAATCACATCAAATTTAAATTTCAGGATTTATAAATTTATTTTTAAAATTAAAGTGAGATTTATATGTAGTGTAAAAGAGTTTGGGAGAAAGAAAGAAAAGATAATTTATGAAAATACAAGGGTTAAGTTTAGATGACCACCAGGGGTTTGGGTGGTTTCCCACTTAACCACCTGTAGTCAGTAAAACTACATTTAAACTCCCGACTTTTTGAGTTGAAGTAAAAATTTTACCTTTTCCATCCAACTTAACTGTACGTGTATGTCAGACGCTAAAAACGCGTGAGAAGAGGCTATAACAGTCAAAAAGGACAAGTAAATGTCTGAAATGTCCTTCTTCTTCCTCTTTAACATTCCTCTCTTCTCCGATCAAACTTCAGTCTCCTCTCTTCTTCATCATTCATGAAACCCAAATTGCTTCATCCCATCATCCTCCCTTCTTTTTCTTCTCAATATATCCCCAAATCGTAGTAGGATTCCCAATTTTCTAGGGTTCTTCCCCAATTTTAAATCCACCCAAAGAAGCTGTGCACAAAAATCAGGGGATAAGCTGTCCACCCAATTACTTATCTTCTTTCTTTTTAATTCGTTTTACATCTTCGTTGCTTCTCATAATTTTCCCTTTTTATTGGTAAGAAATTCGTTATTTTTTGGGAGATTTTTTCTGAGATTTTCCTATTTTTTTCTCATTTCTTTTTACCTAATTTAATAAATCGTAATTTTTGTAATAAATGATTTTAAATTTTCGTAAATTTTGTAGTTTGACGTTAATTTGAGCTTCATTTTCTTTTTTTTTTCAAAGAGATCCGCTTTAAAATTTCTGCGCTTTTCTCTTACTTTTTTTTCTTGGGCACTTCAAGTATTTGATATTGTTCTTTATTTTGTAGATTTGGGGAACCGACCTATTCTTCCTCAAATACTTGATGGTATGTAATTTGTAAAATTGTTTGCACGTGAATTTCGCGCCCATACACTCTTGTGATGGGGAGGAGTTTTCTAATATGTTACCTCAATTTTATTTTAGAGTTTTTCAAGCTTATGAATGAAGTTGAAAATGAGGATCTTGTGTTTACTCTGGAGACTATTGTTGACAAGTTTGGAGAGGAGATGGCACCCTATGCTTCTTGGTACTGCTGTAATTTGGTGACACTATTTTTTGTACTATTTTTATCGTTTTGTAAGTGTATAAACTCTCTCGAAATGATGACGAAATGCCGATTAGAAGACCCCAACTTTTATGAATAAAAATTAATTTTCTATAAATATCATTTTGAATATTATGGAATAAATTTGATATAATGTTATAGTTGTGGGTAATATTTACAAATTTTGCAAAAGTATGCAAGTTGTCATATTATATTCGATTGGTCGAAATATTCTTTTGTCGGGGAATATCGTATGACTTGGTACAATCATTGGTGGACCCTACAATGTTATTATTGTCCGGATTGAGAAAACGACAAAAATATTTTATAAAAATAACTATGAAAGTTTTACTGTTAATACTATTGAACTACTTTCAGTAGTAAAAAATACGATGTCTACGCGTGGTTGCATAGTAGCACACCAGGTATTGATTATTGATGCTTACATGAGAAGTCACTCAATTTTGTTCAATTATTGCTATAGTAATTGTTGTGAATTTTGCTTATTTTATGGACCCCCATTTACCCATTTTTCAAAATAATCGGTAGGAAATTATTTTTTAATAGTGGGGCCATATGTGGGGCCCGTGTGTGGAAGAAATTAGTGAAATGGGCAGATTCACGAGAGTTGTTTTATATGGAAGGTAACATGATATTATATATATGTTTATATATATATGATGATTGGTGATTATATATATATAATATATATATAATGTTTGATTTTGGAAACGTGGGGGAGTACAATTATTTTGATGGCTTTGTTGACAAAATGGGAGGGGAGTTCAATTATTATTAGTATATATATATATATATATAATATATATATATATATTATTTTTTATTTAAAAGATTTTGCTTTAATTATGGACCGTCCGATTAAAGTAAATCAATCTGGACCGTTCATGATTTAGTTACTATGCAGTCCATTCTTCTATAAATAGTAGCTCATTCCTTCATTATTTTCTTACGAATTCACTGAAACTCTAGAGAGAGAAAATTATAGAGAGAAAGAAGGAGAGAAGTCTGCTAACTTTCTCTTCCTATATTCAGTTTCTTTTACGGTAAGGGATATTATTCTTTTGTATTCATGAAGAGAACTTCTGTTATTCCATTCCTTATTATTCTGTTGGAATAACCTGTATACGTGGGCTACCCTATACTTTGTGACATTCTTCTATTATATTGTCTTTATTATTACATTGGATATCCTCACATGCGTGTGTTTTACACCTGACCGATTAAAATCTTTATTATTCTCATTGGAATATCCTGCATGCATGTGTTTTACACCTGACTTGGTTCCGCCTCTTTATTATTCTCATTGGAATATCACATGCGTGTGTTTACACCGACACCGTTCCGCTCTTTATTATTACATTGGAATAACTCCGTCATCTGGCACCGCATGCATGGTGATTTCATTGTTATTTCATTCTTTATTATTACATTGGGAACATCTTGTCGATCTGAGTTTTGCGACTTCGGTTCCATTACTTATTATTCTGTTGGTGATTTCTTTTGTTATTACATTTCTTTATTATAATCAGTTGATTAATGTTTTGACTTCTATACTCCATGAAATTAGTAGAATATCCTTGATATTTGCGCTTAATCCAGTATCTTTTCATGGAAATATTCTTCTGAGCATTCTTGAATTTTACTCTACACAGAAGTATCATGTTGACAATTTGGACGTTGTTAGTTCCTGGACAAATTAATTCATGAACTTATTTTATTGAACTCTTATGTCATTGTCATCATCCTCATGTTTATATTATGTTGAAAGTCATCTGTGGCCTGTAGTACATAGATGGACTTGGTATGATTATGACCAGGGATTATTCGGTATAATCATAACCTTAATGTTACAAATGATGTGGTAAAAGTTCTCATTGGCCCGTAGTGCATTGATGGACAGTTGTTGGCATGATCATGACCATTGATAAATACACGAATGTCCTTGGCCCGTAGTGCATGGATAATTTGTGGTCGTGATACTAAAGAATATCCTTGGCCATAGTGCAGGGTTCAATGATGTGGATTATTTATTAAGCTGAGTCCCAGTGATTAATGTGATGAAAAACCTTTTAAATCATAAAAGATAGTAGATTTTATTCTCTACTTGACTCTTTTAATGAATTGCTTGTTCCACTGCAGTTAAACTTGATGTCTATTGTATTTTATCAGTTTAACATTGTTGCAGACTAATGATAATTTTATTCTGCATTATCTTAGTCATAATATTAATTGTTGGGCTAGTTGAGCTCACCCTTTCTTTCACTGTTCTCTTCAGGAAAGGAGAACGTAGCTGGGACGAGTCGGGGAGTAGAGTGATGGTCTGGATGATAGTATTAGCTAGTAGTCCTCACTATTCTGTTAAATAGTGTGACAATAAATGTAATGAGGACTTATTCTGAGAGTGGATATTGTCTAGAAGACAATATTTGTATTTAAACTCACAACATATGTTTTATCGTATTTTACACGACTGTTGTATTATTAGTTGTATTTGAATTTTGTACCATGTATTTGGCGACTCTAGATAGGTGATGTATTCCTATTTTGGGGGCGTCGTAGTTGGTATGAAAGCTTAGGGATATGATCCCTGGCTAAGATGTGAGATAAGAACTAGGAGGGGAGAGACGGAGAATTCTTTCGCTAATATGACCTACCTAAGTTTATTTGATATTTAATTGGTTGGTCAGAGTATATGGATAATATATGATATGTTATTTAACTCTTTTTTTGTGGCGGTATTTAAAAATGGCATCCGAGAATGTTGAGAACATCAATGGAGCACAGGAGACCGTTGAGTCTCCACAGATCAATAGTCAGGATAATGTGCATCAGGAAGGTGACAATCTTCAGGCAAACAACAACACTGACCAAATGATGAACGATGGAATTCCGAGGCTTCATGCAATTCATGCAACATCAGACGATAGCGGCTCCTGTCCAAAATGCAGGTGAAAACACTGGCAACTCTCGGATGGTCACCGCCAAGTAGTTTAAGGAACTGGGACCACCGGAGTTCTTTGGAGAGCCAAAACCACTTAAGGCGGAGACGTGGATTAAACAGATCAATAAGATATTTGATGTATTGGGATGCTCCGAGGAGCAAAAGGTTCCCTTTGCCACCTTTATGTTGCGGGCAGAGGCAGATTACTAGTGGGAATCTGTAAAGCGTACTCAACCTGCCGCACTAAAGATGTCTTGGGAGAAGTTCCAAGAACTATTCAACGACAAGTACTTTTCCGAAAGTATTCGTCACATAAAAGAGGTAGAGTTCATCAAGCTGGAACAAAACAACATGACCGTATCGCAGTATGAAGCCAAGTTTGCCGAGTTGTCCCGATTTGCGTCCCATTTGGTTGATAATGAGGAGAGAATGACGCGAATGTTTTTAAGAGGTTTGAAATCTAAGATACGTCAATATCTTATCTGTAAGACCCCAGCTTTTATAAATAAAGATGAATTTTCTATAAATATTATTTTTGAATATTATGAAATAATTTGATATAATGTTATAGTTGTGGGTAATATTTATAAATTTTGCAAAGTATGCAAGTGGTTATATTATATTCGATTGGTTTGGGAATATTCTTGGGTTTAGCAGGAATATTCGTATAACTACTCAATCATTGGTGGACCCCACAATGAAATTATTGTTGGATTGAGAAAAACGACAAAAATATTTTATTAAAATAACGGCGGAAGTTTTACTGGTTGATCTTGTTGAACTACTTTCGGTAGTAAAAATACGATGTCGTGTGGTTGCATAGTAGCACTACGGTATTGATTATCGATGCTTATGTGAGAAGTCACTCGGTTTGATTCCATTATTGTTTATTAATAATATGAATTATTATAATGATAATGACGTTTTGTTTTATTCAGTATTATTAACGTAATAAAATGAAACATCTTTTATATAAAATGTAATACTTTATTAAAGTTATTTTATAAATAAAATATAGTATATTTTATTATGCATAGTGTTGCATAAGTGTTTTGCGTAGTGTTGCATAGTGTTTGCATAGTAAAATGTTTTTATATAAATAGAATATATTATATTTTATTTAAAAGATTTTGCTTTAAATATGGACCGTCAGATTAAAGTAAATCAATCTGGACCGCTTCATGGATTAATTACTATGCATTCTATTTTCCTATAAATAGAAGCTCATTCCTTCATTATTTTCTTACAAATTCAATGAAACTCTGAGAGAGAACTATAGAGAGAAGAAGAAAAGTATTCTCGCTACTTCACTTTGCCAATATTCAGTTCTTCTAAGGTAGGGAATATTATTTGTTGTAATTCTGTAAGGGGTGTTATTCTTTCTTATTCATAAAGAGAACTTCATTATTCCATTCATTATTATTCTCATTAGAATAACTTTTAAAAGTGGCATACCCTATACATAACTCATTTACGCCAAGCACCTATACTTGGTGAAATCCTTATGTTATTCCATTGCTTATTATTACATTGGAATAACTCAGATATCTGCCATTTACCCTATACTTGGTGACATTCTTCTATTATTCTCATTGGAACATCCTCATGCATGTGTTTTACACATTTGACTGGTTCCGCTCTTTATTATTCTCGTTGGAACATCCATGCATGTGTTTTTTACACCGACTCGGTTCCGCTCTTTATCATTCTGTTGGAATATCCTATCATGTGTGTTTTACACCGGATCCGGTTCCATCTTTATTATTATTCGTTGGAACATCCTCGCCGGTGTGAATTTCACGACACCGTTCCGTTATTATTATTCATTGGAATAACTTTGCCTGGCGCAATCCGCATGCATGGTGATTTCTTTTGTTATTCCATTCTTTATTATACCCAGTTGGTTAAAACTTTGACTTATATACTCCATGAAATTAGTAGAATATCCTTGATATTTGCGTTTCATCCAAAGATATCTTTTCATGGAAATATTCTTCCGATCATTCTTGAATTTTACTCTACAAAACAAAGATCATGTTGACAATTTGGACGTTAATAATTCCTGGATAAAATAATTCTTGAACTTGTTTTATTGAATTCTTATATCATCATTGTCATCATCCTCATGTTTATATTTTTTTTAAAGACATCTCGTGGCCTCAGAGGCATGGATGGACTTGGTATGATTATGACCGAGGATTATTCTTGTAATCATGGTAGTAATGTTACAAATGATGTGGTAAAAATTCTCGGTGGCCATAGTGCATTGATGGATGATTTGTTGGCATGATCATGACCATTAATGAATACACAACTATTCTCGCCCGTAGTGCATGAATAATTGTGGTCGTGATACTAAAGAATATCCTCGGCCGTAGTGCGGGGTGATTCGATGATGTGGATTATTTATTAAAGTCGAGTCTCACTTTTTAATGTGATGAAAAACCTTTTAAATCATAAAAGATAGTAGATTTTATTTTCTACTTGACTCTTTTAATGGATTGATTGTTCATTGCAGCTTAAACTTGATGTTTATTATATTTTATCGGTTTAACAATTGTTGAAGGCTATTGATAATTTGTTCTGCATTATCTTAGTCATAATATTTCTTCTTTGGGCTAGTTGAGCTCACCCTTTCTTTCACCGTTCTCTTGAGAAATGAGAACATATATTTGGACGAAGTCGGGGAATGGAGTAATGGTCCGTAGGGATAGCATTAGTAGTCTTCACTATTCAGCGTGAAATAGTGTGATAATAATTGTAATGAGGACTCCTTTTGAGTTTGTATAATATCTAGTAGAACAATATTTGTATTCAAACTCACGCTTTATGTCGATTGTATTATACCTACGCTTATATTAATAAGTTGTATTTAAATTTTTGTACCATGTATCGACTACCCAAGATGGGTGATGTATACCTAATTTTGGGGGCGTCACGGTTAGTATCGAGCTTGTGGATATGATCCTCAGCTAAGATGTGAGAAAAGTACTAGGAGGGAGAGATGGGGAATACCTTCGCTTTAGTATGACCTACCTAAGTTTATGTGCTATTTTATTGGTCTCATTGAATATAAAGATAATTTGTTACATGTCAATTAACCTTTTGTTTTGTGGCCGATCTCG
Organism: Panax quinquefolius; assembly: GCA_020205615.1. Taxonomy (NCBI): domain Eukaryota; kingdom Viridiplantae; phylum Streptophyta; class Magnoliopsida; order Apiales; family Araliaceae; genus Panax; species Panax quinquefolius. The sequence continues at coordinate 118,256,874 of CM035168.1, forward strand.
AAAATGACATCCGAGAATGTTGAGAATAAGAATGGAGCGCAGATGATCGTTGATTCACCACATATCAATAATCGTGATAATGTGCATCGTAAAGGCGCGACAATCCTCATGCAAACAACAACACCGACCAAATGATGAATGATCAAATGTTCGGAGGCTTTATGCAATTTATGCAACAATGAAAGAGAGCGACTCGTATGTCCAAAACGTGGGGTGGAAACACGGAAAACTCTCGGGCGGTCACCGCTAAACAATTCAAGGAGCTGGGACCACCGGAGTTTAAGGGAGAGCCAAACCTCTCTTCAAGCTAAGCATTGATAAAGCAGATTACTAAGATATTTGATGTCTTGGGATGCTCAGAGGAGCAAAGGTTCCTTTGCGCCTTTATGTTGCGCGGAGAGGCATTACTGGTGGGAATCGGTAAAACGTACTCAACCTGCTGTACTGAAGATATCTTTGGAGAAGTTCCAGAGGCGTTTCAACGACAAATACTTTCCTGAAAGTATTCGCCACATGAAGGAGGTGGAGTTTATCAAGTTGGAACAAAACAATATGACCGTGTCGCAATACGAGGCAAAATTTGCGGAGTTATCACGGTTTGCGTCCCACTTGGTGGATAATGAAGAGAGAATGGCGCGAATGTTTTTAAGAGGTTTGAAGTCGGAGATACGTCAACATCTTATTTCTCATAAACTGTGTTTGTATTCAGATGTTGTAAATAGGGCTCAGTTAGTGGAGCGCGATAATGAGTCAACGTGAACTAAAAAGAGAGCGGTAAAGCAAAAGTTATAATATCGGGTAGAGTAGTCATCGAAGCGGTGACAACAAGCGTGGAGGGAATCAACGGACAGCCGGATATGGTAACCACTTGGTGGTAATCGTCGGCCAAAACAATAAGAATGGACATTTCAAGAAACGGAGATTCAACAATGATGGAAAGACGTCAAGACCAAAGACTCCGTTGTTAAGGAAGGAGAAAGACCACCTATCATATGCTTCAAATGCGGAGAAGAGGACACATCGGTCCGAATCGTGCAAGCCATGCCATCAAAGCATGTTATAATTGTGGAAGAGAAGGTCACTTAGCTCGATTTTGTCGTTCTGATCAAGACAAATTCAACTAGGATGGAGGCACCAAAGGTAGTCCCCGAAAAGTCAAACCCAGAGTAGTCTGAGGAGGCGTTTGTTGTGACCTCCCAGAGAAGCAAGGAACCCGAATGAGGTCATCACGGGTAAGCTTATCATAAACTCTAATGAAGTCTACACTTTATTTGATACCGGGTTCTACCCATTCTTTTATTTCTCCTACTTGCGGCCATCATCGATTAAATTTGACTCGGAGAAATTAGACTTTGACTTATCTCGTGGAAACTCCGTTGGGAGAAACCTTCATTACATCCACTTGCTTATAAGTCTTGTTTGGTTCAAATCGGTACCCTCTCACATTACCTCGTCGATCTTATTTCATTAAAAATACTTGCATTTGACGTAATTCTGTGGATTGATTGGTTAACTACTTATCATGCAAAAATTGATTGTTTTCGTAAGGTTGTTAGCTTTCATATTCCTAATCAACCTATTATGCGAATTCAAACGACCAAACCATTAAAATCAATCACGGTCATCTCAAGCCATAAAGCTATTCGCTTATTGAAAAATGGATGTCAAGCTTTCTTAGCTCATGTCACGATTTAAACAAAATACGCCGGTTTTGAGCGATATTTCTATTGTTAATAAATTTCCTGACGTATTCCCCGAAGAACTTCCTGGCCTACCCCAGAGCGTGAAATTGAATTTTGTATCGACCTTGAACCTGGTACAAAACCTATTTCCAAAGCCCCATATCGAATGGCTCTATTGAACTTCGTGAGTTAAAGACCAAACCGCAGGAATTGATAGACATTGGCTTTATTCGGTCCTAGTACTTCTCCTTGGGGTGCTCTTTGTTCTATTCGTGAAGAAGAAAGATGGGAGTATGCGACTTTGTATTGATTATCGGGAGTTGAATCATGTCACCATCAAAAATAGGTATCCATTGCCACGTATTGATGACTGTTTGACCAAATTTGAAGGAGCCAAATTCTTTTCAAAGATTGATCTTCGTTAGGATATCACCAATTGAAGATTAGAATCACCGACATTCCAAAGACGGCTTCGAAACTCCTATGACGGGCATTATGAATTCTAGTCATATCCTTTGGATTGACTAATGCTCCTCCGCCTTCATGGATATGATGAGCAACCGAGTATTCAGGGAATATTTAGATCACTTTGTGGTCGTCTTTATTGATGACATCCTTATTTATTCCAAAAGCCGTGAAGATCATGAGAGCAACACTTGAGGTCGACACTCCAAAAGCTTCGTGAATATAAGCTTTATGCGAAGTTGAAGAAATGCGAATTACGGCTCAAGAAGTAGCATTTCTTGGGCACGCGATGGTATCAAGTCATGGAATATCTGCTTGACCCAAAGAAAGATTGAAGCTATTCAAAGTGGGAACAACCTAAATCGATGGCCAAAATCGTAGCTTTCTCGATTTAAATTGGTTATTATCGGAGATTCGTGGAAGGATTTTCTCGAATCGCTACTCCATTGACTCAAATTGACTCGGAAGATACAAAGTTCGATTGGGCGAAGAATGTGAGAAGAGTTTTCAAGAACTCAAGAGAGACTTATTTCAAAGACTGTTACGACAATACCATCTGCCTTGAGGGATTTGTCATCTACGATGATGCTTCTAGGCAAAAGAGGTTGGGATGTGTTCTTATGCAACATGGAAAAGTTATAGCTTATGCCTCGCGACAACTCAAAGAATATGAGAGGAATTATCCTACTCATGATCCGGAGTTAGCAAATTGTCTTTACGCTTAAAATTTGGAGGCATTACTTGTATGGGGAGAAAGTGGAGATCTTTACGGATCATAAAAGCCTCAAATATTTCTTCACTCAAAAGGAACTCAACATGCGACAACGACGTTTGCTTGAACTGTTGAAAGATTATGATCATACCATCCAATACCATCCTGGAAAAGCGAACGTGGTAGCTAACGCATTGAGTAGAAGATCGTATGCAAGTACGAGTGCGTTATTGTCAACACAAAGGCCCATTTTGTGTGACTTGTAAAGGATGGAGATAGAGTTAAAGACTCAGGGGACGCGTGTGATGATAGCGAATATACTGAGAGAACCGACTTTTATCGATAAAGTTAAAGTCGCTTGCTGCTGCTACGGACACGGAGGTGATGCGTATTAGGAAGAAAGTCAAGAGAGGTGCTATCTTAGGAAGCAAGAATCGATGAAGAAGGAATACTTCAAGTCAACTCCGGACTTTGTGTTCTAACGACCACGATTTAAAGTATAATATCATGATGGAGGCGCACAACACACCATTTGCAATCCATCTCAGGAGTACCAAAATGTATCATGATATTAAATAAATACATTTTGGTGGAGCAATATGAAGAGAGAGATACCGTTGTTTATCTCAAGGTGTCTAACTTGTCAACGAAGTTAAAGCGGAGCATCAAGTACCAAAAGGTCCATTGCAACCACTTGAAATTCCGAATGGAAGTGGGAGCACATTACCATGGATTTCGTTCTGGGGCCTTCCTAAGGTTTCTCAAGGCGTTGATGCGATTTGGGTCATTGTTGATAGATTGACCAAGTCCGCTCATTTCTTCCGAAATCGAGAAACTTATACACTTGAACGTCTTGCTCAGTATGTACATAAACGAGATTGTAAGATGCATGGTATCTGCAGGTATCCATAGTTTCCGATCGAGACCCAAGATTCCTTTCACGATTTTGGGTTAGTTTACAAAAAGCTATGGGCACAGACTTACGATTTAGCTTTCGGCATATCATCCTCGACATCATGACGGACGATGGAGAGGACTATTCAAACTCTTGAAGATCTATTAAGACTCATGTCCTTGATTTCAAGGGAGTTGGGACAAGTTCTTCTGGTTGGTGGAGTTTTCCTACAACAACAGCTTATCAAGCAAGTATTGGCATGGCTCCATTCAAGCGTTGTATGGAAGAAAGTGTCGTTTCTCCAGATATCTTTGGGATGAGGTGGGTGAAACAACGTTGTTGGGACCGGAGTTGGTACGTATGACTACGGAAAAAGATTCAAACGATCCGACAACGTATAAAAACCTCACAAAATCGACAAAAAGTTATCTTGATCTTCATCGAAAACGTGGAATTTGATATAGGAGATCATGTGTTGTTAAGAGTTGCTCCATGGAAAGGAGTTACAAGATTTGGAAAGAGAAAAACTTAATACTCGATTCATCGGTCCATTTTAATCCTCGATCAAGTAGGGAATGGCTTTATAGACTCGCTTTCTGCTTGAAATATGTCTCGTGTTCATAATGTTTTTCACGTATCCATGTTACGTAAATATGTGAAAGACCCGAACCATATTATTGAGTTAGAACCGGACGAAATAATGGAAGATTTGACGTATGAAGAGGTTCCTGTTCAAATTTTGGATAAGAAGGAACATATTCTACGCTCCAAGGTTATACCTCAAGTCAAAGTTTTGTGGAGGAACCACGATGTTGAGGAGATGACTTGGGAGTTAGAATCTGAAATGAAATCAAGGTATCCTTACTTCTTCGATATACAGTCGTACCCTAAATTTCGAGGGAAATTTCATAATAAGGGGAAGTTGTAAGACCCCTTGCTTTTATAAATAAAGATGAATTTTCTATAAATATTATTTTGAATATTATGAAATAATTTGATATAATGTTATAGTTGTGGGTAATATTTATAAATTTTGCAAAGTATGCAAGTGGTTATATTATATTCAATTGGTGGGGAATATTCGGTTTAGCAAGAAATATTAAATACAATGGCTCAATCATTGGTGGACCCCAATAATGAAATTATTGTCGGATTGAGAAAACGACAAAAATATTTTATTAAAATAACGACGGAAGTTTTACTGGTTGATCTTGTTGAACTACTTTCAGTAGTAAAAAAAGCGATGTCGTGTGGTTGCATAAGTAGCATACGGTATTGATTGATTATCGATGCTTATGTGAGAAGTCACCTGCTTTGATTCCATTATTATTTATTAATAATATGAATTATTATAGCGATAATGACGTTTTGTTTTATTCGTATTATTAACGTAATAAAATGCGAAACATCTTTTCATATAAAAATGCAATACTTTATTAAAGTTATTTTATAAATAAAATATATTATATTTTATTATGCATAGTGTTGCATAGTAGTGTTGCATAGTGTTTGCATAGTAAAATGTTTTTATATAAATAGAATATATTATATTTTATTTAAAAATTTTGCTTTAAATATGAATAAAATCGATTAAAGTAAATCAATCTGACCGTTCATGGATTAATTACAATGCATTCTATTTTCCTATAAATAGAAGCTCATTCCTTCATTATTTTCTTACGAATTCAATTTTGAAACTCTGAGAAAAACTATAGAGAGAAAGAAGAAAAGTATTCTGCTACTTCACTTTGCCAATATTCATTTCTTCTAAGGTAGGGAATATTATTTATTGTACCGTAAAGGGGTTTATTCTTTCTTATTCATAAAGAGAACTTCATTATTCCATTCATTATTATTACATTGGAATAACTTTAAAAAGTGGCATACCCTATACATAACCTTTGTATCGCTGGCATACCCTATACTTGGTGAAATCCTTATGTTATTCAATTGCTTATTATTCATTGGAATAACTTTTGATCATGCCATTTTACCTATACTTGGTGACATTCTTCTATTATTCATTTGGAACATCCTGCTGCATGTGTTTTTTACACCGACTGGTTCCTTCTTTATTATTACATTTGGAACATCCTGTCATGCATGTTTTTACACTTACACGGACTGGTTCCGTCTTTATCATTCTCATTGGAATATCCTATCTGTGTGTTTTACACCGGATCTGGTTCCATCTTTATTATTACTGTTGGAACATCCTGTGAAGTGTGAATTTCACCGACTTTGGTTCCGTTATTATTATTACATTGGAATAACTTTTATTGTCTGCAATCTGCATGCGTGGTGATTTCTTTTGTTATTCCATTCTTTATTATGCCCAGTTGGTTAAAACTTTGACTTCTATACTCCATGAAATTAGTAGAATATCCTTGATATTTGTGTTTCATCCATATCTCTTTCATGGAAATATTCTTACGATCATTCTTGAATTTTACTCTACAAAACAATATCATGTTGACAATTTGACGTTAATAATTCCTGGATAAAATAATTCTTGAACTTGTTTTATTGAATTCTTATATCATTGTCATCATCCTCATATTTATATTTTTTTAAAGTCATCCATGGCACGTGTAGGCATGGATGGACTTGGTATGATTATGACCGAGGATTATTGATTGTAATCATGGTAGTAATATTACAAATGATGTGGTAAAAATTCTCGATTAGCGTAGTGCATTGATGGACGATTGTTGGCATGATCATGACCATTAATGAATACACAACTATTCTTGGCCCGTAGTGCATGAATAATTGTGGTCGTGATACTTAAAGAATATCCTTGGCCGTAGTGTGCGGGGTGATTCGATGATGTGGATTATTTATTAAAGTCGAGTCTCAAACTTTAAATGATGAAAAAAACTTTTTAAATCATAAAAGATAGTAGATTTTATTTTCTACTTGACTCTTTTTAATGGATTGATTGTTCAACCGCAGCTTAAACTTGATGTTTATTATATTTTATCGCTTTTAACACTTTGTTGAAGGCTATTGATAATTTGTTCGCATTATCTTAGTCATAATATTTCTTCTTGGGCTAGTTGAGCTCACCTTTTCTTTCACCGTTTTCTTGAAAATGAGAACATAGCCGACGAGTCGGGGAATGGAGTAATGGTCCGAGAGGATAGCATTAGTAGTCTTCACTATTCATGTGAAATAGTGTGATAATAATTGTAATGAGGACTCCTTTTGAGTTTGTATAATATCTAGTAGACAATATTTGTATTCAAACTCACAGTTTATGTCGTATTGTACACGACAGTTATATTAGTAAGTTGTATTTAAATTTTGTACCATGTACCTGACTACCCAAGATGGGTGATGTATACCTAATTTTGGGGGCGTCACATTATCTCTCATAAACTGTGTTTGTATTCAGATGTTGTTAATAGGGCTCAGTTATTGGAGCGTGATAATGAGTCAACTCAACCAAAAGAGAGCAGCCGACAAAATGATAATACCAGTGAGAACGGTCATCGAAGCGATGACAACAAGCGTAGAGGGAATCAACAGGCCAGAAATGGTAACCACTTCGGTGGTAATCAGGGCCAAAACAGTAAGAATGAGCATTTCAAGAAAAGGAGATTCAACAATGATGGAAAGAAGTCAGCACCAGCACCTGGTGTTAAAGAAGGAGATCGACCACCTATCATATGTTTCAAATGTGGAGGGGAGGGACATATTAGTCCAAATTGTGCGATGCCGTCCAAAGCATGTTATAATTGTGGGAGAAAATGTCACCTAGCCTGATTTTGTCGTTCACCAAAGACAAGTTCAGCTAGGATGGAGGCACCAAAGGTCAGTCCCGAAGAAAGTCAAAGCCCCGTGTAGTCTGAGAGAGCGTTTGTTGTGACCTCTGAAAGCGAGGAACCCCGAAATGAGGTCATCACGGGTAAGCTTATCATAAACTCTAGCGAAGTCTATACCTTATTTGATCTTAATTCAGTAAGACCCCGACTTTTATAAATAAAGATGAATTTTTCTATAAATATTATTTTTGAATATTATGGAATAAATTTGATATAATGTTATAGTTGTGGGTAATATTTATAAATTTTGCAAAGTATGCAGTTGTTATAAAATATTCGTTTGGTGGGGAATATTCTTTTTGTTAGGGAATATTAGTACAACTACTCAATCATTGGTGGACCCCTGGCAATGTAATTATTGTCGGATTGAGAAAACGACAAAAAAATATTTTATAAAAATAACGACGGAGGTGTTACTGCTAAAAAGCTGTTGAACTACCCGTGGTAAAAGTAAAATGCGATGTCTGGCGTGGTTGCGTAGTAGCACTTTGCGGTATTGATTATTGATGCTTACGTGAGAAGTCACTCAATATGCTCAATTATTACTACGATAATTCTTTGCATCATATCTCTTATATTATTGATTCAATTATTGTCACAAGATCATCATATAATATGTTATAGTATTAAATCAATAATTGAGACGACAAGTTATAAATGATTAATAATTGTTGAAAGATTAAATATGTGTTGATGAAAAAAAAATGATTTGTGGTAAGTTTGATTATTTTATGGGGGCTCATATGTCATCATCTAAGAGTCTCTTCGTCGATAGTATTTACCTTCGTCGATAGTAATTACCTTCGTCGATAGTAATTACCCTTGTGAATAGTATTTACCTTAGTCAATAAGTAATTACCCTTGTGAATAGTATTTACCTTCGTCAATAGTATTTACCTTCGTTAATAGTAATTACCTTTACGGACGTCAAAACCACTTGTCGTTTCACATTACTGAGCGTCGAACCACTTGTCGTTTCACATTACTGAGCGTCCAAACCACTTTTCTTTTCACATCATTAGTCGTCGAGCCACTTGCCTTTTCACACTAAGGCGGTGCTAAGCTAGAAATCTTCTATAAATAGAGGCCTAGGGCTTCATTATTTTCACGAATTCATTCAAGCTTAGAGAGAGAAAAGTATAGAGAATAAGAGAGAAAGAAGAAGAGTATTTTATTCTTACTACTTCTTTGCAGATTCAATCTCCTACCAAATGTAAGGGGTGTTATTCTTTCTTATTCATGAAGAGAATCAAGTTATTCCATTGCTTATTATTCTGTTGGAATAACTTTGTACGCTGTGATTTACCTATACTTGGTGACATTCTTCTATTATTACTCGTTGGAACATCCATGCGTATGTTTTACACCGGACTGGTTAAAATCTTTATTATTATTACATTGGAACATCACATACATGTGTTTCTGGCCGGACTGGTTCCATTCTTTATTATTCTGTTGGAACATCATGTACATGCGTTTTACGGCGGACTGGGTTCCGTTATTTATTATTACATTGGAATAACTTTTGCATGTCTTGATCTATCGCATGCATGGTGATTTCTTTTGTTATTCTATTCTTTATTATACCCAATTGGTTAAAACTTTGACTTATACTCCATGAAATTAGTGGAATATCCTTGATATTTGCATTTCATCCAATATCTTTTCATGGAAATATTCTTACGATCATTCTTGAATTTTACTCTACAAAACAATGTCATGTTGATAATTTGGGCGTTAATAATTCTGGATAAAATAATTCTTGAACTTATTTTATTGAATTCTTATATCATTGTCATCATCCTCATGTTTATATTATGTTGAAAGTCATCTACATGGCACATAGTGCATAGATGGACTTGGTATGATTATGACCGAGAGACTATTCGCAATAATCATGGCCAGTAATGTTACAAATGATGTGATAAAAATCCTCGATGGTAGTAGTGCATTGGTGGGCCGATTGTTGGCATGATCATGACCATGAATGAATACACAAATATTCTTGGCCAGTAGGTATGAATAATTGTGGTCGGATACTAAAGAATATCCTTGGCCGTAGTAGTGGGGGGTGATTCGATGATGTGGAATATTTATTAAAAGCCGAGTCTCGGCTATAACGATGATGAAAAACCTTTTAAAACCTAAAAGATAGTAGACTTTATTTTCTACTGACTCTTTTAATGGATTGCTTATTCTTCAGCTGCAGCTTAAACCGGTTGTCATTGTATTTTATCGCTTTAACATTGTTGAAGACTATTGATAATTTATTCTGCATTATCTTAGTCATAATATTTCTTCTTGGGCTAGTTGAGCTCACCTTTCTTTCACTTTATTCTCTTGAGAAATGAGAATATAAATTTGGGACGAGTCGGGGAAGCGAGTGATGGTCCCGAAATAGCATTAGTAGTCCTCACTATTACGTGAAATAGTGTGATAATAATTATAATGAGGACTTTTTTTGAGTTTGTATAATATCTAGTAGGCGATATTTGTATTTAAACTCACGCTTTATGTCGTATTGTACCACAGCAGTTATGTTAATAAGTTGTATTTAAATTACATACCATGTAAGTGGCGACCCAAGATGGGTGATGTATACCTAATTTTGGGGGCGTCACAGGTTCTACCCATTCTTTTATTTCTCCTACTTGCGCTCAAAGTTTAAATTTGACTCCGGAGAAATTGAACTTTGACTTGTCTGTTGAAACTCCGTTAGGAGAAACCTTCATTACATCCACTGTTTATAAGTCTTGTTTAGTTCAAATCGGCACCCGCACGTTACCTGTCGATCTTATTTCATTGAAAATACTTGCATTTGATGTAATTCTAGGGATTGATTGGTTAACTACACATCATGCAAAAATTGTTTTATTTTCGTAGGGTTGTTAACTTTCATATTCCTAACCAACCTATTATGCGAATTCAAGCAACCAAACCATTAAAATCAATCACTGTCATCTCAAGCCATAGAGCTATTCGTTTATTGAAAAACGGATGTCAAGCTTTCTTAGCTCATGTCACGAGATATAAACAAAAATAAATGATTTTAATGATATTTCTATTGTTAATGAATTTCTGATGTATTCCACAAAGAACTTCCCAGCCTACCCCAGGCGTGAAATTGAATTTTGTATCGACCTTGAACCCTAGTCTAAAACCCATTTCAAAGCCCCATATCAAATGGCTCTATTGAACTTCGTGAGTTAAAGACCCAATGCGCAGGAATTATTAGACATTGACTTTACTCGTCCTAGTACTTCTCCTTGGGGTGCTCACCATTACTATTTGTGAAGAAGAAAGATGGGAATATGCGACTTTGTATTGATTATCGGAGTTGAATCATGTCACCATCAAAAATAAATACCCATTGCCCACGTATTGATGACCTTTTGACCAGATTGCAAGGAGCCAAATTCTTTTCAAAGATTGATCTTCGTTAGGATATCACCGATTGAAGATTAGAACCGATGACATTCTAAAGATTCGGCCTTTCGGGACTCGCGACGGGCATTATGAATTCTAGTCATGTTCTTTGGATTGACTAATGCTCTCGCATTCATGGATATGATGAACCGTATTCAAGGAATATTTGGATCACTTTGTGGTCGTCTTTATTGATGAGATCCTCATATATTCCAAAACCCATGAAGATCATGAGCAACACTTGAGGCTGATACTCCAAAAGCTTCGTGAATATAAGCTTTATGCCAAGTTAAAGAAATGCGAGTTCTGGCTTGAAAAAGTAGCATTTCTTGGGCACGTGGTATCAAGTCATGGAATATCTGTTGACCCAACAAAGATTGAAACTATTCAAAGCTGGGAGCAACCTAAATCAGTGGCTGAAGTACGTAGCTTTCTCGGTTTAGCTGGTTATTATCGGAGATTCGTGGAAGGATTTTCTCGAATCACTACTCCACTAACTCAGCTGACTCGGAAAAATACAAAGTTTGGTTGGAGCGATGAATGTGAGAAGAGTTTTCAAGAACTCAAGAGAAGACTCATTTCAGCACCTGTTCTGACAATACCATCTGGTTCGGAGGGATTTGTCATCTACAGTGATGCTTCAGGCAAAGGGTTAGGTTGTGTTCTCATGTAACATGGGAAAGTCATAGCCTATGCCTCACGATAACTCAAAGAATATGAGAGTAATTATCCTACTCATGATCTAGAGTTGGCAGCTGTTGTCTTCACACTTAAAATTTGGAGGCATTACTTGTATGGGGAGAAAGTGGAGATCTTTACGGATCATAAAAGCCTCAAATATTTCTTCACTCAAAACGAACTCAACATGCGACAGCGACGTTGGCTTGAACTGTTGAAAGATTATGATCATACCATCCAATACCATATTGGAAAAGCAAATGTGGTAGCTGACGCATTGAGTAGAAGATCATATGCGAGTACGAGTGTGATATTGTCAACGGAGAGGCCCATTTTGTATGACTTGCAAAGGATGGAGATAGAGATAAAGACTCCAGGGACCCACGTGATGATGGCAAATATATGAGTAGAGCAGAACCGACTTTAATTGATAAAGTTAAAAATTTAACTTTCGAAGTTATAGATCCGGTGATCGATGCGTATGAGAAAGAAAGTCAAGAAGGTGCTATCTTAGGAAGCAAGAATCGATGAAGAAGGAATACTTGAGTCAACTCTAGACTTTGTGTTCCTAACGACCCTGATTTAAAGTATAAAATCATGATGGAGGTGCACAACACATTGTTTATAATCCATCATGGGAGTACCAAAATGTATCGTGATCTTCGTCATACTTTTTGGTGGAGCAATATGAAGAGAGAGATAGCATTTGTTTATCTCAAGGTGTTTAACTTGTCAACGAGTCGAGGTGGAGCATCAAGTACCAAAAGGTCCATTGCAACCACTTGAAATTCCGAATAAAAAGTGGGAGCACATTACCATGGATTTCGTTCTTTGGTCTTCCCAAGGTTTCTCCGAGGCGTTGATGCTGATTTGGGTCATTATTGATAGATTGACCAAGTCTGCTCACTTCTTACCAATCTGAGAAAATTATACACTGAACGTCTTGCTCAGATATATACATACACGAGAGTTGTAATTATAAGACCCAGCTTTTATAAATAAAGATGAATTTTCTATAAATATTATTTTTGAATATTATGGAATAATTTGATATAATGTTATAGTTGTGGGTAATATTTATAAATTTTGCAAAGTATACAAGTGGTTATATTATATTCGATTGGTGGGGAATATTCGGTTTAGCGAGGGAATATTAGTACAATGGCTCAATCATTGGTGGACCCCACAACGAAATTATTGTCGGATTGAGAAAAAAGACAAAATATTTTATTGAAATAACGGCGGAAGTTTTACCGTTGATCTTGTTGAACTACTTCGGTAGTAAAAGTACAAGATATCGTGTGGTTGCGTAGTAGCACACGGTATTGATTATTGATCTTTATGTGAGAAGTCACTTAGTTTGATTCCATTATTGTCGATTAATAATATGAATTATTATAGCGATAATGACGTTTTGTTTTATTCAGATTATTAACGTAATAAAAAGCGAAACATCTTTTTATATAAAATGAGAATACTTTATTAAAGTTATTTTATAAATAAAATATATTATATTTTATTATGCATAGTGTTGCGTAGTATTTTGCATAGTGTTTGCATAGTAAAATATTTTTATATAAATAGAATATATTATATTTTATTTAAAAGATTTTGCTTTAATTATGGACCGTCGATTAAAAGTAAATCAATCTGGACCGTTCATGGATTAGTTACTATGCATTCCATTTTCCTATAAATAGAAGCTCATTCCTTCATTATTTTCTTACGAATTCATTGAAACTCTGAGAGAGAAATTATAGAGAGAAGCTATAGAGAAAGTTATAGAAAGAAGAAGAGTATTCTGCTACTTCACTACTTCTTTATTAAGTTCTTTTTGACGGTAAGGGGTGTTATTCTTTCTTCTTGAAGAGAACTTACATTATTCCATTCACTATTATTACATTGGAATAACTTTGTAAAAAGTGGCATACCCTATACATAACTTTGTATATCTGCGGCGTACCCTATACTTGGTGAAATCCTTATGTTATTCCATTGCTTATTATTACTGTTGGAATAACTTTGTGTCTGTGATTTACCTATACTTGGTGACATTCTTCTATTATTCATTGGAACATCCTGCATACATGTGTTTTACACCGGACTGGTTTCCGTCTTTATTATTATTACATTGGAACATCCTGTCATGTGTGTTTTTGCACCGACTGGTTCCGTCTTTATCATTCTCGTTGGAATATCCTATCTCGTGTGTTTTACACCCGGATCCGGTTCCATCTTTATTATTCTGTTGGAACATCCCGCATGGTGTGAATTTCACGACTTCGTTCCGTTATTATTATTCTGTTGGAATAACTTTATCTGCAATGCAATCTGCATGCGTGGTGATTTCTTTTGTTATTCCATTCTTTATTATACCCATTGGTTAAAACTATGACTTCTATACTCCATGAAATTAGTAGAATATCCTTGATATTTGCGTTTCATCCATATCTTTTTCATGGAAATATTTTTACGATCATTCTTGAATTTTTCTCTCTAAAGCAAGATCATGTTGACAATTTGGACGTTAATAATTCTGGATAAAATAATTCTTGAACTTGTTTTATTGAATTCTTATATCATTGTCATCATCCTCATGTTTATATTTTTTTTTTAAAGTCATCTGTGGCTGTAGAGCATGGATGGACTTGGTATGATTATTACCCGGGGATTATTCGGTGTAATCATGACCGTAATGTTACAAATGATGTGGTAAAAATCCTCGATTAAGTAGTAGTGCATTGATGGACGATTGTTGGCATGATCATGACCATTAATGAATACACAACTATTCTTGGTAGTAGTAAGCGAGAATAATTGTGATCGTGATCTTAAAGAATATCCTCGGCCGTAGTAGTGGGGTGATTCGATGATGTGGATTATTTATTAAAAGTTGAGTCTCAAATATAAGATGATGAAAAACCTTTTAAAATCATAAAAGATAGTAGATTTTATTTTCTACTTGACTCTTTTAATGGATTGCATATTCACTGCAGATTAAACTGGTTTATCTATTGTATTTTATCGGTTTAACATTGTTGAAGACTATTGATAATTTATTTTGCATTATCTTAGTCATAATATTTCTTCTTGGGCTAGTTGAGCTCACCCTTTCTTTCACCGTTTTCTTGAAATGAGAATATAAATTTGGAAGCCGGGAAACGAGTGATGGTCCCGAAGATAGCATTAGTAGTCCTCACTATTACGTGAAATAGTGTGATAATAATTGTAATGAGGACTTTTGTTTGAGTTTGTATAATATCTAGTAGACGATATTTGTATTTAAACTTCACGATTTATGTCGTATTGTACCTACGCTTATGTTAATAAGTTGTATTTAAATTACATGCCATGTAAGTGGCGACCCAAGATGGGTGATGTATACCTAATTTTGGGGGCGTCACATTTGATATCGTAGCTAAGGATATGATCCTCGGCTAAGATGTGAGAAAAGTACTAGGAGGGAGGCAGGGAATACCTTTCATTAGTATGACCTACCTAAGTTTTGTGCTATTTTATTGGTCGGTCGAAATATAAAGATAATTGTTAAATGTCAATTAATCTTTTGTTTTGTGGCGATGATCTCGAAAATGACATCCGAGAATGTTGAGAATAAGCATGGAGCACAGAGCGATCGTTGATTCACCACATATCAATAATCGTGATAATGTGCATCGAAGGCGACAATCCTCATGCAAAACAACAACACCGACCAAATGATGAATGATCAAATGTTCGGAGGCTTTATGCAATTTATGCAACAATGAAAGCGAGCGACTCTGTCCAAAACGTGGGGTGGAAACACGGAAAACTCTCGGGCGGTCACCGCTAAACAATTCAAGGAGTGGGACCACCGGAGTTTAAGGGAGAGCCAAAACCACTTCAAGCGGAAGCATGGATAAAGCAGATTACCAAGATATTTGATGTCTTGGGATGCTCAGAGGAGCAAAGGTTCCTTTGCACGCCTTTATGTTGCGGAGGAGGCGATTCTTCGGTGGGAATCGGTAAACGTACTTTCAACTTCTTTGTCTTGAAGATATCTTGGGAGAAGTTCCAGAGTCATTCAACGACAAATACTTTCACGAAAGTATTCGCCATACATGAAGGAGGTGGAGTTTATCAAGTTGGAACAAAACAATATGGCCAGTGTCGCAATACGAGGCAAAATTTGCGGAGTTATCACGGTTCGTCCCACTGGTGGATAATGAAGAGAATGGCGCGAATGTTTTTAAGAGGTTTGAAGTCGAGATACGTCAACATCTTATTTCTCATAAAGCGTGTTTGTATTCGATGTTGTAAATAGGGCTCGATTAGTGGAGCGCGATAACGAGTCAACGCAACTAAAAGAAGCGGTAAGCAAAGTTATAATACCAAATGAGTAGTAGTCATCGAAGCGGTGACAATAAGCGTGGAGGGAATCAACGGGCGGATATATGGTAACCACTTCGGTGGTAATCGGCCCAAAACAATAAGAATGGACATTTCAAGAAACGGAGATTCAACAATGATGGAAAGACGCGTCGACCAAAGACCGCTGTTGTTAGAAGGAGAAAGACCACCTATCATATGCTTCAAATGCGGAGAAGAGGGACACATCGATCCGAATCGTGCCATGCCGTCCAAAGCGTGTTATAATTGTGGAAGAGAAGGTCACTTAGCTCGATTTTGTCGCCATCAAGACAAATTCAACTAGGATGGAGGCACCAAAGTAGTCATTCCCGTAAAAAGTCAAAACTAGTAGTCTGAGGGAGAAGTTTGTTGTGACCTCCCAGAGAGCAAGGAACCCGAATGAGGTCATCACGGGTAAGCTTATCATAAACTCTAATGAAGTCTACACTTTATTTGATACTGGGTTTCTACCCATTCTTTTATTTCTCCTACTTGCGCTCATCGATTAAATTTGACTCGAGAAATTAGACTTTGACTTATCTGTGGAAACTCCGTTGGGAGAAACCTTCATTACATCCACTGCTTATAAGTCTTGTTTGGTTCAAATCGGTACCCTCACATTACACTGTCGATCTTATTTCATTAAAAATACTTGCATTTGGCGTGATTCTAGGGATTGATTGGTTAACTACTTATCATGCAAAAATTGATTGTTTTCGTGGGTTGTTAGCTTTCATATTCCTAATCAACCTATTATGTGAATTCAAACGACCAAACCATTAAAATCAATCACGGTCATCTCAAGCCATAAAGCTATTCGTTTATTGAAAAATGGATGTCAAGCTTTCTTAGCTCATGTCACAGATTTAAACAAAAATACGTCAGTTTTGAGCGATATTTCTATTGTTAATAAATTTCCTGACGTATTCCCCGAAGAACTTCCTGGCCTACCCCCAGAGCGTGAAATTGAATTTTGTATCGACCTTGAACCCGGTACAAAACCTATTTCCAAAGCCCCATATCGAATGGCTCTATTGAACTTCGAGGAGTTAAAGACCCAACTACGAGAATTGTTAGACATTGGCTTTATTCGTCCTAGTACTTCTCCTTGGGTGCTCTGCTCTATTAAAAGAAGAAGAAAGATGGGAGTATGCGACTTTGTATTGATTATCGGGAGTTGAATCATGTCACCATCAAAAATAGGTATCCATTGCCACGTATTGATGACCTGTTTGACCAGTTGCAAGGAGCCAAATTCTTTTCAAAGATTGATCTTCGTTCCGGATATCACCAATTGAAGATTAGAACCACTGACATTCCAAAGACGGCTTTCGAAACTCCAGATGCGGGCATTATGAATTCCTAGTCATGTCCTTTGGATTGACTAATGCTCCTGCTGCCTTCATGGATATGATGAACCGAGTATTCAAGGAATATTTAGATCACTTTGTGGTCGTCTTTATTGATGACATCCTTATTTATTCCAAAAGCCGTGAAGATCATGAGCATCACTTGAGGCTGACACTCCAAAAGCTTCGTGAATATAAGCTTTATGCCAAGTTGAAGAAATGCGAGTTCTGGCTTGAAGAAGTAGCATTCCTTGGGCACGTGGTATCAAGTCATGGAATATCTGTTGACCTTTAAAAGATTGAAGCTATTCAAAGTTGGGAACAACCTAGATCGATGACCCAAAGTACGTAGCTTTCTCGGTTTAGCTTTGGTTATTATCGGAGATTCGTGGAAGGATTTTCTCGAATCGCTACTCCATCGACTTCAAATTGACTTCGAAAGATCTGAAAGTTCGGTTGGAGCGAAGAATGTGAGAAGAGTTTTCAAGAACTCGAAGAAGAGACTTATTTCAAGACTGTTACGACAATACCATTTGGCTCGGAGGGATTTGTCATCTACAAAGATGCTTGAGAGCAAAGGGTTGGGATGTGTTCTTATGCAACATGGAAAAGTTATAGCTATGCCTCATGACAACTCAAAGAATATGAGAGGAATTATCCTACTCATGATCCGGAGTTAGCAAATGTTGTCTTTGCACTTAAAATTTGGAGGCATTACTTGTATGGGGAGAAAGTGGAGATCTTTACGGATCATAAAAGCCTCAAATATTTCTTCTTTCACTCAAAAGGAACTCAACATGCGACAACGACGTTGGCTTGAATCTGCTGAAAGATTATGATCATACCATCCAATACCATCCTGGAAAAGCGAGCGTGGTAGGCGATGCATTGAGTAGAAGATCGTATGCAAGCAATCTGAGTGCGTTATTATCAACACAAAGGCCCATTTTGTGTGACTTGCAAAGGATGGAGATAGAGTTAAAGACTCAGGGGACGCGTGTGATGATAGCAAATATACGAAAGTAGAACCAGACTTTAATCGATAAAGTTAAAAGTCCTTCAAGCTACTGCACTGGAGGCGATGCGTATGAAAAAGAAAGTCAAGAGGGTGCTATCGCCGAAGCAAGAATCGATGAAGAAGGAATACTTGAGTCAACTCCAGACTTTGTGTTCCTAACGACCACGATTTAAAGTATAATATCATGATGGAGGCGCACAACACACCATTTGCAATCCATCTCAGGAGTACCAAAATGTATCATGATATTAAATATACATTTTGGTGGAGCAATATGAAGAGAGAGATAGCGCCGTTTATCTCAAGGTGTCTAACTTGTCAACGAGTTAAAGCGGAGCATCAAGTACCAAAAGGTCCATTGAAACCACTTGAAATTCCGGAATGGAAGTGGGAGCACATTACCATGGATTTCAATTCTGGGGTCTTCCTAAGATTTCTCAAGGCATTGATGCGATTTGGGTCATTGTTGATAGATTGACCAAGTCTCGCTTCATTTCTTACCGATCGAGAAACTTATACACTTGAACGTCTTGCTCAGATGTACATAAACGAGATTGTAAGATCTGCATGGTATCTTGGGTATCCATAGTTTCGATCGAGACCCAAGATTCACTTCACGATTTTGGGTTAGTTTGCAAAAAGCTATGGGCACGGACTTACGATTTAGCTTCGGCATATCATCCTCGAACGGACCCGGACAATCGGAGAGGACTATTCAAACTCTTGAAGATCTATTAAGACTCATGTTCTTGATTTCAAGGGAGTTGGGACAAGTTTTTACCATTGGTGGAGTTTTCCAACAACAACGCTTATCAATAAGTATCGGCATGGCTCCATTCGAGCGTTGTATGGAAGAAAGTGTCGTTCTCCAATCTTTGGGATGAGGTTGGGTGAAGCAACGTTGTTGGGACCGAGAGTTGATACGTATGACTACGGAAAAGATTCAAACGATCCGACAACGTATAAAAACCTCACAAAATCGACAAAAGAGTTATCTTGATCTTCATCGAAAGGACGTGGAATTCATATAGGAGATCATGTGTTGTTAAAAGTTGCTCCATGGAAAGGAGTTTCAAGATTTGGAAAGAGAGGGAAACTTAATCCTCGATTCATCGGTCCATTTTAATCCTCGATCGAGTAGGAACTGGCCTATAGACTCGCTTTTGCCGCTTGAATATGTCTCGTGTTCATAACGCTTTTCACATATCCATGTTACGTAAATATGTGAAAGACCCGAACCATATTATTGAGTTAGAATCCGATTTAAATAGCGGAAGATTTGACGTATGAAGAGGTTCCCTGCTCAAATTTTGGATAAGAAGGAACATATTCTACGCTCGAGGTTATACCTCAAATCAAAGTTTTGTGGAGGAACCACGATGTTGAGGAAATGACTTGGGAGTTAGAATCTGAAATGAAATCAAGGTATCCTTACCTCTTCGACATACCAGGTACGTACCCTAATTTCGAGGGCGAAATTTCATAAGAAGGGGAGGTTGTAAGACCCCAGCTTTTATAAATAAAGATGAATTTTCTATAAATATTATTTTTGAATATTATGGAATAATTTGATATAATGTTATAGTTGTGGGTAATATTTATAAATTTTGCAAAATATGCAAGTGGTTATATTATATTCAATTGGTGGGGAATATTAGGTTTAGCGGGGAATATTCGCAAACTACTCATCATTGGTGGACCCCACAAATTATTATCGGATTGAGAAAAAAGACAAAAATATTTTATTGAAATAACTAATGGAAGTTTTACTGGTTGATCTTGTTGAACTACTCGGTAGTAAAAAATACAAGATGTCGTGTGGTTGCATAAGTAACGCACCGGTATTGATTATTGATGCTTATGTGAGAAGTCACTTAGTTTTGATTCCATTATTGTCGATTAATAATATGAATTATTATAGCGATAATGACGTTTTTGTTTTATTACAGTATTATTAACGTAATAAAAAAGAAACATCTTTTATATAAAATGAATACTTTATTAAAGTTATTTTATAAATAAAATATATTATATTTTATTATGCATAGTGTTGCGTAGTGTTTTGCATAGTGTTTGCATAGTAAAATATTTTTATATAAATAGAATATATTATATTTTATTTAAAAGATTTTGCTTTAATTATGGATAGTCGATTAAAGTAAATCAATCTGGACCGTTTCATGGATTAGTTACTTATGCATTCCATTTTCCTATAAATAGAAGCTCATTCCTTCATTATTTTCTTACTTAATTCATTGAAACTCTAGAGAGAGAAATTATAGAGAGAGGCTATAGAGAGAAAGTTATAGAAAGAAGAAGAGTATTCTGCTACTTCACTACTTCTTTATTAAGTTCTTTTTACTGGTAAGGGGTGTTATTCTTTCTTCTTGAAGAGAACTTACATTATTCCATTCACTATTATTCATTGGAATAACTTTGTAAAAGTGGCATACCATATACATAACTTTGTATATATACCCTATACTTGGTGAAATCCTTATGTTATTCCATTGCTTATTATTACATTGGAATAACTCAGATATCATGATTTTTCTATACTTGGTGACATTCTTCATTATTCTCATTGGAACATCCACATGCATGTGTTTTACACCCGACTGGTTCCGCCTTTATTATTATTATTCATTGGAACATCACGTGCATGTGTTTTTACACCGGACTGGTTCCGTCTTTATCATTCTGTTGGAATATCCTATCTCATGTGTTTTACACCTGATCAGTTCCATCTTTATTATTCTGTTGAAACATCCCATGCTTTGTGAATTTCACGACCGGTTCCGTTATTATTATTACATTGGAATAACTTTGTCTACATCTGCAATCGCATGCATGGTGATTTCTTTTGTTATTCCATTCTTTATTATACCCAGTTGGTTAAAACTATGACTTACATACTCCATGAAATTAGTAGAATATCCTTGATATTTACGTTTCATCCATATCTTTTCATGGAAATATTTTTCCCGATCATTCTTGAATTTTTCTCTAAAGCAAAGCGGTATCATGTTGACAATTTGAGCGTTAATAAATCCTGGATAAAATAATTCTTGAACTTGTTTTATTGAATTCTTATATCATTGTCATCATCCTCATGTTTATATTTTTTTTAAAGTCATCTACGTGGCTTTGTAGGCATGGATGGACATGGTATGATTATGACCGAGGATTATTCGATTGTAATCATGACCGTAATGTTACAAATGATGTGGTAAAAATCCTCGATTGGTAGTAGTGCATTGATGGGCGCTTGTTGGCATGATCATGACCATTAATGAATACACAACTATTCTTGGCAGTAGATGCGGAATAATTGTGATCGTGATACTAAAGAATATCCTTGGCCAGTAGTGCGAGGGGTGATTCGATGATGTGGATTATTTATTAAAGTGAGTCTCAAATATAACATGATGAAAAACCTTTAAAATCATAAAAGATAGTAGATTTTATTTTCTACTTGACTCTTTTAATGGATTGCATATTCCATTATGATTAAACCGGTTGTCTATCATTGTATTTTATCGGTTTAACATTGTTGAAGACTATTGATAATTTATTTTGCATTATCTTAGTCATAATATTTCTTCTTGGGCTAGTTGAGCTCACCCTTTTTCTTTCACCGTTCTCTTGTGAAATGAGAATATAGGCGGGACGAGTCGGGGAAACGAGTGATGGTCCCGAAGATAGCATTAGTAGTCCTCACTATTCGTGAAATAGTGTGATAATAATTGTAATGAGGACTTTTGTTTGAGTTTGTATAATATCTAGTAGAGCGATATTTGTATTTAAACTTACGATTTATATCGTATTGTACAGCGCTTATGTTAATAAGTTGTATTTAAATTACATGCCATGTGTAGTGGCGACCCAAGATGGGTGATGTATACCTAATTTTGGGGGCGTCACGTGATCTACCATGATGGTATGCTAGTATCCATAGTTTACGATCGAGACTCAAGAAGATTTACTTCACGATTTTGGGTTAGTTTGCAAAAAAAACTATGGGCACGGATTTACGATTTAGTTCGACATATCATCCTCGAACGAATGAATGAATAAGAAAGGACTATTCAAACTCGGAAGATTTATTAAGACTCTGTGTCCTTGACTTCAAGGAAGTTGGGACAAGTTCTTACCGATTGGTGGAGTTTTCCTACAACAACAGCTTATCAAGTAAGCATTAGCATGGCTCCATTCGAGGCGTTGTATGGAAGAAAGTGTTGTTCTCCAAGATGTTGGGATGAGGTGGGTGAAGCAACGTTGTTGGGAACGGGAGTTGAGTGCGTATGACTACTTTTAAAAGATTCAAACGATCCGACAATGTATAAAAACCTCACAAGATCGACAAAAGAGTTATGCTGATCTTCATCGAAAGGACGTGCAATTCGATATAGGAGATCATGTGTTGTTACGTGTTGCTCCATGGAAAGGGGTTACGAGATTTGGAAAGAGAGGAAAGCTCAATCCTCGATTCATTGGTCCATTTTTAATCCTCGATCGAGTAGGAACTATGGCCTATAGACTCGCTTTACCGCCAAGTATGTCTCATGTTCATAACGTTTTTCACATATCCATGTTACGTAAATATGTGGAAGACTCGAACCACATTATTAAGTTAGAACCAGACGAAATAGTGGAAGATTTAACGTATGAAGAGGTTCCTGTTCAAATCTTGGATAAGAAGGAACATATCCTACGCTCCAAGGTTATACCTCAAGTCAAAGTTTTGTAGAGAAACCACGATGTTGAGGAAATGACCTGGGAGTTAGAATCTGAAATGAAGTCAAGGTATCCTTACCTCTTCGATATACCAGGTACGTACCCTAATTTCAAAGGCGAAATTTCTTAAGAAAGGGAGATTGTAAGACCCCAACTTTTATGAATAAAAATAAATTTTCTATAAATATCATTTTTGAATATTATGGAATAAATTTGATATAATGTTATAGTTGTGGGTAATATTTATAAATTTTGCTAAGTATCACAAGTTGTCATATGATATTCGATTGGTCGGAAATATTCTTTTTGTCGGGGAATATCCGTGACGACGGTTTGAATCATCATTGGTGGACCCCACAATGTAATTATTGTGGATTGAGAAAATGACAAAAATATTTTATAAAAATAACTACGGAAGTTTTACAGATTATCTTTGTTGAACTACTTTCGGTAGTAAAAATACAGAATACACGTGGTTTGCGTAAGTAGCACACCAGTATTGATTATTGATCTTTACGTGAGAAGTCACTCAATTTTGTTCAATTATTGCTATAGTAATTGTTGTGAATTTTGCTTATTTTATAGACCCCCATTTATCCATTTTTCAAAATAATCGGTGGGAAATTATTTTTTAATAGTGGGGCCACATGTGGGGCCCGTGTGTGGAAGAAATTAGTGAAATGGGCAGATTCACGAGAGTTGTTTTATATGGAAGGTAACATGATATTATATATATATATATATATATATATGTTATATATATATATGATTGGTGATTATATATATATATATATATATATATATATATATATATATATAATGTTTGATTTTGGAAACGTGGGGGAGTACAATTATTTTGATGGCTTTGTTGACAAAATGGGAGGGGAGTTCAATTATTATTAGTATATATATATAATATATATATATTATTTTTTATTTAAAAGATTTTTCTTTAATTATGAACCGTCCGATTAAAGTATATAAATCTGGACCGTTCATGATTTAGTTACTATGCAGTCCATTCTTCTATAAATAGAAGCTCATTCCTTCATTATTTTCTTACGAATTCACTGAAACTCTAGAGAGAGAAAATTATAGAGAGAAAGAAGAAAAGAAGTCTGCTAACTTTCTTTTCCTATATTAAGTTTCTTTTACGGTAAGGGATATTATTCTTTTGTATTCATGAAGAGAACTTCTGTTATTCCATTCCTTATTATTCTGTTAGAATAACCTGTATACGTGGGCTACCCTATACTTGGTGACATTCTTCTATTATTCTGTTGGAATATCCTGTCTGTGTGTTTTACACCAGACCTGGTTCCGTCTTTATTATTTTGTTGGAATATCATGTCTGTGTGTTTCACACCGGACCTGGTTCCGTCTTTATTATTCTGTTGGAATAACATGTCTATGCGAAGTACCGCATGCATGGTGATTTCTGTTGTTATTCCATTCTTTATTATTCTGTTGGAACATCCTCGCATGGGATGCGAGTTTTGCGACTGGTTCCGTTACTTATTATTCTGTTGGAATAACCTGTCTATGCAAAGTACCGCATGCATGGTGATTTCTTTTGTTATTACATTCTTTATTATAATCAGTTGATTAAAGTTTTGACTTCTATACTCCATAAAATTAGTAGAATATCCTTGATATTTGCGCTTAATCCAGTATCTTTTCATGGAAATATTCTTCTGAGCATTCTTGAAATTTACTCTACACAGAAGTATCATGTTGACAATTTGGACGTTGTTATTTCCTGGACAAATTAATTCATGAACTTATTTTATTGAACTCTTATGTCATTGTCATCATCCTCATGTTTATATTATGTTGAAAGTCATCTGTGGCCTGTAGTGCATAGATGGACTTGGTATGATTATGACCAGGGATTATTCGGTATAATCATGACCGTAATGTTACAAATGATGTGGTAAAAGTCCTCATTGGCCCGTAGTGCATTGATGGACAATTGTTGGCATGATCATAACCATTAATGAATACACGAATGTCCTTGGCCCGTAGTTCATGGATATTTTGTGGTCGTGATACTAAAGAATATCTTTGGCCGTAATGCAGGGTTCAATGATGTGGATTATTTATTAAGCTGAGTCCCAGCGATTAATGTGATGAAAAACTTTTTAAATCATAAAAGATAGTAGATTTTATTCTCTACTTGACTCTTTTAATGAATTGCTTGTTCCGCTGCAGTTAAACTTGATGTCTATTGTATTTTATCAGTTTAACATTGTTGCAGACTAATGATAATTTTATTCTGCATTATCTTAGTCATAATATTTCTTGCTGGGCTAGTTGAGCTCACCCTTTCTTTCACTTTGTTTTCTTGGAAAGGAGAACGTGGTCGGGACTTGGGG
Source organism: Panax quinquefolius (assembly GCA_020205615.1). Taxonomy (NCBI): domain Eukaryota; kingdom Viridiplantae; phylum Streptophyta; class Magnoliopsida; order Apiales; family Araliaceae; genus Panax; species Panax quinquefolius. Next base: position 118,282,427 of record CM035168.1, read on the forward strand.
CGAGTCGGGGAATGGAGTGATGGCCTGGATGATAGTATTAGCTAGTAGTCATCACTATTCTGTTAAATAGTGTGACAATAAATGTAATGAGGACTTATTCTGAGAGTGAATATTATCTAGAAGACAATATTTGTATTTAAACTCACAGCATATGTTTTGTCGTATTTTACACGACTGCTGTATTATTTTTTGTATTTGAATTTTGTACCATGTATTTGGCGACTCAAGATGGGTGATGTATTCCTATTTTGGGGGCGTCATACCGATGATCCAGGTGTTTTGGCTGCAGTTGGTTGTTTGCGTGCCATAAGCACAATTCTTGAGTCAGTGAGCAGGCTTCCTCACTTTTTTGTCCACATTGAGCCAACTCGACTTCCAATAATGCGTAGGATGCTTGACTCTTGATGGACGAGGTACTTGAGCTAATTCTTTGAAAGGCTTCCTTGTCCAATGAGATATGTCATTACTCATTAGTCTTTTTATGTACGAGTTCGGTTTCTCTTTCGACAATTAGGATGATCTTCTATTTCTTTTCCTTTCTTGGTTCAATTTGATATTACGGATGGAAGTTTACATTTCGCTTCTTCTCTTGTGGGTGTGAGAAGGTTAAATTTTCCGGGTTATTTGGCTTTGGAAATTTGGTTGGTTGCTCTATTTTATTTATTTGGTAATCTTTTCTGAGACTATTTCTTTGGGTAATGATGGAGATGTTGGACTTAATAGTGTGTTGGGTGGAGTATGTTGGGATTGTGGCCTTGGAATTGGCTTATGGGGAAATCCCGATTAACGATCACCAAGAATTGCTTGATTTGGTCGCAAAAATCGGTGAAAAATAGAGGTTGCCAAACAGTTATGGGAGGAAATGCAGTTATGCTCAAGAATGAGTTTTATAATTTATATGAGCTCTTGTTTTTAGTTTGTTAGAAAAAGCAGAGAGAGAGAGAGAGAGAGAGATGAACTTAACCTGCTTTATATTTGTTGTGCTTTTCTATTGCTGTTTGGTGTCGAGCTATTTTTGGTTGTTTTTATAAATGATTTTGCAGCTGGGTGTTTTAAAGTGATGGTAATTAAATCTTTAGTCAAATAAAGTAACGGAGTTAAGACGGAAAACACTTTTTCACTTTAACTCAAAAAGTCGGGAGTTCAAATAAAGTTTTATTGACTACAAATGATTAAGTGGGAAACCGCTCAAACTCCAGGTGATCATCTAAACTTAACCCAAAATATTAAGATAAAGACAAGGGATGATTATAATCAAAATCATATCCTAGCTAGTAGCTAGCTAGTAAGTTTTACTCCTGTTTGTCTGGTACATGAGCTTCCAGTTTCCATTGATATTATTAGATGATGAATCAAGCAATTTCTGAAAAAGATATCTACTGTGTGTTCACTTTGGGTATATAGGCTTTCGATTTAATCTTTGCTCCCCTTTATTTCATAATTGAAGCCCTATTGGATTGAAGGTTGCAAAAGGACAAATTCAATCAGCCACTATAATAGTGCTAAGATTATTAGGTAAGCCTGACAAAGCAGTTGTTAATCAATGTTTAAACCAGAGTTACCAACTATTTTCATTGTTCTAGGGAATCGCGTGGTAATATTCTAGCATATCATTACTTTAGATTTAACGTATCGAAAAATTATTTTTTTATTTTACTCATAATTGGACAAATATCAATATTCTATATTAGGATTAGATGATCAAGTATTATATTTGTATTAAATTATTTATAACACAATCAACTTATTGATTTAACTAAAATCTTCCGCAAAATTTAGATTTATTACATTTAAATTCTAAAAAAATTTCTAACTATAATACTTGTATACATATATTTTAGCGTACCGCGTTTTTATTATATTAGCGTATCACATTCCCTTTTTCGTACTGCATACTAAAATGAAGTACGATTCAGGTAACATGTTTAAACTTTCATTACTATTAAGGTAATTATTTTGGTCATTCAGAACTGGTAATAAAAAAACTCAATAGAATAATTTTTATAAGTTTATAACTAGAATTGATTAGAATTTTACATAAGCATTGGTAACACTAAATTAGCTTGAAAAAATAATTGAATAATTATCGTGCAATTGGAAATCTAATAGTTCACCAGAAAAAAGAATAATAAAAAAGAGAAAGTAAGATGAAGTCCCAAAAAAGAAAAAAAAAAAAAAGAGAAATGGCAAGTGCCATCATAAATAAATAAATAAGAAATAAGTTGGGGGATTTATGAGGGCCAATAAAGGTGAAGGGGGTGTTTGATAAAAATTGAATGAATCAATCAATCAATCAATTTGAATCGAATGAGTTGAATCAAATCGAATGAAAAAAAAAGCTATTTGATAATTGACATGTCTGAAACATCTGAATGACAAAACTTTATTATTTTACCCTTCTAAAAAAATTCAAAATTGTTGTAAATTTATTTAATATTAATTAATATAATAGTTAATATTTTTTTAAAAATTTTTTAAATTTTTTTTACTTCATTCAGCTACTCATTCAACCATTAAGCTCAAAAAATCTGATTTAGCCATTCAGCTCGTTCATCTTATCGATTCAGCCATTCAAATTCAACTTCATTCAGCTCCAAACAAACAACCCCGAAGACAAGGTTGGAAGTTCTTCATTAATTCTATAGTATTATAAACCCATCTTGGATAAAGTACGTATTTAAAGCAACCATTAATATATTATGTCATGGATAGATGGTATTTTTATTAAAATTGTTGGAAAGTAGGGCAATTAATAATTTTGTTGTGTGAAATCTATACAATAAAACATAATCTATTTTGAATTTGAACGGAAAAATACAAAAACGATTCAGATTCATTTTAATTGATTTGAGCGAAAAATTAATTACAAGGACGATTTATATTCATTTCTAATTTTAATTCAAAATAATAATAATAATAATAAGAATAATTATTATTAAAATCATTCATTCTAATTGATTTGGGCGAAAAAACACAAAAACGATTCAGATTTATTTTAATTTTAATTCAAAATAATAATCTTCAAAGTATCATGAACTAGGCGGATAATTTTCTATTTATAGAAATCATCATAAAAGAGTAATCTTAGATTGATTCACCCAGGAGGTTGTCCAAATCTTTATGATTAAGGAGACACAATTCATATTCGACTACACTAGAGATGATTCTTTATAAATACCACAATACTTATGAGTAATTTCGAGTATTGCTCCACCATTTGAGTTCATCAACATTTCATGTGAAAAATATCAAAAAATATTATAAAAATATCAATTTTCTTTAAAATATTTTCTAAAGGAAAGTAGAAAGTAGCAAACGTCTACACTTCCAATAATTTATTCACAAAATTATCATCATGTATAAATATTAAGATTAGAATTTAGATGTTAATTTGGTGCTAAGGATAACTGTATAAAATACTATTATTAAGAAGAAAAATATCCCACTTTGAATTTTCATTCAGGTAAAAACATTTAATTACAGTATTCCCTTTGTTTCATTAAAATAGACTTTTTATTTGCAAATAATATATTTTCCTTTGAAGTATTTTTTTTAAATATATAAATTAGATTCTCTAATAATCCATTAATTACTAAAGCTTTGGGCAAATAGAGTGCCGCATCATAAATTGGTTTATTTTTTAATCACACAGGTTTGCTATATATATATATATTCATTTATAACAATCGTTTGCTATGGGCACTGTTCGACAACCAAATTGATTACCGTTGATCTGGACAATGGAAGGCTATGATTGGTCAAATATTCTCCTCATGACTACAACATGAATGGAAATTGTAATCACAGATCTTTTTTTCTTTTTGTCCTTGAGGCTTATTACATTATTACCTACCATTTAATACATCCTCGCCGATCTGAAAATGTATGCATGTGGGTCTCGGTATATGACTATAATGTAAAGATGAGTTTATTTTTATGTATACATAAAGTTAAAATAAAAGATAATGTAAAGATACATAATGTAAAAATAAAAGATAATGATAAGATAAATCTGAATAAAAGATAAATTTATTTTATAAATACATAATGTAAAAATAAGATAAGTTTGAATAAAAGATAAATAAAAGATAAATGTATCCAAATCATTTTATAATGTTTTTTTTAAACAACTAATTTTGTTATATTTATCCAAATCACACCCAAAATATTGTATTATGGAAAAATTTCAGTTCCATAAAATATTAATTTTTTTTTAGTTATTTTTTAAAAAAAACAAACAAAAAAATCCGTATTTTAACAAAATCCGAAAATCCTGATTGGATCCTGTCTATATATATATATCCGGTCAACATATCAATTCAAATAAATAAAAAAAAAAAAAGAGCACGTTTGCACGCGGATGTCAAAATTAACATAGCTAAGCATTAAATTAATATGATGGTGGTGTGACCACGGGGGAGAGAGAGTTTGAATTTTATTTTGTAAAGAAGAGGGTGGGAAACTTCTCGCCTAATACTAAATGAAGGGATGGCCATATGAAAGCAAATTTAGTTGACACGTAATATATCATACTACTACCTTTATTTCATAATAACTATCCTGTTAGTTTTATATATATATGAATTAAGAAAATTATTTAATATTATCATTTAAGAATTAAAATTTATATAAAATTCTATCATTACTTTTTTATGAAAAGTTAAAAATTATTAATATAAGAGAGAAATTTTTTTGGGACAATAAAAAAAGTTTGGGATAATATAAAAAAATAAATTATTTATTCTCTTAAAAAGTTGTAAACGATAAATAAATTAAAATAATTTTTTTTTCTTAAAAAAACGGTTATTATGGAACCAGGGATTAATTAAATTGTGGTTCCCTAGCTTGAGGTATCTAACTAATTAATTAATTAATAGTGGGCATTTTGGTTTTTATTCCTTAGCTCGACTAATTAAACAGATTGCAAAATGGCCACCCCATTAATTCCGATCTCTTTTCACCCAACCAAATGCAACGAATAACATCATATATCCTCACAAACAAAAGAGGTCGATCTCATCATAATTAAGAAATACTATATTTAAAACAAAATCTCATAATATTAAAACAAATGTATTCTCAAATTTTGGAAATTAATACTCCCCCTGTTCCTAAAAGATTGTCGTTTTAGAAGAAAAAATTTATTCCAAAATATTTGTCGTTTACAACTTTCAAAGAGAATAAATTATTTTCTTTCCTATATTACCCTACCTTCTCTTATTGTCCTTAGAAATTCTCTCCCTTGTATAAATAGTTTTCAACTTCTCATAAAGGGGTAGTGATGAAATTTCAAACAAATTTTACTTGGTAAATGATATTTTCTTAATCCATGTGCAAAAACTTAAACGACAATCTTTTAGGAACGGAGGTAGTACTCCCTCTGTTTCTAAAAAATTGTCGTTAAGAAAAAATTTGTTCCAAAAAATTTGTCATTTACAACTTTCGAGGAGAATAAATTATTTACTTTCCTATATTACCCCTACCTTCTCTCATTGTCCCAAAAAATTCTCTCCCTTATATTAATAATTTTCAATTTCCCATAAAGGGATAGTGATGGAATTTTAATTGATAAATGATAGTATTAAACGACTTTCTTAATCCATGTGCAGAAACCTTAAACGACAATCTTTTAAGAATAGAAATAATAATATTTTATGTTTGAAACTCGAGTTTCATAGTCAAACTTTGTAACTCGTGTGATTGAAACTCGATCAAAATGTTCTTAATAAGTACAAGGGGACAGAGACGTGCTAGCTACTTGTGAAATTTATAATAGTATATAATTAACTTAAGGAATTAAATTTACTAGCTTGATAGATAAAATAAAAATATTAGTATTAAATCTAGAGGATAAAATATGAAGATTTTAAAGTTGGGGGGCGAAATTAGGATTATTATTTTTTATTGGTCAAGTCTTGTATGTACTTGTTATCACTTGTGTCAGTAGAATTTCCCTTATTTCAATCGTTTATTTAATTAACTACTACTACTACTACTACGGAGTATTATTTAATAAATATGACGGAACAAACAATCCTCTCCCTAACTTTATTCCAAAATTTTCTTTGATTCGATGCCCACTTTTTACAACAGAGAAGATTACACCATGAAATGAATTAAATTGAATGTGCGGAGGACATCTCAAATTAGTATTCATAGAATATATTTAAAACCTGTCTAAGCTAGGACTATTTAATTTCAGCATAATATACCCAACCCTAAAACATCTTTCCAAGCAAGATAATATATATATATATATATATATATATTAATTTCGGTATAATTCAATTGAATTTAATTTCTATGTATTTGATTGATACTTCAGATATAAGAGTTGTGGGTCCAAGTGTAAATTAGGGTTCACTTGACCTAATTAAATTAAATGCCCAAATTAGGGTTCACACATACGACCTAAAAAATTGAATGACAAGCAGAAAAGTCGGTAATAAAGAAGCAAGATCTGAGAGAATCTTTTACGTGTCCCGATGCAAAAGACACGTGGAAGTGACTCATTTTGGGAATTGATTGAGGGATTGGATTGGTGGCTAGAAAGGCAGGACGATCTGGGCATTACTCTGATGACTAAAGGTAAATTTGGAATTTCCTCGAGGACATGTACCTAGCACATGACTACTCTCCAAAAAATCCTATAAATACCCCTTCTACTCCATTGGGAAGGGGACCTCTCTTCAGACACATGACTTGAACTCTTAGAAGATCGAAGGACCACGAAGACTCTTGGAATCCCAATAACCCTAACAAGGTTTCCGGATTCTAGAAGTGGAATGACTTAAGAAGAAGACTCTTGGAATCCTCATTCTCTAACACGGCTCCCGAATTTTTAGAGAGTTCTACACGCGTCGTTGAATGAATCGCCAATTGTTCTTCTCCTCTTCAATCAATCAATCAATTCAAATCTTTTTCGTGATTTCTCTCCTCCTCACCAAACAACAAAAACCTAACCCTGTGAATGCGATTTTTTTTCGTCTCTAAGAGTCTTCTTAATCCTAAATAATTTTGGATGGGATAATGATATATATATCTTGTAACTTTATATATTTGATTTTTTAGTTGAGAGGTAGGTGAATAATTATGATTGGTAATATTTTACTTAATATGGTGGACCAATTTTATAATCCTACTAAATCCCATATATTGATACAAGTGTCAATCATAAAAAAATTTACTATATAGCACGACTTAGATTTTGAGTTGTTTTCCTGTTTGAATGAGTGAAGAAAGTTGAATGCCATAAATTTAAATCAAAATGAAATTAACACCCAACCAGACTAGTATCTTTTAGTAGTATTTTCTTCACAACTTTACACAGAAAATCAGAATAAGCATTCAAACTCCATTAAAAGAAATCATTTTCATGCCAACCAGATTCCACCTAGAACACCTCATCCTGCTATTATCAACATTCAAGTTTTCTTACAAGTAAAAGGAAAGGATGGATTCATTTATTTATGAAACTTTAGAGCTCCTACAACAAACAAGGAGATGGTGATCTCCAATTGGATACTTAGTATATAATTGCATTGAATAAAAGAGTACTACTGCTACAGCCTACATATATGCTCCATAAATACTAGGATTTGCAACTCTAGGAATACCTTTTCATTGTGTCTAATCGGCAGGAATACATGTACTTATTTTTTGATAAAAAAAGTTAGGGCAATTAAGATTTCTCTATATATACCATTTGCTCTATTTAAACTTAATTTGTAGCCCAAGGGAATTAATTATTAGATTAACAGAAAAATGGTGATCTGTTAAGCAAGCCCTATAAATATGTATCATTTCATTTGCTGTGATATTTTTAATGTCCATTACTAAAACCTAATGCTAGTAAAATACTTATAATCTCATGGATATATATATATATATATATAGAAAGAGAGAGAGAGAGAGATTTTGTTTGATTCTTGACAGCTCTATAACTGATGCAGAAAAGCATTCAAAACCCCATTAACTGATGCTAGTGCCAACCAAACTCCATCAAGACAATTAAAAGTTGCAGTAAAAAACCCTTTGCTATTAATATGATCACACTTAAATGTCCACTGCGATAAAATAAATATTTTTTTTTGGTAATCGACTTAAAGTGCATTTAAATGATGCTTCTTAAAGCATCCCCTCCCCATCCCGATAGCAGATACTCTGTCCCTAATTTTTCTATCCCCTTGTGTCCTTCTATTTAAATTTTGACACTTAATTTCTTACTTAACGCTAATTAATTCTAAAAATAATTAAAATTACACGTGTCAAAATTTAAGTGAGAGAACATAATAAGATAAAAAAATTGAGAATAGAAGATCTGATTTCCCACATCCCATCCCATCCCATCCCGTCCCATCCCGTCGTGGTTGTGTTAATAAGTATTGTTGCATTTTCCTATGAGATCTTTCAATGCCCACTAAAAGCAAGTACTACTACTAGCTAAGCCAATAATCCTTTACAGATTTGAAACATGGCTCACATCCCCAATATCACGTGACATGAGATTCTGTCACATGACCTACCCATCCATGTGGTTTCAATTTATTTAGGTAAAATTCTATCCACTAGCTTTGATTTAATGCATGCAATTTCAAATTTACTTAATTAAAAAGCGAAGAAATGAAAAAAATTATTTCCCATCGCCATATCTCTCTTCAGCTGCCTGCTCCACCCTCCACTCCAGCTCCAGGTAGGAGAAGATGCTTTAACAAATAACAAGTCATCTCTCTCTCTCTATTCTTCTAGCCGTTACCGCTTGAATTATGAATAGGATAGGATTTGGGTTGAGCTTTTATTCCTATTGGCCCAACCCCTTGTAGACTGTAGTTATCCCGACCTTGGAAATGACTCAATATGTTTGTTTGAATTATTGTTTTTTAAACTTAAAATTTTTATAATTAACATTTTAAATTAACTTATTGGATCCAAATAAGCAAGGTATTTTTTAACATGAAAATTAACAATATAATAAAAGAAATAGATCATCAGGATATTTTTTTTTAAAAATAGAGCGACATGATCTGTATTGTTAGATCAAGTAGATCATGTAACAAATCATTGATCTATTATCACACTTGGTATATCATATTACTATTACTAGATCAGAGCATGATTTACTTTGATCTAACCCGCAAGTTCAAAGTGTTAGAAGTTATGACCATCAAATTATGGGGGGTGGGGGTGGGGGTGGGAGTGGGGGTATGCAAGGTGCACTTAAACTAGGGTTCTTTGTTTTTTGTCTTAAGAGTTGTGACCATCAAATTATGGAGGGAGTATGATTTTAGGAGCATAGTTAATGACACATCACCACATACATAAAAGATTACAAATCTTTTTCCCATTTTGCTCCTATAAGTTAGTTTTTGTTACAATTTCATCTTTTTTATATTTTTTTCAAATTTTGGCAAAATTCTTATTATATATTTACGAAAAATATACATGTAACGCGTGTGTTTAAACGTATTAATAGAAGTAATAGTATTTAATAAAGAAAAAAAATATAAAACTTAACCTTCCACCATTAGGGGAAGTGTTAGGTGTGGTAAGGTAGAATGTGCATTTGAGAAGATGTTTAAATATATTAGAATATAAAGGTTAGAGAGACCATAAAGATACAATTAATAACCATTATGAAAATTATTTCTACCTGCGTTATTATCCCTTCACGAGAGAAGGGATTTTGAGTAGAAATTTAATTCACTACCTATATGGAGTATAAATGAACAATTTGAATAACACATTATTATTAAAACAAGATTATTTTTATATTTTATTAATAATGTACCACCATTCTAACACCAATCTAAGGTGTCCAAAAGACTAAATCCACGTGTCAAAATAAAACAGAATTAAGAGTTTAACGGGCCTACATTCTGAGGTTACGGGCTATACTATATGCTCATAGTGGCCCAATAATTGAAATTGGACGACCTGGGTGTTCCGGGTACCACAGAGCAGAACAACGGAGGACAACGGTGGAGACCGGTGGAGCAATGGGCAACTCTCACTCACCTTCCTCCAATCCTCGTTTTATTTCCGCCACCAGGTCCCTCTCTCTCTCTCTCTCTCTCTCTCTATATATATATATATATATATTATAGTACGGAAGGAGCTAATTCTATTTATTTACTACTAGTACAGAGCTTTTACTCCGAAGGTCCTCGAAGATCTAAAATCTTTATTCCTGTCTCTTGCGGCTCAGTCAGAAAGCGAAAACCAACACATATCTCCTTCTGTTTTCAAGGTTACTGATACTTTAGTTATGCAATTTGGATCTCATCGTTTGTTTTATTCTTCTTTCTGTATATGAATGTGAGTTTATGATTTCAGAAATATATTGGAATTCATGGCCCTCTTGGAGATAGAATGTACGATTTAATTACGCAGAAACGTAATGATATGAAGCTCACCTTCGAGGATCTTGTAATTGCCAAAGTATGTTCTTGATCATGTCTTAATTTTATGTTAACTCACAATTTTGTTTGTTCATTAGATTAGATACTGTTGGGTTGTGACTGAAATGAAATTATTGCATGGTCGTAAGTTTTTGTGATTGCATAAAGTCCATGTGTTGGATACAAAATTTCCATTTTTATTAATAGCTGAATCTTTGATTATGTAATCATCTGCAATGATAATTAGGGTAGTTGTGTAACATGATCTGGGATCGAGTTTAATTTCAAACAATCAAATGCTCTGTTTAAGTTTCTCTTCTTGTTATGTGATCAAAAGGTGAGAATAATATTGATCTTTCTCAAGCAAAAGATTGTAACCAGTTTTTTTTGGACTTGACCTGTTTACTCAAAAGATAGGAAATTGTTAGACCAAACTATATTTGAAGGTAGGCCATTAGCATGATTTTAGTTATGAATGAAGTAGAAAGAATACCAAAAAGCTACGCACAAAAGAACTATTTAATAAACATATGTGCAGTTATGCGTATGTTCTACATAAATAAAAAGTTCATTACCCTAAAATAAAATTGGCCTACTTATAAAATTTAAGACTTAAGGTAACTGTGGAAAACTCAGACCAAATAATGTTAAGTCAATCTTACAATTGAGAGGATATATAACTAAAAAGAAGAAGCAATAGAGTTAATTTATATTTGTTTTAATCTAGGCTTATCATATAGACCGTTGTTCTTACTTTGAGTGTAAATGATTATACAAATAACTAAAAAGAGGTGAATGAATGAATTTAAAACTACATTTCATTATTCAACTAAACAAAACTTAAGAAAACTATCTCAAAATTCTAGCCAGTCAATTTGTTTATTGTGAGCCATAATTTCGAATCCAAGGCATGTATAGCAAGATGAAGAAAGGGAACCATCAGCACCAAGGTGTGAGGACAACTCGGATGATGACACGTTTCCTTGAGGAAGAGATAGACTCCTATAGTGGAGCTGCTCCTAGCACAACCGAGGAGTGACACATGTCTGAGGGAAGTCATTGGATTGCTCCATTATTGAACACTTAGATGGTTGCTTGGGGATAACTTTACGCAGATTGAAAGAAGCACTAGTCAGATGTAACTTCAGATTTCAAGTCACTCCAAGAAATAAATGGATAAAAATGAAGATAATAAGGTCATAGAAGCCCAACAAACTAATAAAGGGCTAATAAGAAGTACATAGAGTGAGCACGAATCCTCCAATAAAAATAAAGTGGAACAAAACTAAAGGGCTAATAAAGAACAGCTTGTTTATCTCTATGAAACATCCACCTAACAAGGAATTTTTTTTCTGTATGATATGTGTGTGTTTTGTGTTTGTTTGCAGGTACAAATATTTACATTTTGGATGTATACTTATTTGTGCATAATATATGTAAATTTGCAAAACATGGTTCAGAGACTGAGATATTCAGTTACTATACGTAATCCAATTTCCATACTGCAGGGCACTTATGAGAAAGGAAGTAAAGATGAAATTGAAGAATTTATTTATCAATTATCAGATGTCAATGGTGATGGTACCTTGGGGAGGTAAAATTATAGCACTTACTATTATATTCACAAAGGGAAGTCAGTGGAGTTCCTTCCTCTTAGAAAGCTAAAGTAATAATTGATGCAAACAAATAGAAAAAAAGATTATTTCTTATTCCACTAGCCTAACCCTGTATAATTTGTAATCCAAGGGACCTATTACAACAAATAGAAAGTATAGGAATTGATTAATTAATGAGGAGGATTCTAGAAATTGTAGTCACATGGTTTGTTTGGTAGTTTGGTGCATGATAGCTAGAGTAAGTTAGTGTTGCATGTTTGACATAACCTTATCCTTGTATAAATAGAACAACAGATTGAGCATGTATTGTATAATCTCATCTTGAATATGAAATAGAAAATAGTTTAGTCCATTCCATCCTTTGCTCTTGAGCTTTCTCTTCAAGTTTATCTATATTTCATTCTAAATTCCTCCATCTAAGCTTTTGTTTCACATATTCATCATTTTTTTCAACTTTTCTTAAATTTGCAGCTCTAATTCATCAGTACCAGCTAATGAATCACTCCTATTTTGTCTGGATTGAATAACTAAATGCACAAAGTTAGTACAACTCATTGTTTGAGATTCAAATTAGTCAAGCTAACTACCTTTAGGCTTGACAAATTGTTCCTTGCATAATGTTAGGCCCCTGTTGTAGCTTGACCAAAAATAGAGATAGAAACTGAGATAGAACAGAGATAGATATAGATAATTAGATAATTTTGGGAGGAAGAAGGATAGAAAACTCAGTAATTTCCACCGAGTTCGTGAGAGAGATAGAGAAAATAAGAAGAAAGCTTATACAAGTTTTTCTTCAATTCAGTAATTCACTGATTTCATAAAGCTTGAAGGTTACTCCTCCTTTACAACTATTTATAGAAAAGAAATGCTAAAAAGTAAAGTTACTAATCTACACTACTTTTCTTATCATTCACTCAAATATAACCACCCCACATGTGATGTGTACCTCATAGTTTAAAGGAGAGACTTTGAGGTCATTTGCACATTCTTCATGCTTCATTTTCCATTTAAAGAGTGACCACTTATGGTTATCAAAAGGTGAATCCTCTCCATTCATAGTAGCACCAATTCTGCTATCTTGTATCATTTGCAACCTCTTGCTAGAAACATCTACCCTTTGCAAGATAATATCTTTGAAGTATATATGATGTGTGAAAGATTCTGCCCCAATTTGAATTTGGAAACTTTTGCCCTCATAAGCAGTGGATATTCTTTCTTTTGCACACCAATTACTCCACCTCTTTGATGCACAAGTATAAACACTTACCCCTAGTGCAAGAGCTGGTATGAAAATACTCCATGAACTCATCTTATTGGCCTTCATATGTTCCTTGTTACCAAAGAAAAACTGCTTTTACTTAAGATTCTCCAAGCTACTTTGACCCCAAAATGATCTATCTTGAAGTTTTTGCTTAAATACCTCAAATAATTAAAGACAAGATGTTGCTTCTTGGACCATAAGTGCACATTTTTGTTGTTTTGAGGGTTAAACTTCACAAGATAGAAGTGATGCATCAATGGAGCTATCACACAAGTTTCCAAAAAAGTTTTATTTTCCTTCATTTTCCACTTAAATAGGGAGTATCTTCTGAAGTCACTTTGGGGTAGGATTTCCTGGTTTAAGAGCACCTTTTCTTTGCTCCTACCTGTACCATAGTCATTATTCTTTTATAGAATTTCTTAGCATTTGTAATGTCCTGCAATAACTTCTGAACCTGACAACTTCCGGTAGTCTCCAACAATATGAGGGAAAATGCAAGTGCTCTTGTTCATCATAGCTTCCTTAAAGCTATTCCCAATGTTCTCCATATACTTATTAAGGAAACCCATGCTAAACTCATTGTAGCAAATCCCCTTGACAATTCCACTAAGTTTTTGATCTCAAGCATTTTCATTGGACAAGTAGGAAACCGTTTTAAGGGTTGTTTGAGAAGGTGGAACTGTTAATAAGGAATTGAGATTGGTTGTCATATGTATTGGAAAATAAGCTAGGTTGGTTTGCAAAACTTTTAGTGAACTTACTATGATCATAAGGTTGGAGAAATAGGCTAGTGGCTTTTTCAACATACTTAGGATAGGCATAGAGAGATAAATTTGTTGTTTTGGTTTTCTCTAAGTGCATGTTTTGACTGGACATCTCCACTTTATCTCTCCAAGGTTCAAGCGATGCAAACCATTCATTTTGGGAATGAATTGGATGACAAATAACACCCTGACGACATCCCATTTTGTCATAAAATTCAGTAAAAGACTTGGTACCTTGTGGAGCTGGAATGCTAATGTCTCTATCCTCATTTTCTAGTCTAAGCTGTAACATGTTAGGCTGTCTTGACAACTCCCCTTCCAAGAAAACTTCCTCTTGTTATTCAAGAAGTGCTAACACTCCTTTTTTCTCATGAATCCTTGCTCCACTTTAGGACAATTATCAAACACAGGGACTTCATACCAGAACTCTTCTCCATATTCTAGCTGTGTAGTATCTTGTTGAATGTTGTCATTTAATTCAACCTTTTGATCAAAGACACAATTCCCTTCCCACTGTATTTTCCTAGTTCCTTGAGCTTGGTTAACATCACATTCCTTGTTGAGAACAAGTTTCCCCTCAGTGATAGCAGTCTGCCACTCATTACTTAGGACATCATCAAATATTGAAGTCCCTTTATCTTCATCATACTTATCATATATAAGAGCTCATTCACAATTTGTTTTTTTACATTGTTTGATCCAGTTGCTAGCATTATCACCTTCAGCGAATGATGGGAACACAAGCTTGTGATGCTCAAGTTCCTTTCCCTCATTTTCTTCAACAAAGTTTTTCCTCCTCCTTCATTGGACATCATTTTCTTCGTTTATTCTGGATCTTAATTTCTCAGCATGACTTGAATTTCTAAAAAATCCCTTATTTTCTCGATGACCCATGTGAACTGGCATCTTGCCCTTCCTTTTATCTCCAACAAGGTTAACAAAACCCACCACATAATCTGAGTCTTTTTGCTTCAACAACTCCTTCATACCAGTTATGAAGTTATCCATTTTTTCATCAATTAGTTGCAACTTCTCATTGGTATAATCTCTATAGCTGAGAAAATCTTGTTGAAACATTTAGTTGAACATTTGGTGTGCAGGTTCAGCCATGGTTCTCAGAAACTTAGAATGAAAGTGAATCATAGAAAAATTGTGATTTTGAGTTTGAAATTTTTTTCAAGCAGCAACAATACTACCTGATTAAGCGTAAGAGAGCTTGAGTAGCTTTTTAAGCGTGAAATGGACTTCCTTAGAGAAGCAAACTGAGTATCCCAGGAAACAAACTTAATTCCAACTAGTTGCTGCTTAGTTGAAATTTATAAGAGTAAGTGAGTGCGTGTATAAGCTATAACACCAAAGGATTCAAAACTTAGTATGAATACTAATTATCGGGACAGTAACAAGTACTTATACTAACAAAGAAGCTAAAACTGTTTGATTTTTTGGAATGAAAAACTAAGGACTAAATATTGATATTTTTTATTTTTGATTGTTTATAATGATGCTAGATATGCTAAACAAGATGGATCAAGTCACTTAAACATAAACAATTGCAGATCCAACAAAATTATACCATAGAAATTGGTATTTTTTGCCGACAGTGAATAACAAGCAAAGCATGGATTGAAACATGTTTGGGTGATGTTAATAATAAGATATATGGTCTGGGCTATATGTATGTCACTGAAACGAGTAAGTTAGAAGAGTTCTGTACCTGTTTCAAGTTGTTTCAATTTTCTTAGTTTTTGTCATCGAAGTTGTGTTTTCTACTCCCTTGTGGCTGGAATATGAAGTTGTTGATGTTTCTTACTAGTAATAAATTACCCAAAGTGTTTTGATGACAAAAACTAAGAAAATTGGCTAATTTTTTTTTTTGGGTTTTTTCTGGGTTTATGAACAACGAAATAGTAAAATAGGAATTTGAACATAAAATAGGAGGTTGAAGAAGATAAGCCTCCCAGGTCTGGGTTGTTTCTGCGTAGTGTTTGAAGAATAGAAGAGACTAGAAGAAGTAGATTTCAGTTTGGGTTTATAGAAGAGAAGAAATTAGAGAGGAAACAAAGGATTAGAGGAAGAAGATGATGAGTTTGGATAGAACCTTGCTTTGATACCAATTTGTTAGACCCCTGTTGTAGCTTGACCAAAAATAGATATAGAAATTGAGATAGAACAGAGATAGATATAGAGAATTAGATATAATTTTAGGAGGAAGAAGGATAAAAAACTCAGTAATTCCTATTGACTTGATAAGAGAAGAGAGAGAACATAAAGAGAAAACTTAAACAAGTTTCTCTTCAATTTATTAATTCACTAATTTCATAAAGCTTGAAGGTTACTCCTCCTTTTACAACTATTTATAGAAAAGAAATGCTGAAAAGTAAAACTACTAATTTACACTACTTTTATTATCATTCACTCAAATATAACCAACTACCCCATGTGCCATGTGCTTACATATATATGACAGCTACTAGAATTTTATTAGTTGGTCCTATTTCCCAGTTTATCCCTGGCCTGACACATAACTACCAACGAAAGCATATAAGCTGTTTAAAAGTTGTCTATGTGCAAGTGTTTTATCTAAAAGAATTATTAGTTGCTTATTCTGACTTGGTGAATAAAAATATGAAGTAAAATTTTGAAAACAAATTATAGTTTACTTATGCTTAAGTTTAGTTTATTTTAGGCGAGAAGATGAGATACAATGTGGATAATTGAGTCTGAAATTCCACTGATAAGTAATGTTGGTCATGATTCCCTGTACTGATCTTTGGAAAAGTTGAAGTACAAGAGGTTACCACATTATATTTTAAACTCAAATAGGTAGTAGGTCGTGCACAAAAGGTTGGTATCCTAAAACTTTATGCACATAACCATTACCTTCTGAGCACCCTGTAATTTAGGTGGACAATACTTGGTAACGTACTCTTTCTCTTATCTTTTCCCTTAACTATTTCTTCCATAATTTACTAGTGAAAAAATAAGCTGCACAATTTGATGGCCCAAATGGTTATAGTCTACTTGTTGCTTGTTTCCGGTGGAAACATTATCAACAATAAGGGGGGCTATTTCAATAATGAGATTTTACTTTTTTTTTGGGGGTGTGTGGGGTGGGGAAGGGGGTGTCACCCAATCTCAACAATATGCTAAGTATACAATAGAAGCCGACCTAAGCAAAAAGGCATAGGTGGACTCATAATGGTCATATTAATAGACTGAAGAGGGCAGTTAACTACCCTTAGACCATTACACAACTAAAACTATATGCTTCATAGCTTAAGCTTGTGAGCGGCTCTTACATGCCATTTAAATTTACGGATTCCTCTCTTCCATTGTACCTTTTCTAGCCTATATGCTTCACTCAACCAATATGTAAGCAACTCCCACTCCAAGTAGAGACCACGTGAGGACCGCATATGTCCAATCACCTAATACTGAATGAGAATTGTTCTACTTCCTTGTGTTCTTTGTATATTGCAAGTTATAATGAAGAAAATATAACCCCAACTGGGCAGGACAAATGACAGATACCTTGACAAAAAACTCGAAGTTGCTGGTTCCAATCCCCATATGTGGATCCAAGCTTACCTATTCCCAAAAAAAGAAAAACAAAGAAGAAAACGTTGCAATTGAAATTATTCATGAGATTCTTGTAGCTATTGACTCAACTAATGCAACATATGCTTTTACATAAATAAATATAAAAATGGATCTTTTTATCTCTGAAATGACAGTTTCCAATTTCCTCAGATGCCTCTTTCTTTTTTCACGTGGCACATTTTCAATTTTTTTTTCTTGTGCAATTGATTATCCTACTAGTGATACTGAACGTACTTTGTTGGGTTGGTGTCTAACATGCAGTCTCTTAGATTACTGTGCTGCAATCAGTTGATACAAATTTCAGTTAGCTTCCTTGCTGTTTTTTCACTTGATTGCTACCCAATTTTCTGGTAGGTCTGATCTAGAAGCCATTCTAACTGAGATGTTAGATTATATATTCACTGAGAAACGACCTGAACCTGGATCTGGACCTGGACCACATCTGGATTTCATTCACATATTTCTTAATGCTGCAAACTTTTCAAACGATGATGGAGGATGTGCTATGTCTTTCGAGGATTTCAAAAGATGGTGCACTCTTCTCCCATCTGTTAGAAAGTTTCTTGGAAGCTTGTTGACGCCATCTGATCCAGGTTTCTAATTTGACAGATTCATTATATTTTTTCATTGTTTTTTATTTTTTTAAAAATAATATTTTTTCGAATGTTCTGCGGTTCTTAATTTTAAAGGAATTACTAACCTTAATTTTAGTTTAACATGACAAGCAGAGGATGGTAACTCTGGCCATATTGGCAGTCCTGGTTTTCCTTTCAATGTTACATACTCCCTTTTTCTTAATTCTAAGTCACCCTTATTAATTTTGCCAGGATTACCATATTCTTATGCATCATTTCCTTGTATTGGTAACAGGTTCTCAAATTCCTCATCTACTGCAGCAGGGAAATTTTGATTCTAATATGATATTACTGAGGGAGGAATATGCTTGGCACATAGGAGGAGCCCTTTCCCAACACGAAAGGGATCAATGGAAACTTTTGTACCATAGTGCAGTTCATGGCTTAAGTTTCAACACATTTTTGGGCAATATTTCGTGGGTAGCTTACCTCTTTTTCCATCAACTTTAGCTCACTTACCTTATGAGTTTAAACCAGCAAGTTATGCGATGTCTTAAAGCTTTTTTTACCGTATTTTTCTTTTACTTGCTAAATTTCTATATTTCTTTTTAGAAAATTTCTTTCATATTTTTTGGTGTATAGTATAATAGTCATTTTGCCGTCTAGTGATCTCATTTACAATCAATGGTTCTTTCCAAAATAAATAAGTTATTTTTTTTTTGAGTTTCACATTGTGACCAACGGCTTTGTAGCCATCCATGATATGCTTATAATTATTTTTAGCACTTTATTTTCCTGCATGGAATGATTTTTTGGGGAAGAAAATCTGGACAATGGATTCCATGCAACTGCCATGAAATGTCTTACTTAGGTCTACTATATTTACTTTCTTTGTCTTTTACTGTAAGGGAAGGAAATGTAAACGCTAGAGGCTTTCGTCTCATTTTACTTTCTTGGCTGCTGCTATAAGCTTTGTAGTTTGATTCCAAGGGTGTTGTTTACCTGAACTGCAGAAATGACGAAGGACCAACTGTATTGATTATTAAGGATAGAGAGGGTTACATATATGGAGGTTATGCTTCTCAACATTGGGAGAGGCATGCAGATTTTTATGGGGATATGAAGTCTTTTCTCTTTCAGCTGTACCCACAGGCATCTATCTTCCGGCCTACTGGAGCAAACAGTAATTTACAGTGGGTAAGTTCCTCCTGCATAACATTATTCATATTATGCTCTACTTTGTAAATGAAGAGAATATTTAACATTTTTGAAAAATAAAAAACCAAAAAATGCTAGTGGTCTCGTCTCAGATATGACAAAGTAGAAATTCCTAATTAATGCTCTTAGGTATGACAAATCTCTTCAGCTGAGTTTATGCCACTATAGATACAAAATCCATGTAATCACTGTTTCACAAAATTATAATACAGCTAAGTGTGGAAACCGATTGCAAATTGGGAAAATGTAGAGCTTTGCTTGTAGATATAACTTTGATGTTTCATATGAAATCTAATGGGTGCTTACTTTTGCAAATTATGAGAGCCACATTTTAATTATTTCTTACTGGTGAAAGTATACATAATGCAGCCAAAATAGCTGTGGACCTGTGGCAGTAGGCATGCTATCAAACACCTTTTAGATTGTAGTGAAACTCTCTCTTGAAACACTGCTTTCTATCTGCTAGAACGGATGCAAGTGATTAATCTAAACTAAAGCACTAGATTGGTAGGATTTTTTTTGTAGCCTGTTTTATGTGTGCTTTCTAACAAGGAATTTTTTTTCTTTTTTTCTATTGAAGTTTAGTTTTCTTATACACTTTTTGATGGGCTTTAAAGAAATTGCAAGTGTCATTAGTGCGAAGGTTTAGAATATGAGATGCAAAGAACCATATACGATGGTTTACTCGTCCAATAATTAATTTCTCTTGTTTTTGCTCTTTTATTAGCCTGTGGGTGGGTTGGCTTCTTCTTCTTCTTTTTTTATTTTATATTTTTTTTTTATTATTATTATTATTATTATTATTATTATTATTTTTAGTTTCTTATATACTCCATGTGTTCGAAAATATAAGATCAGACTTTTAAAAATCAATGTGAAATATTTTCAAATTGATACAATTTATTTATGTATTAAAAATAATAATTTCCATAATCAGCCGTACTTTTTAGATTGTTTAATTGTAAGTAATTGTATTGCCAAAAATTAAATGAATTATGTCAATTTTTAATTTGAAAGTATAGGCCTTTGCATCTCATATTCCAAATAAAACCCCCTCCCCCAAACAAAAAAAGAAAAAAAAATGTTCCGTTCGTCCCAAAAATGTAGATCAATATGAATAATGAGATGCAAAGGCCTTTACTTTTAATATATTCTAGCACCTAGTGGCACATGTTTTACATATATAAATTATGTGGGGGTAAAATAGGAATTTTATAAAATTTAGAGGACTAAATAAAAAGATAAAAAATTAATATAAAATAGACAAAATAGTAATATAACTACGGTTGTAGAGGCAAAAGAGGCCAAGAGGGACAAAAAAGAGAGCGACACAAAATCATCAGAGCTCCCATGTAGGCTTTATAATATAGATAGACTAGTGTTTTTCCATATCAGATAAAGTCATACAGAGGAGAAAACATGTTAGATGATATTAAATTTCTGAATTAGCTATCTTGTCATTAATTATGCTATTCAGTTTATTGAGTTTCTACTTTCGCAGTGTGCCGTGAGTTTCAGTTCAGAAAGCATCCCAAATGGCATTGGCTTCGGGGGGCGAGTGGATCACTTTGGTTTGTTCCTTTCAGCGAACTTCGATCAGGGGCACAGCTTCAACTGCACCACTTTTGGCAGCCCTTGCTTGTCCAAGACCAACCAAATATGCCCGGAGGTGATAGAATGTTGGGGGCTTGTGGGAAAGGGGTCTCAACAAGAAAGACATGATGGCATCAAAGGTAGTGTATTAGAGAGGTTTAAGGAAGATCGTCGTATGCTCAATATGGTTGGGCTTGCAAATTCAAGTGATTAAATGAGTGACATGCAGATCTTGGGAAGCACACATTTGGTGGCCTTTGGGTTCGAGGCAAGGAAGAATCACCATACGGGAATGGGTTATTTTTGTTTATAAGCAAGCACGGCAGGGCAGTGAAGTTGTTCGTTAAGCCTGCTGAACTAGCCGAGATTGAATTGACTGGTTGTTATACAGAATTTAAGCGGATTGAAAAGTATTATAAACCATAACCACTAAACTATGTATATATTGGTTTTAGTTTCGGTATCGAACCTTTCTTTTTCCTCCTTTAAGAAAGATATAAAGCTAATGGGTTACATATCATGAGCAAAATTTAACAATTTTTAAGTAAAACTCGTGGAGCTATAAAATCTAAGGAGGAGAAAATGATTCATTTTGTTTATATTCGTAGTTAGTTGATACAATTAAATATGCCGTAATTCAGAATCAAGCCCTAAGATTTTTTCATTTTCCAAACTATACCAACACATTAGCTTTCATGATTTAGGAAACTTCAAAATCCAAGTTTTATAAGTAATGTTGGATTTATTCAACATAACAAAATGGAGAACATTGTTAATTACTATGTATATATATTAAACAGCAATAACTCATTTATAATTGTAGATTTATTTGTATTAGTAATTATATGCACATCTCTATATATAAAGTTGTGTAGGATCACTGATGTTAATTGGTGTCACAATTTTTCTTCATCTTGTCTATTTAAGTTTAGTTATATTACAATTTTGTCCTTCTTAATTTATATATATATATATATATATATAATTCTTATTTTGTCTTTTGTATTAAAAAAATTCTAAATTTATATTTAAATTAATTACACACGCAATACGGGTGCTATGTTGGCCAGTATATATAATCAAGCTCGGGTTGGGCTGAGTTGGTTTAGCTCAATCCTCACCTCAAACCCAACCCTTTCATATATTAGCCCTCCCAGTCCCAAACATCCATCTAAGCACCATTTTAGACATTTCCCACAATATTACATTACATACCCATATATCCTCCCCACTACACCACAAAACCCTACCCTTAGCTCCCCCGCCCCCTCTTCCCCTTTCCCTCGGCACACACAACCAATCATGGGTCGTGTACGCACTAAGACGGTGAAGAAGTCGTCCCGGTTAGTGATCGAACGCTACTACTCGAAAATGACACTGGATTTCCACACCAACAAGAAGATCCTGGAAGAGGTTGCTATTATCCCCTCCAAGCGCCTCCGCAACAAGATTGCCGGATTCTCTACTCATCTCATGAAGCGCATTCAAAAGGGTCCCGTCCGCGGCATCTCGCTCAAGCTCCAGGAAGAGGAGAGAGAAAGGCGCATGGACTTTGTTCCTGAAGAGTCTGCCATCAAGACTGACCGCATCGAGGTCGACAAGGAGACCATTGACCTTTTGGCGTCTCTGGGTATGAGCGAACTTCCAGGGATTGTGCTCAAGGAGGAGCAAGCGCCTATTACTACCTCTCTGCCGCAGTACGGTGGTGGCCGCGGTGGTTTTGGTGGCGGTGCAGGTGGCAGGAGGTACTGATTTGGGGTTGATTGGTAATGAGCTTTTCTTAGTTTTTGTTTGTTGAGACTATTATGATGTTACCTTGCCTTTAATGAGTTATTTTAAGTCTTTTTTCTTCTGAAAAATGGATATTATTTTTGCTTGTTTAATCGGTATGTTTGAAGATAGTTGAATTTTGTGTTAATGGGTATTTCTTATTTTCGAGTTGGATGGAAAATTTATAGTTTAAGGTTTATTTGTTCAATCTGGTTTTGCCATTTTCATTTATGTTGAATATGGTGGCAAAACATACTTATCTAGTGTCTGATAATAACTAATTTTCTTTAGGAACTAGTTTAATCTTATCCTTATATGTTACTTTTGGCAATGGTGGAACATTGTATTTATTGCAAATATTTTTGTTATAGTTTAATTTAGAGTGTAATGGAACTGTTGACATTTTTTGTGCATGGATATACGTCTCTAATTTTGATTTAGATATGTCTATTAACATAGAAATATGTTTTTCAGTTAATAGCTGCCTTGGGGCAATTTGCTACCTATATTCCTAGGTTATAAAAAGGAGCATTTTAGATTGCAGGTAATACTTTAGTTGAAATTTCGGATCTATATTGCACTGTGTTTAAGATGGAGATACTTTAAGCTTTAAATTCTATTGATGTGGGCTTAAGCATTTAAAGTTGACATTATTTTCTGATAATTTTGGTACTACTTTTTGTACAGCTCCTCCTGATTTTGGTTTAAGAATAGATTTTGTAGTTTAATTTTATGAAATGGGCTGCCTTTGATTTTTTGTTGATAGTCCTTGGTCTTGGTCTTGATCTTGATCTTGATCTTGATCTTGATCTTGATCTATACCTTCACATCTCATTTTCAATGTGAAAATGAGTACACGTTTGGTTTGTATATTCATAAGCATATTTGTTTCAAATTTTTACATCTCAAAATGCACACTATATAAAGCTACAATGTATTTAGGTATTGTTTTTGTTCAGTTTATTCAAATACTTCTTTTCCAGATCTTAAAATAGTTCAAAATCTATAATAGTTTGTCAGAAATGAATACAAAAGTTCTTTAAAATACTTTTTCAAACTTGTCTCAATTAGATGGTTAATTTCATCTATGACAGTGCCTTCTTTTATTTTTTTTGGTAATTTCTTTGCCATGCCCATCTGTATGAGATGCTAGATATTCTTGACCCCCCTACCTGGTCTGTGTAGAACTAGTCAGCCCTTAACCAATGTGGTATGCATCACAACCTCATTATGAGCTACTCTTTATAACCTGAGGATATTAAATAGTTGTTCATGCATTGTCTGCCACTGCCGCCGACACCACCACCACCACCACCATCACTTTTTTACATAAATTCTGGTTTAAATAGAGCCTCTCTTTTATACGGAGGCTCTATTTTATAGAAGGCTCTTTTGTGGTATACTGGTATTAGAAGTAATTGTAGGTTTTGTTTGTCTTGTGTAAGCAAGTGGAACAATTGGGGTCTTAGCTTGACGTAAAGGAAGTGTTACTGATACAACTTAAAAGAAGCTGCTCAACAAACAATGGGTCCCAGTAGCTATCTGAAACAAGGTATTTTTAACCGTCCTACACTGACCGGCAATTCCGGTCTAATTTTATTTTTTTACTAATACTCTCAAAAAATGTATAGTATTTTTTTATAGTATTTTTTCCAACCGGAGATTTTGGTGTAATTTAGATACATATAAAAGTGATTTTTGTGTAATTTGGATACACATAAAAAGCAGTGTTGCACAGATTGTACAATATTATTTTTTTATATTTTTTATATGTATTCAAATAACATCAAAAATACTAAATTTTGTAAAAATTTCAGGATAATTGTACCGGTCGGAATGGCCTGTCCCTAGGATAATTGTGTTTTTAAAGCTGATCAGTAAAGTCTTGAGACACTCGACAACATAGTTCTCTTCACCACCCCATTTTTTTGCTTTAGTCATGTTGTTATTGACCCGTTTATTAAGCCATAGTTGAATTGAACAGGGACGGTATGGCTAAGATTGTATTAGCTCAAACAGTCTAGTTTGGCTACACTTCTATTTAAAAAAAAAAAACTTAAGTTAGGTTAATGGTGAGGAACTGTTTGAATCAAATTTGATTATTTGCGCGGAGTTGGTGCAGCTCAACTAGTTGAGCTATCCATTTACCCTTTCAATGATTAACTATGTTAATGAAGCCTTATTCTTTTGCATCTAGTTGCTTAATCCTCGATTGGTTACTCATTTTATTCCCTAAAAGAGCTCCACAAAGTGTTCCAAAAAAGATTTTCTTGTTTTGTTTGAAACAAAATAGTGCAATGTATTCAAATTAACAGTGCAATCTCATTACCAACACGACTATTAAACCAAATACTCATTTAGGTTCAAGGATAAAACGTGAAGAAAATATATTATCTTTAAAGTTTATAAATTTTAAAATGTAACACTTTTGTGTTGTAGTTAATTTGAGAAATTCTAATGTTCAAATTGTAATTTTAGTTTATTTTAATTTTGAAATAACAATGTAAGTAATTCTCTCTCCATTTTAAATTATAAGATTATTATTTGAAATATTTTCAAAATCAAGATTCATAAGGTTTATTAATAATTATGAATTAATGAAGCTTATAACTAATGATGTTTTTACATAGTTTATAAAATTTATCATTGTAGTTACTCAAATTAAATGAAAAACTTAATAATAGTTGTATATTAAATATAAACTCGTGCAACAACGGTGGAATTATTTATTTTGTTAATAATAAATTTATACGTGCAATTAATAAATTTATAACAGTTTAGAAAAATAATGGATTTTGGGAATTATAAAATAAACATATTATTGTGGTATTATATATATGTATGATATGATGTATGGTGTAAGATTATAAATAGTATATAACACTGTAAAATTCCAAAAAAGGATTTATTGGGCTGCCATGATTAGCAATGATGGAATGTATAGTATAATATAATAAAAGGTATAATATTATAAAATTCAAAAATTAATGTAATTATGCAGGACAGGTGAAAACTGAGTAATGGATGAGTATATTAATTATGTAGTACAAGTGTTGCAATATGAGAATGACAAATGTCATGCAATGGTATTATGTAATGCAATTTAGTATAGTTAATAGATAGATTTTGGAACGGGAAGTATTTTCTAATATGGTTGTAGCATTAATAAAATATAATTAAATAAGTTAATATTAATTTTTAATTTTATAATATTACAAATTGATTAATAAAAAAAATGAAGTAGACTAGGAGTAGTTATTGAATCTGTTAACTTGTTTAAGATAAGAATAATAAACACACTAAATACAGTATCTGTAGGTAGTTAAAGAACAATTCATTAAAAGGACGTGGTCTATTCCATATAAGGGGCACAGATCTTTGAGATTTGGTATAAATTACAGTCATTCAAAGGTGATGAGTCTGGATGGTAGCGGTAGCACCCACTCCTTTGCATAGCAAATGTTATAATTCAGTTTCCAAACTCCAATTTTTAGAAGAAGATGAATTCCTCTGTATCGCAGTCCCAGAAAAGGTAAATAAAACTCTCTCTGTTTCCATTAGCCCTTAAATTTCAATAATATTATCTTCCTTCATTTTTCAGATTGCAAGGCAAAGTGGCAATTATTACCGGGGGCGCAAGTGGAATTGGAGCAAGCGTCACACAACTTTTCTGGGACAATGGCGCCAAGGTTGTGATTGCCGATATACAAGACATTCTCGGGGAAGCCCTTGCCAATAAACTCCACCAAAATGTATGTTACATGCATTGCGACGTATCAAAAGAGGAAGACATTATCAATCTCGTTGACACCACCGTTACAAAATACGGACAACTTGACATAATGTACAACAATGCAGGTATTATGGACCGACCTTTTGGAGGCATTTTGGACACCCCTAAATCCGACTTAGTCCGTCTCCTCAATATCAATGTGGTTGGATCATTCTTGGGAGCCAAACAAGCCGCAAGGGTCATGGTTCCACAGCGTAAAGGTTGCATATTGTTCACATCTAGTGCGTGTACATCAATTGCAGGACTGTCAAGTCACGCATACGCAATTTCTAAGTATGGTGTATGGGGGCTTGTGAGGAATTTATCGGCTGAGCTTGGGGAGTATGGTATTCGAGTGAATTGTGTATCGCCTTATGCCGTGATTAATACTGGGATTTCAAGGGGTAGCATTAATATTGGTGAAGCAGAAATTGCCAACATGGAAAATTGGGTTAGTGAGAGGGGGAATTTAAAGGGGAAGATTTTGAAGGTACAGGATATTGCAAATGCTGCACTTTATTTGGCTAGTGATGAGGCAAATTATGTAAGTGGGCTTAATCTTGTGGTTGATGGAGGCTTCAGTGTTGTGAATCCATCTTTTAAATAATGTACATGCTGCTACACATCCAAAGCTCGCTAAAGCATTGCTTGGCCTTTTTAATTCGTTTTATGAGTAATATATGTTCGGTTGTATTGCCCTTTTATCTCGTAAAAGGTTACTGTCTGTTTCTCTGTTTTAGTATATAATAAAAATAAATTATTGTAACGCCTAGTAATTTCTGCATATGACTAGCAATATTTTATTTTGAGATTCCAATTTTCATTTCCGTTATGGCATTTATTAATTTTCCAGATTGGAAGGCAAACCGGCAATTATTCCCGCGGAATAGGAGCAAGTGCCGTGGTTGTGATTGCCGATGTACAAGACAAATTTGGACAAGCCATTGCTGATAAGCTCGACGAAAATGTATGTTGCATACATTGTGACATATCAAAAGAGGAAGATGTTATAGATCTTTTCGACAACAATGTGGGCATTACAGGCCGGCCTTTCGGCAGCATTTAAAGGGGAAGGTTTTGAGGGCCGAGGATATTGCAATTTTGCAAAGGCTGAGCTTTATTTGGTTAGTGAATAGCGATGAGGCAAGCTATGTCAGTGGCTGTTTCTATAATGGCATTAGGCTTTATTCCATGTACTTCTATATAATCCCACAACACATTGGGGATAGTCCAATGCGTAACAAACAAAATAATTCATCTGCCTCAAATTTCTTTGAATTGGCACTTCAATTTCAGAGCGGTAAAAAGAGTTCCTCTGCCTCAGAATCTTGAACATGTCCGAATAAATACCGGTAAAACAAAAATTTATAAGCAACTCTAATGTGAGATGTTCCACCATGCCTATCAGCTAATTATTTACTGCTAAATAAACTAGGGCATCATTTATTTTCGTTGGTATTAATTAAACAAAGGCACCTCTGATAGTTATGAGTTGGTGTTAATTAGATAAGGGCATCTTTGGATGAGCAAGTGAGTAACTCTATAACAATTAACACTAGCGCATACAAAATAAAGAAAAGAAACCTACTTTCTTTTTTATTGGTGCTGTCCTTGCAATACTTCCAAAACAAGTATGATGATGAACTGAGATTGAATTTTCAATTTTTTGACAAATTAAACATAGATATATAGTTTAGTTCAAAGTATGAACTTTATGAATAATAAGATTATGAATCTTCCGGATACGGAAAAATCTTAAATGCAGAATTAACAATCCCAAATCCCCCATCAATAAAAAGATTATGCCCGCTCACATATTTGGCCTCGTCACTAGCCAGATACAGAACAGCATTCGCGACGTCATCAGTCCGCAGAGTCACACCCTTAAGATTCGCCACTGAGTTCATCGCGTACTCGAGATCTTCATCATTGTCGAGCCCCACAAATTTCTTAGCTAGAGGCGTTACCAGAGCGTAAGGCGATACACAATTGACCCTAATTCCAAACTGTCCGAGCTCAACTGCCAAATTTTTGGTAAGTCCTAACACTGCATGCTTTGAGGCGCAATACGCATGTGAAGCTGCGCCACCAACATTGGAGCTTAAGCTAGAGGTAGAAATTATGCAGCCGCTTCGAGCCGGAACCATAACTCGGGCAGCATGTTTCATGCCTAAGAAAACACCCGTGACATTAATGGCGAGGACGCTTTCAAAATCGGACTTTTTGTTGTCGATTATTCTGGGCGTGTTGGGATCGGATATGCCCGCATTATTGAACATAATATCAAGTTTTCCATAAGTCGATACGGCTTTATCAACAGCGTCTTTGATATGGTCTTCATTTGTTACGTCACAATGGACATAAATAGAATTTGACGTGCCTAAAGCTTCGTGAACTTTTTGTCCCAGTTCATCTTGGATATCTGCGATGACAACCTTAGCACCATGTTGGACGAAGATCTTAGCGGTGCATTCGCCGATGCCGCTAGCTCCTCCAGTTATCAAGGCGACCTTTCCCTCCAGTCTAGATCATATATAACAAGGTCATCCAAATACAAAGTATTATATTTTCTGGTGGTTTCAATTGGCAAAACAAGAAATTTGCATAGTTACAAACTTCACAACATGTATATACTTGTAAAATTAGTGTTTGCCAGAGGCGCAGAGCTTAGAAGTAGTCCCTAACCATGCATGTCGATAGTTATATTTTGTGTATACAGTTGTACTCAATTTACATTTTGTGCGACTCAACTTTGTTTTCTCATAAATTCTGTAAACAAAAATGGGGATTAATCAAATAAATTATAATGATTGCAAAGTGCATAATAGACTAATAGTAGGGGAAAAAAAGGTCATACTTAAACCATGCATATATGTTTTTTTTCCTTCCGTTTTATGCATGTGTTGTATGTACTTACTTACCTTCGAGTGATTGCTGATAGAAGTGAAGTGGTCGCCATTGCACACCCACAGGCCACAACAGAGAGAGATCAAAGAGCTAAGCCTCTATGGAATAATACTAGAAGAGGAGAACATGATTTATACAAAGAAATTCACCTAATTCCACATTTAATTTAACCAAGACAAAAGATAATAAACAAAAGTATAATTTTGTTAAAAACTATGCTTCAACCTACACACACACACACACACACACACACACACACATATATATATATATATATATATATATATATGCGTGTGTATCGACAAAAACTATTAAATTAAATACTCCATCCGTCCCTTATTATTTATCTTTTTAAAAGTCGACACACATACTAAGAAAAACAATTAATATTATGTTTTTTTAGCTAAAAATAATTTTAAATGTCAATATTTTTCTTGCATTGGAATAAAAGAGTGTTACTTATTAGATAGAAAGTAGTGAAAGAACTATAGTTATATTTAATACTTGGGTAATATTAAAAACTAAACAATTGATGCTTAATTGAAATTATCAAATGACAAATATTAAGAGACAAAAATACTTTTTTAAAACAATACTAGTATTTAAAAAGAGAAAGTAGACTGCCAAAATGAACAGTCGATCTAACCAAATGGAAAAAATTAAAATAAAATATATAGATAATTTTTAAGCTTTGGCTATGAGCCAAAAATCACTAAAAAAAATTGATGCCATTATTGGGTATTGGCATCTTTGTTGTTGTTTGATATTTAAAACATTTATACTAGTGACGCCATTATTGGGTATTGACATCTTTGTTGTTGTTTGATATTAAACCATTTATACTAGTGCAGCACAAGGTGTCCGGCATCACTGTCTGACTCTAAATTTGTTTAATTTCTATTTCATCAGTTTTTACATGTTATATATATATATATATATATATATATATATATATATATATAATCTAGTATAATTATTTATTTATAATTAATGAATAAATATTATTTAACATCAATATATGATATGAGATAGTAATTATAAGGTAGAAAAAGACAACAATATAAATATGATATGAGATAGTAGACTATGGAATTTTTTTAATTAATATTTCAAATCTTACTCGATTCATATTATGATATTGATATAAATATTATTATTTAAACTGATTGAGAAAATATTGACACTTTTAAAATACACAATTTGCTGAAAATGAGACTAGGGAGTATGATATATAGGTAGGTGAAGCATTATAATTAGTTGGCTTATTAGAGCTGATGTGAGGTATGAATGAATAATCAAAAATGCTTTCAGCAGCTACTCAGAATTCACATGTAAACTTGTTGGTCGGTCCAAATCAGCTTATAACCCTAATCAAAAGCTAATCTTTTTAATTTAGAGTATCATGACAATGAGGAATACATAACCACAAAGAAGATGACATATATAAATCCTACAAAATTGAATGAATGTGTCAAAGTTTATAATTTATTTAACCATAAGAATTTTATAATAATGAACTGCATCTGTTGAATAAAAGTTATTTTTGTCCAATACAGCCTATCCTATACCAAATGCATAGAAAAAGTTGTATTTAATTACCATATCCTTGATTATATATATTTCATAAGTTGACACATTGTTATGGATAGTGTAAACTAATAATTTCACAAGCAGTATTTGTAGAATTTTAGACTTTTAAGAATTCAGTATCAAATAAAATGTTTAAATATAGAGTGTAATGCATGGAAGGTTACCTTATAAAAATTTATATTACATTTTCCCCTTAATTTGTCATTGTTTCTCTTATTTTTTCAAGCTCCAAACATAACAATCTCAAATTAAGCAAGTGGCCCCAAAGAGTAAATGGATCTTCATCCCAAAATGACCATTAGTTAAGTACAAAAACTTCATTTCCTATGTCAGATTCTTTGCATATATATTATATATAGTCATCGCAAGTACCACTGGAGTTCATGATACTTTCTATGAACTTCAGTTCACCTTCAACGGATTTTTTTTTTTTAAAAAAAGAATATTAATTGTTAAATAAAAAGAATACAACATATTTTTCACCTGTAGAATTGAACTTTACTTTTTTGTTCTTTTCCTTTTTCAGATATATAAAACCAATCAAGTTAATTTCTGGATCGAAGTAGCAACAGTTTTGTCAAGGACCAGCAGGGCACTGCTGCTTTTGGTTGTGGATGAAGAATTTGGAATTCAAAGGATCACATTAATCAGCTACCCCCCAAATCTACTGATATGTAGAGTACAAAGAATAACAAAGGAATTAATTAGATAACATAAACTAAATAAAGGATTTGCTGATTGTAATTAATATTCTCAAAAATTAAATACCGGCCATATAACATGAAATTAACTTTGATGTAGCGTGACAAATCATCAAACATAAATTCAAGATGATGAATCTTCCGGATACTGAAAAATCTTAAACGCAGAATTAACAATTCCAAATCCCCCATCAACAAAAAGATTATGCCCACTCACATACTTGGCCTCATCACTCGCCAGATAAAGAGCTGCGTTCGCAACATCATCGGTCCGCAATGTCACACCTTTAAGATTCCCTAGCGCGTTCATCACGTTCTCCAGATCTTCATCATTATCAAGCCCCACATATCTCTTAGCTAACGGCGTTACCAACGCGTAAGGCGATACACAATTGACCCTAATACCAAATTGTCCAAGTTCAACAGCCAAATTTTTCGTCAGTCCTACTATTGCATGCTTTGAGGCACAGTAAGCATGTGATGCTGCGCCGCCAATACTAGCGCTAACTCCAGTTGTTGATATTATGCAGCCTCTTCGAGCCGGAACCATAACTCGGGCCGCATGCTTCATGCCTAGGAAAACACCCGTAACATTTACTGCAAGGACAGTTTCGAAATCGGACTTTTTGTTGTCGATTATTCTGGGAGTATTGGGATCACATGTGCCAGCGTTATTGAACATAATATCAAGTTTGCCATAAATTGATATTGTTTTGTCCACAACATTTATAATATGGTCTTCATTAGTAACATCACAGTGGACATAAGTAGATTTTGATGTGCCTAGGGCTTCTTGGACTTTTTGTCCTAGTTCATCTTGGATGTCCGCGATGACAACTTTAGCACCATGTTGGACGAAGATCTTAGCTGTGCATTCGCCGACACCGCTGGCTCCTCCTGTTATCACTGCCACCTTTCCCTCCAGCCTATATACGTACGTATATATATGAACATAATGTTTACAATATGTATGTATGTAACTATGCATAAACAAAACATACATGAAATATGGATTAATATATATATATATATATATAGGGTGAATAATCAAAACATACGTGAAATATTGTTGAGGTATAATTGTCCAATTAAAAGCAAGTGTCATATCCTCCTTACACTACTTTTTTCCCGGTTATATTATTAAAAAAATATGGATTAATCATAAAAAATTTAGGAGAGACTGCTACCTAATACCACATAAAAAACATGTGGATCGATCGATGTTATCTCGGATATAAAATTTGAGATCGAGTATTATTCAAATTATGATCTTTTTGGTGTATGGTGAATCAAGATGCCTCAATGATACTCATTGAAGCGCTTGCGGATGTTGTGTTTTGAAATAATATCTAAAATTAATTAAATTAAGAAAAATATCTCTTCTCTATGTGCATTTATTTAAATTTTTATGTAATATCCTTCATTTACTAATGAATTTTAATGGCAATTTCTCTAAATATTTATAGATTATATATCACCAACTGCTAAATACACGCACACAAAAAATAATTCAATCTGAAGATATTGCTAAATAAAAAGTTCACAAAAGGATCATTGCAAGCATAAAAATAAACAGAGAATTATAAAATGTAAGCCATTTCTTACCTTCTCGGAAGTGTTGCCATAATTGTGAACACTCAACAAATTAAACAAGAGAGAGAGAGAGGGGTAGGAATAGCCGAGTCCTTTAACGAATATATATATATATATATATATATATATATATATATAATAGAGTAGAGGAGAAAGAAGATAAAATAGAAATGTCCAAAAGAAAAAACAAAGAGATTCAGCTGCCTCGACATTATCACGCCCAAATCGAATAAACCCAAATATTAGTTGAAAACTATGCTCTTATGCTATAAATAAGCCAGGAAAAATTAATAAACTGTATAAAATTAATCCAGCGAATATGACCCACCGAGGTACATATCGTGTACATATCCAATGACATGCAATCTGAAAAAATATGCAAATAAAATAGAGAGACGAGTCATACGACTCTCGATTGTATCATGTCTTCTATGAGGTTTGTGATTATTGACAAGTATTCCACGTACCGTATGGAATTTCATATTGTTTTTAAACATCAATGCTAGGTCGAGTTAATTCGATTGGTCACATTGACAATAACAAATTTATTAAGTCAATCACATTGACAATATCAAATTTGTGTATTCAATTAATGCATACATACAATGCGGTGAAATGATTTTTTGTGTATAGCTGGAGTCGAGGAATGATTTTTTTACAATGTATACTTGAAGGTAAATGGTTTTTTGTGTACGTACAATGTTCCCGCTAATAATTTTGATAGAGAGTTTTGTATTGCATATAACTCGGGGTGGGTGATTCGTACATACAATGTTAATTAATGATTAATGAACAGAGGCGGAACCATGAGGGTCATATGACCCTGGTATTTCGGCGTCTGCCCCATAAATTTGCCTGATGCTGCCGGCTTGCTGCTAAGTCGTTGCCACCTCACGAGTCGGAGTCACGCCTTCAGCCTTCTTCTTCGCACAGATCGCAACAGTTAGGTTTTTTCTTTTTTAAAATTATATGAAACGACGTCATTTTATTTAGTAAATATTTTTTTTTTAAAAAAAACCTTTTCTTTTCTCTTCAAAATCGCAACAGGCCAGCCAACAACCCTTTTTTCCCCTTCCGCCTCTGGCTGCCTCTGCAGCTCTGCTATCCGACTCACGACAGTCGCATAGTCGTCGGCCCGCACGCCGCAGTTCCCTCTCTCTTCCTCTTGCCTTTGGTTCTCCCTTTCTCTCTCCAAGTCAGTGAGGTGATCACCCTTTTTGTGTTTCTTTTTCATATATTATAATGTTAATCTCTGTATGTGTCTCAGTGTCTACAAATAAAGATTTTTTTGCTTAATTAGTTAATTTTTCCATTAAATTAGAGATTTAGAGTTTGTTATGCCATGAATTAGAGGTTATGTGTTATTTTCATTGCATATTTGAATTGATATTGAATATTTACAGTATATTTATGATATATTGTTTGTGAAATAATTGAAATTATTGAATTAGGTTAGTTGATGAAATTATTATGAAATATTTAAATTGATGAAACTATTGTAAAATACTATAATTGGGCAAAAATGAATTTGAATATAAATTTGAGAAATGGTATATACCGATGGTATATTGATATTTGATGATATAATGATTGTATATTTATTGATTAACAATTGATATTTTTATTTATTTTAAATTATGGATAAATATTTGATTAAGCGACCAAACGTCAATAAATAAATTTTTTTACTGATATATTTTGATTCCTCTCTAAAAGCGTTCCGGTTCTGCGCACAATGCTACATGTATAGGCGTAAAATAGAATAAGAATAAACTGTAAAAGAAAGAGATGTATGCACGGCTAAACGACGAGCCAAGTACAGGAACAATGTGCCCGCCTCATTACCGAAATTGGTATATTTGTTTCCTGTGTGTTCACGAGTTTTTATTACCTTCTTATTTTCTAATAATGTCATACCCTTTTGGATCTCTAATTTAGGTGTTAGTGTGCCTTCATCAAAAAATGATATTGCAACTTCACTTGGTGTTAGATTGCCGATGAAACATGTCCAATTGGCTCCATTTTGCTCCCACCAAGTAATAGTATTTTCATTTTAATTGATTTTGAAAACCTGCTAATTAAGTATTCATAACTTTCTGTTTGTATATAGTCTCTCCTTTCCTTAATATAAGTTGTTTTAAAATTATGCACGAGTATTAATGAAATGATTATATATCATTAAATATAATATTAATTACGTATATTGTTCTGTATTACAAAAAGAAAGTGTTATTTAATGGATAGAAAATATATATTGAGTGAACCAAAATTATATTTAATATTTGGAATAATATTAGAACTAAACAATTAATATTTACTTGAAATTCTCAAACAACAAATTAATACTCCCTCGGTTCCTATATAAGTGTCGTTTTAAATGAAAAATTGATTCCTAATTAATTGTCATTTCCATATTTCTAGGAGAATTTTTCTCTTATTTTCCTAGAGTACCCCTCAAATATCTCATCTTTCCAAGTACAATACTCCTATTTAATTACAACTTTTTCTTCTACTCAATCCCAGAATACTTGCATTCCCAAAAAGGGGTAATTTAGTAATTTGATTTTAATTTTACACTTTACAAGGGATGATCATTACTCTCTTTAAAAGGTGAGTTTTGACTTCCAACGACACTTAATACGAAACCGAGGGAGTATTAAGAGATAAAAATATTTCTCTAAAACGACGAAGGAAGTAATATAGAGTTAATTCAAGTATCTTAAATATTGAATGACCCAAGTATGTTAATACTTTATCCGTTCTTTAATATAAATCGTTTTAGAGTTGTGTAATCACTCGAAATTTCGATGTCCTTGTACTAACCTTACAAGAGGGCAAAAGTGTAATCTCAGCTTGACGACAATCCCGAAGGAGGGCAAAAGTGTAATTTCACCCTGACAACAACATGGTCAAAGCAAGGATCGCCAAGCTAAGGATGGGGTCATAAGAAGCCACCACAATAATCCCTGAACCGCAGATAAACTAGTCGACTGTCCTGATGATTCTAGAAGATACCCGTCTATTTTTTGTTTTATCTTCTTGGATCCGAAAATGGTCAAACTTGATGACACAGCGTAGCCCTCGGATTTAAAAAGCTTTTCGGAATGGTATGACACGTCTCCTAACTCCTCCCGGATTGAGAGTTATGAACGTTTCAGCGGACAACACAAAAACTGACTTCGCGGCACGAAAATTGAGCAAGTGGGCCCCACCCTAGGTCAGCGACAGGCGTACTTGCGGCTCCCTCCATTGCATCTGCGGCTGCCCCTTTTCCTCTTCAAATGGACGGATTTCAACAGATCTAGAGAGAGCTTAGCATTAATTTTAGAGAGAGAAAGTTTTGATTGTAAAGAGAGGCTCGATTTTGGTCCAAAAAACCATTAAATCCAACTTAGCTTAGCATTATATATATAGATCTTGTGCATTTAAAGTGTAAAGCTCAAATTCAAGCCAAAAGAAGCTCGTTTCTTCATTCTCCGATGTGAAAAAACGAATCTTTGTACATTTTATTGTAAATATAGTTCAATTTACTAGATCTATTTCAATGTAGTGTTTATATATAGCTAGACTTGTTATTTTGTACATATATTGCGCGTTGGTTGATAGAACTATCTATTTTACCGATTAGTTTGTACATATTTAGTTAGAAATCAAGTCTTGTTACTAGATCTACTTGGATCTAGCCGAATATAGCCCTTAATCTGTTCATGAGCTTCAAAGCTCGAACCCCAATATGCTAGATCAGCTTAGATCTAGTCATTTTAATGTTTTCAATTGATTTCGGTTACTCCGTAAAGCCCTAGATCTCTATCTAGTGGTGATGGGGTCTTAAAATATCCGTGATATGGATTTCAATTAATGAATATCCTAATAACAGATTTAGGATACATTTGTATATATTTTTTTTAGTTTTAAATTCCAATTACATGCATATCAATGTGAACCTAGGAATCTCAGAGTTGAGATCCAATAATCAGATCTCGACTAGATTTTCACGATAGACTTTTTGGTTTATAATGTAATATCAAATCGCGCAAATCATTGTATATGTAATATTAGGCCTTAAAACGAATTCGATGATTTTGTCCCGAAATTAGATCATATTTAAGGCCCCGTGATAATAAAAAAATTATAATTGTGGGTGCTCAGGTCTACCGAGATGGTTTTCATGCCCGGAGATGGGCCGACCCTTTTTGATACTTTCTTTCATGCATTATCATCAAAATAATTTTCAAACAAAACAACAAAGAGATTTTATAAAATGACAAGGCATTTCGGGGTTAGACAAATCTAAGTTTAATAACTGAAAGTATCAAAGAATCTTGATTCCTATTTGGTGAAGGATTTAAAGACCTTGTTTTACCAAAACGTCATTTCAATATTATTTTGCCTAAAAAGGAACTTTTGTTTAAATCAAATCCTTCGTTCATAGGTCCAAAGAGGTAAAACACTACTTTCAAAACAACGCCGCTCACAAATAAAGGCTTAGATCAACTTTTAAAATCAAAGCACTTAACACAAGTCACATAAATATCAAAAGAATTTCCAAAATTACACACTTTATGCTTCAAAAAATCAACAAGACGCAGTAATCGTGTTTTCACGGAAGTCGAGGGGTGCCTAACACATTCCCCTCGCTTAAGCGAGTCCTCGAATTCATCGAATCTTATGCTCTAGACCAATTTTACAGTCACATATTGGACCATATTGCGAAAATCTCAAAAATTCGGATGAGTTGGTACATCCATTTGAAACTATACCGACTGACGACTCTATCTAATTCAGCACAATCATTAAAATCAAGTTTTTTAAATTCGTCAGCATTTATGTCGGTCTTTTTCTAAAATCTCACCCTTTAAATAAATTAATCGACATAGCGAAATACAAAGGGTAAGAATAATTAGGAATCGAAATTCCCAGCGTCGACAAGTTGTGCACAAGTATAAAGAAAATGATTGTAAAATATTAAATATAATATCAATTGTAAAATGATTGTAAAACATTAAATATAATATCAATTGTCTATATTGTTTTTGTATTAGAAAAAAAAGAGTGTTATTTATTGGATATAAAATAATTAAAAAATCAAAGTTGTGAGACCCCAGATTTTACGAATAAAGATTTAATTTTCTCGAAATATTTTTTTCAAAATTTTGGTGTGGGTTTGAGATAACGTTATAGTTGTGGGTAATATTTATAAATTTTACAAAGTACACAAGTTGTTATATAATATTCGATTGGTCGGAGAATATTCGTTTTAACAGGGAAAATTCATAACTGACAGCACAATCATTGGTGGACCCCATTAACGGAATTATTGTCGGATTGAGAAAACACAAAAATATTTTTATGAAAATAACGGCGGAAGTTTTACCGTTAAAACCGTTGAACTACTCGATAGTAAAAATGCGATGAATACGTGGTTGCGATAAGTAGACACAAAGGTGTTGGTTATTGATGCTTACGTGATAAGTCACTCAATTATATTCAATTATTACTCTCGATAATTCTTTTGCATCATATCTCTCATATTATTGATTCGATTATTATCACAGTTGGTATCCAAGCCATAGAAAAGAGCCCCGAGCCTTTATCTGGTGACTTCCAAGTCTTGGGATGCACCGAAGCCAGACATTCCGTAGGGGACGCCGTGAGGAACGGTGGCAAGTTGATAGGTATCATAATGAGGTGTTATCCAAGTCTTGGATGCGGGTCACAGTTGGTATCAAAGCTTAGGGATATGATCCCTGGCTGAGATGTGAGATAAGAACTAGGAGGGGAGAGATGGGGAATTCCTTCGCTAGTATGACCTACCTAAGTTTATTTGGTGTTTAATTGGTCGGTCAGAATATAGGGATAATATGTGATATGTTAATTAACTCTTGTTTTGTGGCAGTGTTTGAAAATAGCAGCTGAAAATGTTAGCAATGGAGTGAATGAGACCATTGAGACACCTTTAATCACTAACCAGGTTAATGTGATGTTAGACGAAGAAGAAATTAGAGATATCTACGTGGTGAGTGAAGAACTAATAGTTACACCCGAGCTAGTCGCAGAGGTAGCAGCTAAGAGTGAGGAAGAAGAGGAACCTGAGAAAAATTTATTAGAAGAATTTTATGATCAAAATTTAGAATTACAAAATTGTATTCATGAGTTAGAGAAGAAGAAGCGAAGAAGAAAGCATCGATTGTAGAGTAAAGAGATGCAACAATTCAAAATTGTGTTACCCGATGTGCGATGCTTGAACAGAAGCACTCTTTGGCAAAGTATAAGATATTAGAGTTGGAATCTGAGAATGCTTTGATCAATGATCTGATGAAAGCAGAAACAACTGAACGAAGGAGAATAGATGATGCGTGGGTAAAAGCCGCACGACGCGTTGATATTGTCGAAAAAGACGTCCGATCCAATAAAGTCAAAATAGATGAAATGGATTTTACTTTTTAGACAACAATTAGGAGAATCCAACATTGAATTCGGAATTACCCTGTGCAGAGCGGTCAACCCCAATTCGATATGGATCGGAGAATAATGATTCAAATCATAGATCGTGAATGTGACAAAGCACTTAAGGGTGGAATGTACCTATACAAAAAGTCAAATCCGGTAGTTTAAGTGAGAAGCGTTTGTCAAGAAACCCGAACGAAGTTATTACGTAAGTTAATTATAAACTTCATTATGAAGTCTATATCTTATTCGATACTAGTTCTACCCACTCTCAGATTTCACACTAGTTGTGTTCAACGTTTAAATTTGACTCCTGAGAAGTTAAACTTTGACTTATTGGTTGAAACTTCGTTAGGAGAAACTTTCGTTACCTCCACTGTTTATAAATCTTGTTTCAAATTGACACTTTCACGTTACCTGTTGATCTTATCTCTTTGAAAATACTTGCATTTGATGTGATTTTAGGAATCGATTGATTAACTACTCATCATATTTATATTTTGTTGAAAGTCATCTACGTGGCTGTAGTGCGTAGATGGACTTAAGATGATTATGACCGTGGATTATTCGGATAATCATGATCGTAATGTTACAAATGATGTGGTAAAAGTCATCTTTGGCCCGTAGTGCATAGATGGACTTGGTATGATTATGACCAGGGATTATTCGGTATAATCA
This sequence comes from Panax quinquefolius, assembly GCA_020205615.1. Classification (NCBI taxonomy): domain Eukaryota; kingdom Viridiplantae; phylum Streptophyta; class Magnoliopsida; order Apiales; family Araliaceae; genus Panax; species Panax quinquefolius. Next base: position 118,322,909 of record CM035168.1, read on the forward strand.
TGACCGTAATTGAAAACACGAATATTCTTGGCCCGTAGTGCATGAATAATTCGTGGTCGTGATACTATTAATCTAATTTTCAGCATTATTGGTTTTACAGTTGTATATCTTTGGCCTGTAGTGCAAAGATGAACTGTTGATTATTGGTTATACAGTTGGCCTGTAGTGCAAAGATGAATTGTTAATGAATATCTTTGGCCGTATTGCAAAGATGAATTTAATGTTTTCGACGATAAAGGTATTCAAGGTATCCTCACCTCTTCGTCATACCAGGTACGTACGTAAATTTCGAGGGCAAAATTTCATAAGGAGGGGAGATTGTGAGACCCCAGATTTTACGAATAAAAATTTAATTTTCTCAAAATATTTTTTTCAAAATTTTGGTGTGGGTTTGAGATAACGTTATAGTTGTGGGTAATATTTATAAATTTTATAAAGTACGCAAGTTGTTATATAATATTCGATTGGTGGGGAATATTAAATGCGACAAGACAATCATTGGTGGACCCACAACAAAATTATTGTTGGATTGAAAAGCGACAAAAATATTTTTATAAAAATAACGGCGGAAGTTTTACCGTTAAAACTGTTGAACTACTTTCTAGTAGTAAAAGTACGATGAATACGCGTGGTTGCATAGTAACACAGTATTGGTTATTGATGCTTACGTGATAAGTCACTCAGTTATATTCAATTATTGCTACAGTAATTGCTTCATCATATCTCTCATATTATTGATTCGATTATTGTCACAGTATCATCTGCGTTATATGATATACTATTAAATCAATAATTGAGACGACAAAGTTGTTCATATTATTAAATTACAATATTTACAATGTCTAGAAGTTCTGTCAAGGAGAGGTTTGGTCACCTAATTGCACACCAATAGGGAGAAATCCTTATTGGAAATCCCCCTCTTTCCTAGGAACAACCTGGTTGTTAAATATTGTGAGTTATAATATTAATGATGAATAAGTTCGTGTTGAGTAAAGATGAATTTAATAGTTCCATTGTGTTGGGATTATTGGTGTTAGTGGAAGTCGACATTTATTTCGATAATAATTTATGTCTGGAGGTTATATTATTCAATCGGGTATTCAGGGCACTTTTCGTGTCGGAGTACTATTCACGAGTTACTATTCATGAGTTATTATTCACGAGTTACTATTTACGAGTTACTATTTACGAGTTACTATTCACGAGATACTATTCATCTGAACAAAATATATTTTTTTTCGGTCCAAATCATTTTTAGGTACAATATTATTCCATGAGAAGATATGCTAATTTTTCAAACCGTTGGTTGAAATTATAATAGTAAATCAATATGGATCGTTGGTTTAAAGTTTTAATAGTGAATCAGTATGGACCGTTAGTTTAAAGTTTTAATAGTGAATCAGTATGGACCGTTGGTTTTAAAGTTTTAATAGTGAATCAGTATGGACCGTTGCTTTAAGTTTTAATATGGGCCGTCCGTTTAAAAGTAAATCAATCTGGACCATTCATGAATTAGTTATTATTTAGTCCATTCTCCTATAAATAGAAGCTCATTCATTCATTATTTCTTACGAATTCACTGAAACTCTAGAGAGAGAAATTATAGAGAGAAATTATAGAGAGAAGCTATAGAGAGAAAATCTATAGGGAGAAAGAAGAAGAGAAGTTTGCTACCTTTCTATTCCAATATCCAGTTTCTTCTATGGTAAGGGGTGTTATTCTTTCATATTCATGAAGAGAACTTCTGTTATTCCATTCTTTATTACTCTGTTGGAATAACCTGTATACGTGGACTACCCTATACTTGGTGAAATTCTTCTGTTATTCCATTCCTTATTATTATGTTGGAATAACTTTTGTCTATCAAAGCATCGCATACATGGTGAAATTCTACATTATTCCATTCTTTATTATTATGTTGGAATAACTTTGTTTATGCAAAGTCACCGCATACATAGTGATCTTCTTATGTTATTTCATTCCTTATTATTATGTTGGAATAACTTTGTTTATCTGATACCGCATACACGGTGAAATTCTTCTATTATTCCATTCTTTATTATTCATTGGAATATCCCATATCGGTCTTAATTTCTTTGACACGGTTCCATTATTTATTATTCCGCATTAATTATTCTATCGAATATTCTATCTCATGCGTTTTTACGGCGGGACTGGTTCCATTATTTATTATTCATTTTTATTATTCTCGGAATATCCTCGTGCATGCGTTTACGCGGGACTGGTTCCATTATTTATTATTCGCATTTATTATTCCGCCGGAATATATCTCGCCTCTGCTTTATCTTGGGACTGGTTCCATTATTTATTATTCTCGCATTTATTATTACGTCGAATATTACGTATGCATCGCGTTCTGTGGGACCGGGTTCCATTAGTTATTATTCGTGGGAATAACTCGTGCATGCAGGTCTCTATCGTCGCGTCATGGTGAATCCTTATGTTATTCCATTCTTTATTATTACGTTGGAATAACACATACATGTGGATTACCACATGCGTGGTGAATGATCATTTGTATTTATTCCTTATTAAATTGTGGAAATGATGCAGATCGTGGATTCTGCATGGGCGGTTGAAAATCCATTCATGAGCTTTATATATTCTTTATTATACTCAATTGGTTAAAGTTTTGACTTACATACTCCATGAAATTAGTGAAATATCCTTGATATTTGCGCTTCATCCAAATCTTTTTCATGGAAATATTCTTCCGAGCATTCTTAAATTTTACTCTACAAAGAAGTATCGTGTTGACAATTTGGGCGTCATTAGTTCTTGGATAAATTAATTCTTGAACTTGTTTTATTGAATTATTATGTCATTGTCATCATCCTCATGCTTATATTGTAATGAAAATCATCTTTGGCTTACATGCATAGATGGACTTAAGTATGATTATGACCGAGGATCATTCGGTATAATCATGACTGTAATGTTATAAATGATGTGGTAAAAGTCCTCGGTGGCACATGTAATGCATTGAGGGGACGATTTTTGGTATGATTATGACCGAGGATTATTCGATATGTCATGACCATTGATGATTTAATGAATATCCTTGGCCGTAGATGCGGGGATGATTAGAAGATGTGGTTTATTTATTAGTTTGAGTCTCAAAGAATAAAAGTTGATGAAAATATTTTTAAATCATAGAAGATAGTAGGTTTTATTCTCTACTGACTCTTCTAATGGATTGCTTATTTCGCAGGTTAAACTTGATGTCTATTGTATTTTATCAGTTTAACATTGTTGAAGACTATTGATAATTTATCCTGCATTATCTTAGTCATAATATTTCTTACTGGGCTAGTTGAGCTCACCCTTTCTTTCACCGTTCTCTTGTGAAATGAGAATATAGCTGGGACGAGTCGGGGAAAGGAGTGACGGTCCAGAAGATAGCATTAGTAGTCCTCACTATTCTGTTAAATAGTGTGACAATAAATATAATGAGGACTCCTTTGAGTGAGGATATTGTCTAGATGACAATATTCCTATTAAAACTCTCAGTTTATGTATTGTCGTATATTACACGACGGTTGTATAATTAAGTTTGTATTTATATTTTGTACCATGTATTTGGCGACTCAAGATGGGTGATGAATACCTATTTTTGGGGGTGTCACAAAAGTTATATTTAATACTCCCTCCGTTCCTTAATATAAGTCATTTTAGAGTAATATTTTTGTTCCTAAATATAAGTCGTTAGAGAATTTCAAGTAAGCATTAATTGCTTAGTTTCCAATATTACCCCAAGTAATAAAAATATAACTTTGGTTCTCTCACTATTTTTTGACCTATAAATATCACTCTCTTTTTTCAATACAAGGGTAATATAGACAATTGATAGTATATTTAATGTTTTACAATCATTTCCTTAATACATGCGCACAACTCTAAAACGACCTATATTAAGGAATAGAGAGAGTATTTGAGATAATATCAAAAACTAAACTATTAATGTCACAAAATCTTTAATGTCATTACAACATATTTAGTTCACATGCGATGCAATGATTAATGACGTCGAATATTCCGGTTATGGATTGTAAGACCCCAACTTATTATTTAATGAAATTAAATTTTCTCTATTTATTATTTTGAAATAGTAAGGGTTGATTTGATTAATGTGGTAAATTATGGGTAAAATGCGCAATTATTTCAAACAAGCAAGTGGTTTTAAAATATTCATTGTTGACGGAGAATACTCATTTGGTCGTGGAATATTTGTCGGACCAAGCGCGACCTTTTCGTGTGGGCCCCATAACTCTAAAAGCGGATGAAGAAAGAAACGAGAATAAGTTGGTTATAAATAACTACAGCGTGGTTATTCACAGAATTAATCTTTGTTAGAATACACGGTGGTTTAAACACGAAGACACACAGTATTGCACCAATTATTGATTCTTACGTAAGAAGGTATTACTCGATAAATTGTTACGGTAATTACTGTTCAATATTATATTTTATTGATTCAATAATTACTACGTTGATATTATTGTTGTTTTAATAATTGTCAATGCACAATATTTTCATTATCAGATCAATAATTCATATTATTTGAATAATATTATTAGATAACATTATTGGCAATGTCTAGAAAGTTACGCTCTAAGGAGAGGTTTGGTCATCTAATTACTTGGCCAAGAAGAGAGAAATCCTTATTGAAAGCCCCTTTTCCAGGAACTGCACGGTTGTCGATGATTGTGATTCTGTAATATTATTTGTGAATAATTAATTATTGATTTATATGATAAGGAAAATATTAATTTTATGTGGATATATATGGAAAAAAATTTTAATGTGACAATTGTTGAAAATTAATATTTTATCTTTTTCTGATAAAATAATTCATTTAAATATATTATTTTAATAATATAATAAAGGTGATATTTTTACAATGAATGTGGGATATATGAGTATATGAGGAGGAAGAGTATTTTTGTTGCATTAAATGATTAACACATATTTTGTGTGTCAGTAGACTCCAATTCTTGACCGAAATTTGATTATAGCCAGTAAAATTGCCCGTTTGTGAATTTTGGTCAATTTTTGTTTGGAATTTGGAAAATCTTTCTTCTGCAAAGTTGTAGAGAATGAAATTTTCTATGGAAAAGACATGTGGTTCGAATTTTTCTGATAAAAGGGCTATTTATTATGAATTATTGAAGTTCCGAAGTTCCGAAATAATTGATTTTTGGAAGTTTTATTTATTTTTTGATAAAAATGTTTTTTGTATTTTGTGGACATCATTAACATGTGCAAAGTGCTTGAAATCGAGATATCTAGAGGTGGGCTAAGAAAAATTTGATAAATATATTAATATTTTATTAAATTTTTCGCTTTGTGTTCTTCAAGCATTTTTCTATAAATAGGGTGCTTAGGTTAGAATTGAAAATCACACCGTAAACTGAAGTTTTCTCTATTTCTCTCTTTATATATTGAAAGCGATTTCTTGTATGTATTTTGATACCTTGAGTGTTGTTATCTGTACTGCAAGTTCCTTCAAAGACTATATCTAGTATTCTAGTCGAGAGTCCGCCTCTTTTTCGAGTAGAGGGATGCTATTTTCTTTTAAATGATATTATTTTCTTCAATATCATTATAATGAAATATTGGTTTTGAACTTTTAATCAAATTTGAAACTTTTTTGTGTCGAAAGTTCTTATTCACGATATATACTGGACTATTCACGAATCTGACCTTATTCATCTAAAAATAAAAATTTTTCTTTTTTAAGTCTAAAATATCTATTATGGATACTAGCTTTGATTGTATCCATGTTTTGATCATTCTTGAATTTTACTTCACTATGATTATTTATGAGGTATTTTTGGACATGAATAGTCAAATCTGAATCCTTGATATTTATTCTTTTGTTTCAATTGGATTCGTTTCCTTTAAAATATTTTTCATCATCCTCACCTAAATGATGATATTATTGAATATCTTTGGCTTTTGTAGTACAAAGATAAATGATTTTATAATGAATATCTTTGGCCGTCAGTAGTGCAAAGATGAAACAGTGTTGAGATGAACATGACCGACTGATGAATATCTTTGGCCTGTAGTGCAAAGATGAAAATTTAATTCAAGATGAATATTGATTGATGTTATAGGGATAAAATATTGACGATGAACTTTTAAATTCATAGATAATAGTAGATTTCATTATCTACGTAACTCATCTATGAATTATTATTTCCGCTGCTGATCTGAAACTTGTTGTCTATTGTATTCTATCAGATTTTTTCCTGTTGAAGACTAACGATAATTTGTTCTATATTATCTTAGTCATAATATTCTTTACTCGGCTAGTTGAGCTCACCCTTTTTCTTTTTGTTCCATTTTTCTTCTCGGGAGAGGCGAGAATGTAATGAAGTCTTAGTCGAGTACGGAATGAAGGTTCTAGGAAGTTGTTTTAGTAGTCCTCACAATTTTTGTAAAGTATTGTATCAATAATTGTAATGAGAACTTAGTTGGGTATGTATAAAAATATTTGTATTTAAACTCACAGTTTATGGGTTGTATTAATAAAGTTGTAGTTGTTTCTGTACCATGTTATTGACAACTCAGAATGGGTGATGTATACCTATTTTGGGGACGTCACATGGATGATACTACTCCCTCCGTCCCTAATTATTTGACGTTTTAGAGGTGGACACAAAAATTAAGATAATGATTGGAAAATATTAAATATAATACTCAATTATCTATAATATCCTTAAATCACTACTAAAAAAATGGACATTTGTGATGGCCAAAATTCATCACAAAAAATAGAAAAACCATCACGAAAGGTTTACGTGATGGCTTTAAGCATCACAATGTCCGTCTTGTATACGCTCATCATGAAAAGTTTTACGTGATAATTTTGGCAATCACGCAAACACTTATTGCTTTTGTGATGATTAATATAATCACATAAACACGTAATCTATTGTGATTGTCAAAGTTATCACAAAAAAACAAGACAAGGGATCACAGGTAAGAATGTGAATCTCTATTTACGTGTAATTTATTTTACTATATTAATTGTATCCAATGATACTTGTAGGATTCGAACCATCCCTCCATTTATAAACTAAATAATGAGTATATATTGCCACTACACCAAAGCTCAGATCATGATTATAATTTTAAAACAAAATATATAAGAAAACATATGTGAGTTGACTTACTTTGACTTATTAAACAAAATTACTTCCATATAAGATTTGGTGATTGCAATGATAGTCACAAATACTCGATAATGATGGTAAAATTAGTTATCACTGAAAGCCATTATATATTTTATTGTTTTGTGATGGCTTGAAAATTTCATCACAAAATGCCTTCTTTTTGTAATTGCAAATAAAAGTTGTCACAAAAAAATCTATTTTAATGATTGTCATGGCTGTCATAAATTATTATTTTGATTATTTCTTACATTAAAATATTAGTGATAGCTTAAATGCAATCACGAAAAGGGTATATCTATAAGTGATGACTTAATGCGTCACAAAAAGAAAATTTATTTTGAGTGAAAAATTTGGTCTAATTGACATGGTCATCACAATTAGAATGCATTGATTGCAAGATTAGTCATCACTAAAAGTCGTCATATATACTATTATTTTGTGATTACTTAAAAAATCTATCACAAATTACTATCTTTTGTGATTGTTTTTAAAAACTGTCACAAAATTTCGTCACGTATTCTTGTTTTTCTAGTAGTGAATCTTTTGTTGGGATATAGAGAGTTTTGTTGGGATAAGAGAGAAAGAATTTAAAGTATCAAAAAATAGGCAAAGTAATGAAGGATAATTCACTACTACAAAAAAGTAAATAGACAACGTGAAAAAAACGTTGTGGTTTCAGTCAGAAAAACGTCGTGGTTAAGGGTGTCATCTATTTAACACCCTTACACAACGTTTTTAAAACGTTGTAGTTAAGCTCAATACACAACGTTTTTTAAGAAAAAATGTTGTAAATTTGTCTTCCAAAAATTAGCAGAAGCTTAAAAACGTTGTAGAAGGTATGATTCCACAACGTTTTTTGGATAAAAATATTGTTGTTTAGTATATCAGACAACGTTTTTTAAATGTTGTAGATTAAAAAAAAAAAGGTGTGGTTCACCAAAAATAATGTTGTTTAGTATATCAAACAACGTTTTTTAAATGTTATAGATAAAAAAAAAGAAAAAAATGATGTGGTTCACCTATATACATTACCAATGCACCTGCAATATGCTAATGTCATGATATATAACCAAAATGTATCAACCATTCAAAATACATCCCAATAATACCATTCGTTTACAGTTTCAAATTATAACATCCACAAAATATATAGCAAAATATATTCATATATGCATCTCAAATTCACTTTTCAATATAAATTACTACTATATTGAATTGTGAATTTGATTACATGCATCCACAAAATAAACCAAACTATCCATAAAATTAAGCTACTACTTAAGCATGTGCAAAAAAGCCTAGTTCTCCCAAAATACGTACATTCATCTAACATATTCACCGTTAACTCGAAGCTCTACATATAGCTGCTCACGTACGTTGCCCACTCATCCCGTACTTCGTCAATTTGTTCTTTTTTTTACTTGATGTTCCAGATTTGGCTATGGTTCCCAAGTTCTTAATTAAGTCCTCCTTTGTCATGCCTATACCTCTGTCACAAATTGAAAGAATTTTCTTTTCTTTGTCTAATTTAATCTGCATATTGTATCAGGGAAAAAAAAACTCCATGTCTGCATGTTTGAACATTCGAACTGATAAAGTACAAAAACCACTAGAAAGCACTGACCTGGATCTCAAGCTTAGCAGTGTCATCTTCACCAAGAATCTCCTTGTCGGAGAGTGATATAAACCTAATCTTGTCCAGTGCCTGAATTATAACAAATGTGTGTCAAAAAACATATAAAGTAATGATCTTCCTAGCGGGTGCCTTTTCAATGGGGAAGGGCACAGCCAGGTAATAAGTCTGTCACACAAAAATCCTACAGTTCAGCATCAACTGACAAAAATTCATCAATTGAAATGACATCACAAGTGAAGTGCTCCATTAAAGATATGTTAAGTATGGGTGTATAAGAACTTGGAAATGAAGGTGATTAATGGTAGCAAATGCACCCAGGCTATTGTAACCCAGCCGAAAATATGGACTCCCAGCTTCTGCTGACATGTAAAGGGCAAGTAAGAAGCTTTCACGGTCAATCTTCTGTGGCAAGCACTCAAGAACACAGGGAATCAGGAGCACATGCCCATATTCAATAGGACTAACCTGTTAAATTATAGAAAGGCGACAGATTTAAATTTAATCTAAATTCCATCTAGGTATGATCTCTTAGAATTTGAACAAGAAAAAGTAACATATGTTAATGGCCACAACATTAGGGGAGTTCTCTGCACCGATGGAGGCGTTTGGAAAGAACTGCCTATATAAAATAAATAAAGTGTATGGAAGTTGTAGATCGTATGGAAGTGCCTATATAAAATAAATAAGGTGTATAGTGCATGTTCTCTTGAAGTTTCTACAGACTCTTGTAAAACAGATTATAAAATTACATTTTAAAATTGCATACAACAGGAAATTATTCCAGGTGATTCAGCTCATACAGACATCCCATAAACTGATAAAAGTCGAAAGTATACTTATTATTAAAAAAGAAAGAAAGTAGTGAACTATTTCTTTTTGTCTTATAACTTCTACACAGATTCACAAATATGATACATAATGATCGATGCAGAACCGTGAAAACTTGTTTCTATCTTTCAATAAAAAAAAGGTAGTTTGTTCCAGGAAGGCCCCCAATCAAATGTGTAACCAGTCAGAGTTACTAACAAACATACTGCCACTAGCTGGAATATGCAAATACCTAGGCTGTCAAAGTATTGAAAACTAGACACGACATTCAAATAAGTTAAGACAATACTTAACAAAGAAAAATGTGACAAAACTACCTATACAAGGAAAGTTTACAGTTCACTACAGTACAAACAATAAAATTGCAGAAACTAAAGAAAAACACACTTTGTGATAAAGGGAAAAAAATCTATTGATAATAGAATCAAAATAAGTTCGACAGTCAGTTATAGTAAATTACAATTTTCCTTTGAAGGGAGTTTCACAGGGAGTGCAATGTATCATTTACAACATTAGAATTGAACCAATTTATAGTATGGGAGTACAACGTATGGTATGAGGCCCTATTCATTCAATTTTCTTGACCCATGCTTAACAAGAAGCACAATTCAACATCACCAGAGACTAATTGTACAAATTCTGAACAAATCATTTTTGTTCTCCCAAATTATTACTAAGAACTAAGAAACAGGACTAATTGTATGACATAGCTGTTTTTTTTCCTGCGAGTAGGGGGTAATGTGGGTTTCCTCTTCTTCACTCTGATATTATTTTTGAATTTTAATTGTGAAGTTATATTTAGAGACATTTTGGAGGAAGTTTTGATATTCATTTCTGCTAAGAATGTTCCTTGATTTATTAAGAATGCACTAATATTTATGCATTTACATGCTATATTTCTTGTCTCTTCAACATCTAGATGACAATGTTAGACGCTTGATTTATTCTCAACCTTCTTTTGTTTATGCATCCTTTCTCTTTTCTCGTTGTGAATTTTGCTCGATAATTAAAGAGCAGAAGGATTTTACATATGCCTCAGTTAACTAGTGTTTTTGAGATCTATAAAACATCAGAATGAAACCAGAGAAGTAGAGGAACAGGACTGCAAAGAGTTGGTAATTGTTTGATATTCCATTCTTTCCTTCACTAACATTACTTGCAGTGCATATGGGGCATGGATGCTACAAATAGGATCAAGAAAAAGCAGTGTATAGTTTGCTATACTAGTTTAACTGTAGATCAGCAGCCCAATTAGGATTTTTTACAGTTATCTTGAGACTTTGTAAATAATAACATGCTCGAATTCAATGATTCTTTATACAACTATGTGAAGATTATAAAGAGTAATGCTTACCTACAAATGCTCCATTCATAAATGCATGTAAAACATGTGCAAGCGAGTTTACATGGAGTATATTTTTTTCCAAAACAAAATTGTAAATAGTTTTTCCACTGTAAGGGGGAAAGAATGAAGTTTTCAAATAGAAATATAGAACCACAACATAAAGTAAAAAAAATGGGGCATCTTAAGCATAAAGGCTAGGATACAAATAAAAGTACCTGGTAATAACAATAGTTGCGGCATATCTCATCGACTTATATCTTTCCTGAACAACCTCAAAAGCTCTGTGTAAGGACGGTGAACACTGTTCCATTTTTGGAAGTAGCTTTACTGTCTCAGCAAGAAAATCTATCATGTAAACAGGACAAAATAGTAAAAGAGCAACTGAAACCTGAAACAAGAAGAATAACATATTAGAAAAGGTTAGATATCTCATAAGAAATGCAGAAGTTATAGTTTCAACATGCCTCAAATATGTACTTTTCGGGAAGAAAACGTGCTAGAAGATTTCCCAAGACATGTGATGCAGAAAAGAGACCTGTCATCCAACTAATCACTGCTGCTCTTTTATTGTTATCAACAACATCTGCCTACAAAAGGAAAATACTATTGATTCATAATCACTTCTAGCCATAATTTAACAGTCACATGGCTGGAAATCTTACCATATAATTAACTGAAATACAGATTGTCTAGAAACAGCTATGTAACGCAATATGTTAGATAACAGAAATAGAAAGGGAGGTCACATGTAATATGTATTACTTTTTATATTGTCTAGAAACAGCTATGTAACGCAATATGGCAACTTCTAATAGAGTATGTCAACTTCTCTGTTTGTGCATAAGTGAGTAACCAAATAAACAAATTATTCTACAGAAATTTAACACTCATAATCCCCTTTTTCGAGCCCCCTCTCTTATCCGCAAAACCTTCATCCTTTCCATGATTGAAAATTACTTGCACACCAACCTTGCTCTACCTGGAGTGTAAAAGTTATGAAAAAGCTACTCTATCTCAGTTATGTATACCCAACCCCCGAGTCATATTCCAACACATCAAGACTCCATAACATCCAATTAGATGGACCTCCAATTTCCGTAGGGAACAAACCAAATTATATAACAAAAATGAGTATAGAATAGGCCAAAGGATTGACAACAATACCTTGGCAGTGGCTTCCAAGGACTTCAGATACAGCTCATTCCCTGGACTCTAGAAGAGTAACGTATAAACCGTAAAGTTCAGTCAGGCTCTAGCGCATAATGATAAACAAGAGTTAATGTATTATAAATTTAAAAATAACTAAGAAAAAGGCGACTTTCATCTACTGCTTTCTGGAAAAATTCAGATGCCTTCTCAAAATAACTCTATAAAGCAAGAACAGTTTTTTAGGATTGCACCAATGATATTAAGTAGCTAACCTATTGATATTTTGAATGACACAGATAACTGTGTTTCTCTGAGACTGAATCCCAAGCATTGTACAGCAATATGATTTAAAGTGCAGTGAGCCCATTGCAGATGCAATGCCACTAATAGTAGACAAAGTAAGTTGATGCCAGCAAGAGTGCAGTTAGACCAACACTGAGACCAGATACTTAGGCTCCTTCTCAAGCTCCTTACCAGACCGCCTATCTATTTTGGTTAAAAGTTCAGCAAACTTGACAGCAATGTGGTGGAGTCAATGATAAGCACAGCAGAGTCTGCCTGGGAAGTTCCAGTAATCAAACCTATAAAACACTAATAATAGAACGTAAGCCAACTTCTTGAACTCAAAGCATTAATTAATACTTAAAACAACAATTGACGTTATGCTTATTAGCAAATACAATAGGCATGAGCTATACAATTGAATCACTCACACATGTGGGATGTTATATTTTGTACAGTAAACAGTCATGTAGGTTCAGTAAATAATCTCAATTTCAAAGTGAAATAGTTTATACCAAAGTGAAAGCTATTATTTAATGTTTCGATATTAGAGATGGAACCAATGGTAAGTCCAAGTATCATCCCAACAGTGCAATCACTAGAAAAGATAGATAAATCTTCCCAAAAACTATATATACTGGCCAACTAATCATTATCAACCAATTGATCAAATACAAATAGCAAATCTCTTTCAACAAGAAATTGACACTGAAACAATTGCGAGATCTTAACGAATGGGAAGACCTGCAGCATAAAATATTGCTCCTCATTATTGCTTGCAAGTAGATATTTCTTACAGAGAATCCATTAGTATCACATGTGGCAATATACTTTTAAAGTTGGTGAATCTCTTAATTATTTAAAACAATGTTAATTGGTCAATAAAAAGACTTTCGGAGGTTAAACACACTTGAACAAACACAAGAGCTTATTTGGTCACAAAAGCAGGTTATCTGGCTTCAACAGAAAGCCTAAAAAATATAGCTCTGACCACTAGTAGAGCTCAAAGTTTTTAAGAATAGATGGGAGTAATTTCACTTGCACAGAAAGTGTTTTACTTGTAAAAACTATATATGAAAATGATATTCCTTCAAGCCAACACAAACATTGAAATTATAAAATTCAAAGAAATTAACTTAATCTTCTTAATTTTAAATTTGGAGATCAAAATCTGGATATCAAATGATAAGGGAAGACAGAGAGAGAGAGAGAGAGAGAGAGAGAGAGTTGGAACCTGAGCAGCCCATTCAATGACGGGAGAAATCAAACGACAAGAACCGCACCACGTGGCGACGAATTCAACCAGAACCGGACGAACGGACTTCAATACGACGTCGGAGAACTGATTCTCGTTTATCTCAGAAACGTCACCGCAAGTAATCGTCGATTTGCGAGAAGAATAGCTTTGAAAACCGAAACCTAAGAAGTTTCTTGGACTCTGCGGAGGACAAACAAGAGCTTCTTCTTCATCTTACTCGCCGGCGTAGCAGAAAACGATGAAGTCCATCTGCTGGTACTGACGAATACGTAACAGTACCCAACAAATTATAGGGAGAAACAAATATTTTTGGCCAAAACAGACCCAAAGTCAGTATTTCTAACAAACAATTGAAGAAATATACCAAAGAAATTTACCAAAGTGGTTTTCCCCAATTACCTTGCTAAAACCGAAATCTGAAGCAAATTAAGAGAAATTCTGCTCCTCAGTACTGAATACGAAGAAAGAGTGGTATAGAGGAGAGATGGGTTTTCTCTTTACAGGCTCAGAATAGAGGAAAGTGTGTACAGTGGGGTTTTTAAAAAAAATTTGGACTACATGCAACGAATGTGAGTGATCGGTGGGCTAGGGTTTGAGGATTTCGAAAATGGAAAGGGAACAAAGGAACCCAATTTTTTATTCTTTCCCGACTCTCAGGCCTCCGTGTTTTTTAAAGAAGGGTTTGAGAATTTTTTAAAAGCTCCGTGTTTTTTACCTACACAACGTTTTTTTTAAAACGTTGTCTATTTAAAATTAAAAAATTACCTTTATAAATACATAACCTTTTTTTTATATGTATATACAATGTTTTGTTAAAAAACGTTATAAAAAAAAATACTATAATATTTTTTATAAAAACGTTATTTTTTAAGTGTTGTCTATTTACTGTTTTGTAGTAGTGATTTTGGAAAAATTATCATTAATTCTCCTAGATTTGAACAAACGTCAAATAATTAAGGACAAATAAAAAATTCTAAAACGTCAAATAATTAAGGACGGAGGAAGTACTACACAACATGCAACAAAAATGTCTAAGAAAAATAAAACAAATGCCTCCAAATATTAAGTGTGAAAATTGTTGAAACAGAGATTTATTCATTATTCATTGACACCAATTAACAACATCCCCCAAAAATTATTTATGACATGTTTAATTAAGGTGACAACAATTAGAGTAGTCGACAAAACGGGTAGAACAACTTTTGTATTGTTCAACAGGAAAGTTCTTCAACTCATTGGAGTCTCCATTGAACACCTTAATTATAAATAAGAATGCGAAGTAGGGTGTTAATGAAGGTAGAAATAATGATACTCGACTTCAGATCTGAGCTCGAAAAAAATGATCCAAAAGTTTCTAATTTAAAATTGATTCGAGTCAAATATGATTTATACTCGTTTTCTGTTTAATGATACACGAGTCGAATTCGAGTATACCAATATTCGCTCACATTAGGGTTCGAGTATTTTATTTTTTTCTCGAACCATACTCGATACATACTCGATGGATCATATTTGAATACTGGTCTGATCCATACTAATAAGCTAAATATGTGATATTTGTATCAATCTTTATAATTTATAAAGTGTAGTATTAAATTGTGTAAGTTTAATTGTACTTGAATAAATCAGTGAATTGATTGTCAATTTGTATTACATTCTTTGTAATTTCTTTACATAAATAAAAGTAAAAGATTTTTATATATAAACATTAGTTCAATAATCAATTTAGTATGTAGTGATTCAGTATTAAGCGAAATGATTCCTATTCGAAACTCGTTTTGAATGCTCGTGAGTAACTCGTTTTGTAAGCGAATTGATCTTCTACGTAGGAAGTAGAGTCCCTAAAGAATGATCCGGAAATCGAAACTAACGCAAAATTAGAAATTCCTTTATCGAATTCGAAATCAATTTTTTCGAGTCGATAGAATCGAAACAATAGAGTGTTATTTGAAATTACTCGTTTTCACCCCCTAATAAGAAGGTAAAAATTAGATTGTCAAACACAAGCCTTTTTCTAATTTTACTGATTTTAAAACTTCTTAACCAAGGTACTGTTTTAACCTAACAGACAAGCTAGCAAGATGCAAGCAATTCCTAATGTCCTACTGAACTTGAAAGGAATGAGATGTATATTCCAAGTCAAGTTGACAACATTCAACATCAAGAAAGAGTATGAAGAATATTTTGTTTCAAAGATAGAACAACTAGACACACCATCGCCAAAAAATAATAGCACATATAGAAATGAAGCTATAGAAAAAACAGATGAAACACCAATAAATTAAGGAGGATTCAACAACAAACAAAAGAGAAAGCTATATAACTTATCTGATGAAACGGATGGAGAAGACCAACCTGTAACCATTGGAAACAAGATACGTTTGAATTGAAGTAATAAAGGTGGGAATGGAATGATTCATTCCTATGGAATGAAAAAAAATTATGTTTGATTCAATTGAAATGGATTGAATTATTATTATTATTATTATTTTACTATTTTCGACTGAAATTTAATATTTTTGCCCAAGTTTCATGCCCAAAGCCTTGTGAGTAGTTTTTTTTTTATCATTAAGCCACGAGGGTCTTGGGGGAGGGAGAGTATGGAATAACTCATTCCAACTAGAATGAAATGAATCATTCCAATCTCCATTTCATTCCTTCAATAAGGCTATGTTTGTTTGCAAAGTTTGAGATATGACTATTAATCTCAAGTGTGTTGTTTATTTTCAAATTTAGACTTGAGACTATTAGTCTCGGATTATAAAATGACTTAATAGTATTTACATTATAATTATAATCTCGGGATTATAATCCTAGGATTAATAGCCTTGACATTATAATCTTATATATGAATTATAATCTCGGGATTATAATTCTTACAAATAAATATAGCTTAAAAGTGTTTCCCAACTGATCCTACGAAATTTGAGACAAAGAACACTAAGGGAAAAAAAACAAGTGAAAGATCATTTTTAAGATTTATATCTGCTATATATACTTACTGTATATTTCTATCTGCTACAAATAATATTAATAATTTAATAATCTTTGGCCCAATGATATGACCCAACTTAAATAACTATGAGGTTGGGAGTTCCGTCGTTATCATGCCAAAGGAAAAGAATATTAGCACATATATATCTTGATCAAATATTAATATAAACAAAGTCCATGTTGTCTCGCGGGGTATTACACTAGTTACTAATAAAAATAAATTTTTTAAATTCAAATTCCAAATATATTTACTCTTAAATATATTCATCTCCATGACTGTGATCTGTGTGAATCTCATTTTTACCACTTAATTAAGCATTTGTTGGTAAATAACATCAAATCCAATTCAGTGATATATATATATATATATAATACATGTAATACTGGCGATTGACTATGATGTGAGTTTTTTGAATTATGACGACGGTTCACCCGTCATAGTATCCTGTAATAATTATGGCTGACGGTGAAAAGAAACCGTCATTATAATCAAAAAATCGTCATCATAACTAACTATTATGTATTACAAGCAGTACATACATTTTCCTCATATATATATATATGTGTATGTGTGTGTGTGTGTGCAGTGGCGGAACCAGAAGATATTTTAAGGGGGGTCAAAATTTGCTAACCCTGACTTTTAGCCCAATCCTTTAAAGAACTCCCAAACAAAAAATAATATCATACTTCTAATATCTTATAATATATAAACGATATATTGAAAAAAAAAAACAACCATGAAAAAAAAAATCAGCCATGTTTTCCTTTTATATAATTTATCCACTACAAATTTCATTTGCCCCCTTCTATTTATGTCATTCTTCAATCCACAACAATCAGCCATGAAAAAAAAATAAAAAAAACAAAATTGATCATCATCCACATTCCACAACAAGTATAAAAACAAAATCATAAACCTGTTACCTGTAAGAGAGTGAGCAGTGGGCAGTGGCGGACCGCCTGCGACGGGCGGGCGACGGCAGCCGGCAGGAGCAGACGAGCAGTGGTCAGTGGAGGCAACCGCGGAAAAGGGAACTCAAGGAAGAGAAGAGATTAAGAGAATGTGAAAAGTGCTAAAGAAGTCCTACACCAATTTTTATTTTTTTTTAAATGAAACGACGTCGTTTCATGTAAAAAAAAAAAAAAACTGCAAATCTGAGAGTCAGATTGTCGTCTGTCGGAGAAGAAGAAGTTGAAGCCGGAGCTCCTCGCGCCAGGCGGCTGCTGCCCCCCTGCCCCCCTCCTAGTTCCACCCATCGCTTGACCGGCGACCGCCTCCCTACCGGGGTCAACTGTCCACCGCGCCCCCCTAGTTCCGCCTATGTGTGTGTGTGGATCCCATCTTTAAAGAATTGTTTCAGAATAAAGGTTTTTCGCCATTAATTGTATTAATTGCACCAAAAACTTGAAATTACATAGCAATCATGCCTGTGTGTTAATTTCATATATATATATATATATATATATATATATATGATTAACATGCATGCATTCCCAAAATACTAGTATTAACTATAGTAGGTAGCTAGTACATAAAACTTCATCATATTCTGTATGATCAGATAGGTTCCACTCCACTGATGATGGCCATTTCTACGAAATCCATGAATTAAGTTCATCTGCAAAGACAGAAAAATCTTATATACGCTGAATGAAACTCCTTATATACTCTTAAAGAAGTATGTAAAAGTTAAAACATATATATATATATATATAGTGTAATTAATTAATATTGTTAATTAGTACATAATTAAAAATGGTACTGTACGTACCTTTGGCAATTAAGAAGAACTCAAAAACTTCATAATTGTCACGGGGCATTGTAGCATATTTGAGGCACATCAAGTCCCCCTCACCTAGACAGCGCATATCATCCCATCCAAGAATGTACATGTCTTCCATTTTCTTCTTCAGAAAAGTGCCGGAACCACAAAATGAAGAGTTCCTGCTCATCATTTCATGACCAAAACAACTGTGCTTTATCATCTTAATATGGAGCACCCTTCCCTTCCTCTCAAGAATATCTTTGACTATATGAGGTGCATGAGCATAGATATATTGCTCCACTTCCTCTCTACATAAAATCAGATGCTTTTTCTCTATTTCTTCCGCTGTAATGCTTCTACACATCCATATAGAGGGATCACTTATATGACCACCTGCAGCTTCACACATTTTTCGATATTTAATTTACTACCTATCGATCATACTGTAGCTTAGCTTTATATAGATTTTTTTTTTCTTTCATTTTTAAGGCGCCAACTTTTAAGTGATTGGAAATTTATTTTACATTTAAGCCAACACACTAATATATATTAGTATTAGAAAATTGATATTTTCACATAGTCCTCTCTGAGCATATACTGTGTCCCACCTTCAAAAATGCATGTGGAAATAGTGATCCCCTATTACTAATACTAGTTATGGGATATAGATTAAGCGAATGAAATAAAAGTATCTAAAATTTATTATGTACTCTGATAAATAAGGACCAAGTTATTGTAATATAATGAATTGTGATGTGTGTATATACATATATAGTTTTCTAGATTTTGTTATTTATTGTTAGATTATATCATTAATGTACACAATTACGTAGATTTTTTTCCTGGATAACCGTTTTAATGGGATCAGATTATGAACTATAATATATTATTCAAATTTTTTTGAAAAAACTATGAGAATCCTACTTTTTGTTATATATATATAAAGCAAGAGTGGGACTAATTTTACGATAAGATTAGGAAATTTATATTTTCACATAAAAAATTGATATTTCCACATGATCACTCTCACATGAATAGTGAGTGGATCGCGAGAGCAGATCCTCTGTCCCCAAATTTCCTGTCCCCCTTGTGTCCCCCCATTTAAATTTTGACACATGTCTTTTTATTTAATTTTAGAATTAATTAGTGTTAAGTAAGAGACTAGGTATCAAAATTTAAGTGGAGGGACACAAGGGACAGGAAAATTGGAGACAGAGGATCTGCTCTTGTGGATTGCACCTCCATATGAGAAAAAAATATCATTTTAATATATGAAAATATCAATTTCCTAAGATTAAAGGACTGTAATTTAATATAAAAATAAATAATACTATCGTGGATTTTCTTAAAATTGTTATTTCCACAAATAAAAATTAATACTTCTATAAGTTTTTTGTCATAATTAGACCGACCACTTATTATTCACGTTAAAAGATCTTTTGAAAATATTAAGGTATTTATATGTACATTCTAAATTGATAGTTGCACATTGTATATACATTGTGATGGTGTACATTTATTATGCAGTACTAACTTTTGGTGTATTTTAAGGTGTGCAATTATCAATTTATAGATTACATTTTTAATATATTTCAGTCTTTGAACTGTTTGATCAAAAAAAAAAAAAAACAATCAAATATTAGTGTTACTTATAGAAATATCAAAAAAATGTTGTTATTTTATTACACATACCAATTTGCTAATTTGTAATTTTGACCATCATACCTTTACTTTATTAAATCTAAATAAAATTTAACATCTGTAATACAATTTTGGCTTCCCATTGATTTGTCTATGAGATACATTTGAATCTTACTATAGTGATTTATATATGTATACCAAAGATTTTGAACAAAATATTTCATAAAGTTACTAATTCTATTTACAATATAATTCAATCAGAAAATTAATACTCCCTCCGTCCCAAATTAATTGCTCAGTTTTAACTTTTTAAAGTCAAATTGACCATTTTTAAAACTAATCTTTTTACTATTTTTGCTAAAATATAAGTGAAGAGATTATAACCAAAAGAAAGTATATACAATTTATTACTAATCCCAATTTTTATAATTTTAGAAATATATTTATATATGCTTAATTATTAATTCTAAAAATAGTCAATTTGACTTAAAAAAGTCAAAACTGAACAATTAATTTGGGACGGAGGAAGTATTAATAAAGCAATATTACCATTGTCAATATATCAGCTTAAAATTTAGGAGAGCACTATTTTTACACGTGTTTTTGATATTTCTACATTTTTCCTTCTCACATGAAGGCGAAACCCATTATATACTCATGTGAGAGAGAACTACATGAAAATATCAAAAATACATGTGTATCAGTTCCCAAAATCTATGCCACTTTGAGAAAAACGACAACCACGATTAAGGAAAAGTATAGGGAACATTACTTCTACATGTGTTTTTAATATTTCCATATGGTTCCTTCTTACATGAAAGTAAGATTCACTGTATGCTCATGTTATAGAGGAATATGTGAAAATATCAAAAATACATGTAAAAATATCAATCTCAAAGTATATTACCAGTTCTAGGACCTACTGCATTAATGCATGATTTTTAAACATCCATTACGTTCTTCTAAAAAAATTATAAGTTATCGATTTATAGTGTCAGATAGATTTTGAATAGAATTTGCAGGAGAAATAGAGAGAAGGAAGATAGATTGGGGAAGAAGTTTTAATTCATTTTTATTGATATCCTCATTCAGTACAAATACTTAGATTTTATATAGTAACAATGTAAAAAACTAGAAACTAATCCTATCCATTGAATTTAAGAACTTATCTCAGCCCTTGGATCACTTTAACAACTTAATCTACTTAATTTGACAAGTGAAATTTAATTCGTTACAATACTCCGGTCTTCAAAACCACCTTGTCCTCAAGGTGGAAATGCTTAAAAATTTCCTTGTATCCATAGTTCTTGATATTTGGACAGCCAACGCAGTTTAGGTACTGCAGCAAACGATTCAGCTGAACTAAAGAATCTTTACCATTTTGAGAAAGTAAGTCAGATGAACCACAGCTTAAAGCCAGGTCAGGTAGTTGATCAGAACCACAACCCCAATTGAGGTCATGCATGTTTACACATCCATTCAAGCTCACGTGAGTTAAATGTGTACAACAAGTAAGAAGCTCCTCAATAGCAGACTGGCAAAGAGTTCCATATGACAAATCCAACTCACAAAGCTATGAGATAGCACCATTTTTGTAAAGAGGCTCCAGTGACGAGTCATTAAGATACTTGCAAGCTTGCAATTTTAGAACCTTTAACTACGAACAGGACTCAAAAACAGGCTGCAAATTCATCAAGAAAGTGTAGGACAGATCAAACAGGTTAAATGAGGAAGCGAACGCAAAGAGGAGAGTCCATCAGAACCAACAGAAGGGCATGACATTAATATTAATGATTGAATGAGAGAGCAAGAAGTTGCCGACAAGCAGTCGTCTTTGAGTTGGCTACAAAACAGGCATCCAAAGAAGTTCAGAGAAGGCAATTAATGGATGCTTCAGATAATACACCCCATCCTTTCAATTCAAGCAACACCATACGTGCTGCTTCGATATGGAGAGAATTTTGTTTGAGACAAATTCCCAGATTAAGTGACTGAAGACCAACAGAGATAGCTGATACATTAATGAGAAGGGCCACCACTGCTAAAAAGCACGCAACATTTGTAAATACCAGGAAAGCAATCAAGAACTCAAGTTTTCTCACCCCATATTGTTGTAATGCTAGTAGAACCAATGTACTAAGCCCTGTGAGAAGAACACCAATTCACACTGGTATATGGTATAGCATGTTCAAAGCAAATGTTGTTCCAATTACTGTCACAACCCCCAAGTTTGCTGCCATGGATTGGATAATTAAATAAGCGTATGAAGCCACTAATATGATCCAAAGTAACTCATACTTGTACTGAGCTCCTGACTTTAGATCGGTTTCAAAGTTTCGAGGGTCAATATATACAATAAAAACAAGAAATCCTGGACCCATGTAAGCAAATAAGCTCTTCCATCTTGTCTTATCAGGTTAAACAATCTGGTTAGAATCAGTATTCTCGATGAGCAGTGCATTCGAAGAAGAATTCCCATTTTCCATGTTGGTCATGAACTGCGGTTGGGTAGAAGCTGAGGCAGCCATATTTTCCAATAATCTTAACTCTTGTCACTAAACCCATTCTTGAATTGATGACTCGGTTTCTGCAACATTATTATCCCCCCCTGTTGACAATCACATTGTCTTCAAGGTGACATTTAAGAGTGCTTCTGCATTCTTCAGCAATAGGTAGCAATATTATTCCCCCCGGACCAAATATAACACCCCAATATAGGCCACTTTCCTTTAATTCGGATGTCCAGATGTTGTCATTCCTCTTTTCTTCTGCTAAGAACCATTGGATATCATCTTTTGCATTCTCAAATTTGTTGCTAAAATTGGAGACAACCTGAAGGCCAAGGCAATGATGGTATTCTTCTGTCTCGTTTATAAAAGTACCTTCCTCCGGAAAGGAACACATAAGCAACAATGACTCCTTACTATAGTCAAAAGTCATGTACAGGTAGTACAGTACACATGCGCCATTTGTGATTAGATAATCCAATTCTATCAAGAAAAATGTTCCTGCTCTGTTGCTTGTGGCAACAAGTATACAATACCACATGCTAATGCAGGCCCAACCTTTCAGCCATACATGAGAAGAGGAAAGTTCCATGGAATAATCTGACCAGCAACACCAATTGCTTCGTGCAAAGTTTGCGCATGATATGGCCCATCATCAGGAACAGTAAGACCATGAATATTATCAGCTCAACCTGCATAATATCGAAATAATCGTGCTACCATTGGTATTTCAATATTAGTTGACTGTTCATATGGTTTGCCATTATCCCAAGTCTCAAGCGCGACAATCTCATCATTATGCTTTTCCAGCAAATCTGCAAATCTAAACATTATTCTTGATCTTTCATAAGCAGTCAATTTTGGCCATGGTCCTTCATTAAAAGCCTTTCGAGCAGCAGCTACAAATCGGTTAATATCTTCTGCGTCACCTTCAGAAACTTGTGATCAGAGATAACTGAAGTTGGCTCCGAAAAGAACAAAAGCATTGTCATTGCTTTTCAACAATTCAACATTCTTAATACCCATTTCTCGTTCAGGACCTTTGTCAAACACCTTCTATGCATCCATTGCTACAGACCTCCTTTCATAGCTGTTATCTATATCAATAGGCTTCACAGTCCGAGGATCCAATTTGAGTTTTATTAGTGTTCCACCATGTATAAGCAGACCATATTCATCGGGAGGTTCTGGGTTAAGGCCACCAATGTATCCATTTCGTTTTGGATTTTTGTCAAACACATTAACCGCAATAAGAAACTTATCTTCCTTCAGATAAAAGAGATAAATATTCTTAAAAAATTATTACATCCATTATGAAATTAAAAATATATTTTGACTTTTTATACAAGTTTTGAAAATAATAAAAATAATAATTCAGTTTACGATTATTATATTTGTTTGTATCAAAATTAAATAATTTTATATTAATTTTAAATTTATGATCTTACAAATTTATTTTTAAAAGTTAAAATGCTTTCTAGTTATAAAACAGAGATAGTACTATTTCTATCATAACAATAATTTTATAATTTAACATTTTCACAAAATATTATCTACCAATCTTATTTATGAATAGTGAACATAACGTTGTGAAAATCTCAAATTATTTATAAATCTTACTTTTTATTAATATGAACGTAATCTCGTAAAATTGTTAGATTTTGAAAATATCGATTTCAATTTCCCATTGTTAATTATTCCCTTCGTTTTTAGAATTAAAAAAACAATTAAAAAATATTAACTATAACATTAATTGTATACGATACCGTTGACGTCACTTATGTCTCTCTAAGCTGTTTCCAACAATATACTCCTAAAAAACACTCGATGTTTACTTTTATTTTATTTCTTTTTCTCATAAAACACCTATAAGGGGCAATTTGAGAACACCTAGATTTAGGAATAGAGGGAGTATAAACAATTAGATGGTATTATGGCCGTACCCGCCGACGGCAAAACAACTGGCGGTGACAGTAGCCTGCTTCGTCACCGGCGCAGCCCTATTCGCCGTCGGAGTTCAACAATCTTTCGCCAACATAGCCCCTCAACAAGCTCGAACCAAAGCTCGTAAAGACTTCGTTAAAGACCGCCTTCGAAAGCTCCTCCAAGATTAGACACACTTTTTATGCTATATTTTCCACTGTCCTTCAACCTTTTTCTCGATCATATTTTAGGTATGCTCTCATGTACGTTATCCACCTCTCTTATGATTGTGTGATAAAGTAGTACAAAGTAACATTTTAGGGTTTTGTATCAATATCTTCTAGGGTTTTGTTTGAGTATTTTTCTACAGTTAGTGTTCACATACCGTTTATTCTTGTTTAATGGAATTTGTTTATCTCAGAGGTTTAATTTTCACTCCTAATTCCATTAATTTGATTTCCTAAATGATTAGAGAATTTGAAAAGCTGATAGTTACGAATTCCCTTTTGTTGCACATGTAGTTGCTAATATGCTTCCGGGTAAGAAACAGGTGCTCGAGTCATATTGAAATTGTAGATTTAATTGGTAAGTTTTGGGATCTGTTGTCAATTTCTTTTATGAATGTTTCTCTTGAATGATATGGGTATTTGTGAATTTGTTATATAATTGCTTAATGTTCCCGCTTTTGAGAAGAATTGCTAATTAATCTAGCCTTTATGTGGATTCTATGTTTGTTCATGGGGCATTGCACAGAGTGCTTCAAACTGAAAAAAGGTTACTTTTTGGATATGTTTTGATTTCTGGACATGAGATGGACTTATTGAACTTTTACTTTTGTGAAAGGTTCATGCTCTGCTTAGCATCTGAGTGTTTGATACTGGGATAAATTTGTTACTTTGTTATTCCTTAAAATGGATTTAGGATGATGAAGCGGAGAGGATATGGTGCATACTCCTTTATTTAACATACATTCCTCAACACCTTTAGCGACGGACTGGGTGACAGTTCGGTCCTTCGCGTATATCAGAGAACCGTCGTTTTAACTTTTAGCGACGCATCGAACCGTCGTCATAACATATAAACCGTTTATCTGTTTATAGCGACGGACCAAACCGTCGCTAAAGGTGGTAAGCAGGGTATGTAAAATAAAAGGGTATGTACCAGAAACGGACTAGATGATGAAGACTCGGTATATTATATTTTCTAGGATCAATTACCAGGGAGTAGGAACGGTCTTGAGCTTATGTTTTCACTAGTTTAGGATTAATTTTAAGTGTGTGATATACTTG
This sequence comes from Panax quinquefolius, assembly GCA_020205615.1. Lineage (NCBI taxonomy): Eukaryota > Viridiplantae > Streptophyta > Magnoliopsida > Apiales > Araliaceae > Panax > Panax quinquefolius. The sequence continues at coordinate 118,348,729 of CM035168.1, forward strand.
GGGATAAATGTTTTTTTGGTCACTCTACTTTAGGTCAACTTACAAATGTATAACTCAACTTTTTTGTCTTACAGTCAACTCATTGTATTTTATTTTTCTAACACAAATTTGAATTTCCGTTAGTGGGGATAAGTATTTTAACGGAATAATGACGTGGAAATGCCACATATTTACTGAATCATAGCTGGAAACTTCTTTTTGACATGTAAATTAATGACCACCTAATAAAGATCAACCCACCACCCATGAATCCATTAAACCACTAAACCGACCCAAAAATTTCTATTCAATAATATAATAAATTAAACATAATATCAAAATCCATTTCATCTTCTTCATCTGAAAACCCAGGAAAAATTCCCAACCAAAATAACTCACAACCCACTGTTCATCATCTTCTTCTTTCCAAAACAAAATTTCACCAAACAAAATCATCTATATACATTAAATTTTCAAAAACAAAACAAACAAAATAATTAAAGAATCTGTAAACCAACAAAATAATTGAAGAATATGTGATTGTGAATTTACATATCTGACCGTTATTGGTGAGCTTCAGATCTTGGAAAAAATCGACTGACCCGAACGATTGCAAGGATGAAGTTGACGATAACGACGACGACGACGACAACACCTCATAAAATTATCTTCTTGGGCTCTTTTCAACAAAGATGTCAATTTCACCCTTCAACACTCATCATCATCAATCCCAGATGCATATATACATAGATATATATACACGATTATATAAAAGTGCAGGTACGAAAAGGGAGAGTGTAAAATAGACGAAAATTTTCGTAAATTAATTGGGTTTCTTCCAATAATTATTACAAATTTCAGTTTTAAACAACCACTATTAGCATTCCAACAAAATCAAACACTACCCGTATAATAATTAAAAAAAGAGAGTAGAAAATGAGAAAAATGCAAGTATACCTTCAGATCTTATTGCCTTTGCCTATCCAATATCATTCATATTCGATTCCTATTCAATACATAAACTCTAAATCAAGCCCACCCCATCATCTTATTTCAATCAATAACTCATCTTTCACAATCATTTAGGGGTTTTTTTAGTTACTAACCGAGGTATGGAGATCGATCCAAAAGAGGCATCAAAATCCAATCTTTCCTCTCTAGTTTGAAACTTCTTATGTTTCCAGTTCCGCAGTCTACCGCTGTTGGCGGCGATCCTTGTTTGGAATCTCAAACTGTGGTATGATTTGGGGGTGAGTTTTCAGTTCTCTGTTCTAATCTTGAAGATGTTTTTTTTTTCTTTTTTAAAATTAATCTTGTTTGTTGAGTTAGAGTAAAGGGTAAAAAAGTATAATAAAAAAATGAGTTGGAAACTTTATTGTTTTATATTATAATTATTATTATGTTCAGCATACAAAGGCCACATTGGATCATTATTGCCACATCAACTTTTTTTTTACAACTCAGCAGTTTATGTGTCAAATTCCGTTTAAAGTCAAAGGATTTAACGGTTTTTGTAACGGTTTGTAAGAAAAGTGAAGTACAGTGAGTTGACTGTATTGAAAAAAGTTAAGTTATTCATTTGTAAGTTGACCTAAAATAGAGTGACCAAAAAAACATTTATCCCGATATACTCTTAATGCAAATACTTTAGAAAGTTGTTGTGCGGGCAGCTTTAAATAATTCTAATTTTCATAACTACCTGTCCGATAATTTTGTGTGTTTTGTCCCTTTCATCTTCATAGATTTCAGTTCTAACAGAAGGTGAATATCCCTTGCTTTCGTGTAAACTCATTTAACTTTAATCACCATATGGTCCATATCAATTCATTTTTCAGTGTGCTGTCTTTTATTGAACTGATCTTTATGCTGCAATGAGGGAAGACTAAAAGATTGACCTTGTGCTTTTCAGATTATTAGTTGTACTGTGGTTGTTTACTAGACATTTGCGTACTTACAAAAATTCTTACGGGTCTTGATTTGGGGTTATGATCACCAAATGCTTCACTGTCTGAGGCCAACAGCAGCAGCAGCAACCCCAAATTTTCATCCTTCTTCACCATCTTTGAAAGGTACATTCCATATTAGCTCTTTTAATTTTCTTACACTGCAACAATAAGTAAGTTCTTAACACATTTTTTGTAATTGTCAATTGTATTGTAGGAAACTCAAATGAGGGTACTCCAAAGTCAAACTCTCAAATTTCTCCTACATTCAATCTCTCTCGTGAATACACGTCTGCTGTGCAAACCAGTTCCTATACTGAAATATGGTCCAAGTTTCACCCTGACAACTCTTCTTTCCAAGAGATAGAATCAGAGCAATTGGATGGCCCTGAAGAAGAGCAATTGTTAGCACAGGTCCTTCACCCAAATAAAGAGCGTGTCGAAGAGGCACTTCGATTTGCCAAACCCTGCACCCTCACCTGCCTTGTCTCTGCCTACTTTGATCAAAGTGAGCACACCTCCCGTCTGTGCCTCCAACTCCAACATGGTGTCCAGCGTGCCCACTCTCTTTATGCTCGTCTACACAACCTCTTTGCTGTCCTCCCCCTTGAATCTGAGTCCCTTAACCAGTCACAGTGTGACCGGGCCTTAAACATCTTCCTTCAATTTGACCGTCTTGAGAACCCCTTCCCCCACCCTGACTCTCACAACAACTTTAATGAAATGCGCAACTGCATCTCCCAGCTCAAACAACAACTTGATTCCCACCTCTGCAAATCCAACTCTAGGATCCGTCTCCTTCGCCGTGCCACTGCTGGAGGTGCCATTTGTTTAATTGGAACTGCTGTTGGTGTTGCCATTTCTGCTGTAGCTATTGCCAGCCACACACTTATCGCTCTTGTTGCCGGCCCTGTCCTCTATGCATTCATCCCCTCGAAGATGACTAAGAGAGAGCTGGCTCATTTGGCACAACTTGATGCTGCTGCTAGGGGCACATATGTCCTGCACAATGATCTTGATACCATTGAATGCCTGGTGACTTGTTTGCACGCCAAGATTGAAGGGGACAAGCTTCTAATTGGCCTTGGATTGGAGAGGGGCAGTGACAAGCATCTTATCCTGGAGGTAGCGAAACAGCTTGACAAGAATCGTCTCAATTTCCTCTGCCTGCTCTCGGATCTGGAGGAACACTTGTGTCTCTGCTTTGCTGCAATTAATCGGGCCAGATCACTACTCCTGCAAGAGATCCAACATCAAATTCATTTGTCCTAACTAATTTTACCTGATGTTTTTGTTTTCATTAACTTGTATATTTGTTTTTATTATGATTACCTGTTCTATAGAATAGATCCTACCAATTTTGACCATCCTGATTCCCGAGGAAGAAATAAAGTCATTACTTTTCTTTCTATACCATCTTATGGTATCCTGCTTGCTTGCTTGATGTGAATACAAATACTTATCCCACTCTTTAATTACCAGCCTCCCCGCTCCTGGTTATCATAATCATAGCAATTAAGGTACTCCATCGAGAGTCCATTATTTCCTAATAACCAGGCTATTTCATATCTTCTTCTTTTTTTTCAGTTTATTATATAATAATAATAATAATAATAATAATAATAATAATAATAATAATAATAATAATAATAATAATTTACGTGCTTATTAGAAAAATAAGTCTGGCTGTCATTTCTAAATTGTATCCATCCAGCAGCATCATTTGATCAAATTAAAGATTTTGCTAGTAGAAATGGTTCGGGCTGTTCCCTTCCAGGAACCAGTGCAGATTTGCTAGAAATCTGTTTAATTTTGTTCCCAGTTTCAAAGGGGGAACCAAATCAAAACTAGAATGAGAACCTCTTTGAGATTGAGATGTGGTTCAGTTCCAGATATCTAAATCTCCTAAGTACTTAATTGGCACAAAAATTAAGTTAATTATTTTTCCTAATTATAACAAATTAAGTTATTTTGAACATAATTTAATTATAAATTAATCTTTCTTAGTGTGCGTTAAACAAGTTAACATATTAATAAAACACAATACAAGTTAACATATTAATAAAATAACAAACAAGTAAGCATATAAGCTAATTTTAAATCATAAAGGAAACATACAAGATTATAAACAAATATAGATCAAGAGCATTCCTTTTTAAATAACATTTCTTTAATAAAACTACGTCTACTCTTAAAAAAGTGTGGTCCCATTTACTTCTTTTTTATTTACAAAAATGTCACCCGATCCCACTTATTTTTTTTTTTTTTTTATAATGTGAAATATTTTGTCCGTAGCCCGACTAAACTGTTCACCCCGAATCAAGCTTTTTATACATATTTGCACTCCCATAACTATTTTTATTAATTTGACAAATTAAAACTAATAGTATTCGAACTAGGACGTTCGAGTCTAAGGGGGTGTTTGATAAAAATTGAATGAATCTGAATCTGAATCTGAATGAGCTGAATCTGAATGAGTTGAAACTGAATCTGAATGAAAAAAGTTGTTTGATAATTGACATATCTGAAACATCTGAATAACAAAACTTTATTAGTTTACCCCTCTGAAAAAATTCAAAATTGTTGTAAATTTATTTAATATTACTTAATATAATAGTTAATATTTTTTAAAAAATTTTAAATTTTTTTTTACTTCATTCAGCTGCTCATTCAGCTAAACAAATATGTCTTAACCATTCAGCTCGTCCATCTTACCGATTTAATCATTCAGACCAAAATAAATGTACTTACCGATTCAACCATTCAGATTCAACTGTATTCAGCTCTAAACAAACACTCCCTAAGTCTGTCATTCTCTCATTCTCTCATACTATAAAAATAAAACATAAAAAACAAATAACTTAGAATTACAGACATCCTTATCCTTAAAAAAAATTAACAAAGAAGAATTAGGAAAAGACTGGGGTGACAACTATCAAAATGAAATGAGAACAAATTAGAGGCTCGATTAAGTGGTCGCCGACTTCAAAGCGATTCGAAATTTCATTTCAAATATAAATGAGTCGAATATGAAGACATTTTAAAGTTCGATAAATTACTCGAACCTTCTCAAATTATAATTTTCTAATTATACTTTGGATCATATTATTGGAAAAAGTTTAAGCTGTTTAGGTTTCGATTCGAATTGTCTTTCGATTTCGATAAATTAAAATGAGTCTCAATCAAACCTTATTTTATACTAAATAAATTTTGTGAACCAAATCTGAGCAACTCAATACTCGTATCCCTCAATTCGTTTATACCTCAGTGACAACCAATAATTTGTTGACAGCCTCACATGGATTTTGATGCTACAAAACTACTGTCTTTTTCATATCCTTTTTGCTTACCCAATCCCGCTCATGCGTATCTTGTACTACTCACTGATTACAGCTACTGCATCTACATTACATTACGATTCTTAAAGAAAGTAGCCCATCCCCATAGTATCTTCTACCAAATAGAGCTATGAAATGCAAATCAATCTATCTCATCTGTATCTATCCCCTCTCAGAAAAGATACTCCATATTTTCCCCCTTCCTACGCTTAGGATTCTCACCACTTTTTCCCTTTATCATTGTTCAATCAAATTTCAACAACTTCGTATCTATGTTTAATAACCCCAATTAATTTCAGAATCAATCAAGCCTTGAACCAAGCTGTGCGAGGCAGAATTTTCTAGTCTATACAAGTACATTTCTTGTATAAAGTCTGAGCTTTAAAAGAAAAAGCCCAAAGAAAAAAGGGTGAAAATGCCGAGGCATAATCGGGTGATGGAGGGTTTGATCCACGAATCTTGCAAAATCCGGAAAAGGGGTTGCTCATCATCTTCTTCAACTTCATCAAAAGTTCACAATTACCGCTTTAAACGGGCTATTTTAGTGGGTAAGAGACTAGGGGGAGTTGGGTCCAGATCCAGCACGCCGGTTCCGACGTGGAAGACGACGGCATCTGTGCTGCGTGGCGGTGCCGTTGAGTCGCCTAACTACGACAGTGGTAGGTCGATGCCGGTTTCGGCCAGGAAGCTGTCAGCGACGCTGTGGGAGATGAACGAAATGCCGTCGCCGAGAGTGATGGAGGAGGAGAAGAAGTTGTTAAAGAGGAGAGAGAAAATGAGGTCGGTGCTTTCGGGTTTACTCCCTCCTCATTTGTCTGATCCCTCACATAGTCCTGCTTCTAGGGTGGGTATTTATTTTTTCGTTATACTTACATTTATTTATGTGCATGGAAAATTAGATTTGTTTGATTTATGTTCTGTTAATAGGAAATTGGTGGAGAAAGTGACATATGGGCCTCTTTTGTTTCCATGTTTTTTAGTATTTATTTATATTGCTGTGGTTGGTAAAGAAATGTGAGAAACAGGGAGGTGGGAATTATGTCCATTGGATTATGATAGCTTCATTTGAGAATTTTCTTCTTGCTTTTTTTTAAATGTTGTTTTGACTCGATTTTATTTGTGTTTGTTTAAATTATCCTATCTGGTTATGATTTTCAAAGAATTAAAGAGTTTAGACTGGTTAGAGGATTTGTATATACAGAGTAATTTGCATGCGGTTAATACATTATGATAACCAGTTTCTTGGACTTATGAATTCCTGGCCATCTCTGTTACAATTAGTTTATGAGTGGTATTATGCCAAAATCACTTAGTTCCTGCTCGCGAAGCTATCATTTCCAAGTTGAAGAATTGATTTATGGACCAAAGTATGTAATAAATATGTTTTTGGATGTTCAAATTTTGGGGGTTGCAGTGTTTCATAACAGTGTGTGTAAGTGCATTGTTCACACATCTGTGTATCTGCATGGTGATTTCTAACTTTGAATTTTCCCTACAATGTGAATTTTCCCCATCAAACATGTAGAGAATGGATGGGTCCGTAACAGGTAGTCACCAGAGGACGCCCTTGGTCACTCAGAGGCATAGACTTGCAGAACGAACCGTTGGCGCTGTGGATTCTCTTAGCAATGCCAGTTTAATGGAGGTAATGTGGATTCATTCATTGAACGGATCTTTTCTCTTTAATTTAACTATATCCCTGTCACGTCCATTAGCTTGAATATGAAGCTGAATAGATTAAAAATTTATTCACCGTAGCTTTATACTGCAGACTGAAACAAGATCCCAAGCCCAGACTCCGAGTGGGTCCATAGTTGGTGTTAGGGCCCGTTTAAAGGATGTTTGTAATGCTTTGAGCACATCGAAAGAGTTGCTGAAAATAATTAACCGCATTTGGGCTAATAACGTGACACCTACATCGAGTATGTCCCTTGTCTCTGCCTTGCATGCTGAGCTTGAGAGGGGTCGTCTGCAGGTAAATCAGCTTATTAAAGAACAGCGGTCGGAGCAAAGTGAGATCAATTATCTTGTAAAATGTTTTGCTGAAGAGAAGGCATCATGGAAAATTAGACAGCAACGAGCAACTGAGGCTGCTATCGAGTCCATTGCAGGTGAACTTGAAGCGGAGAGGAAGCTTTGGCATCGATTTGAGAGCTTGAACAAGAAACTTGGAAGGGAGCTATCCGAGACAAAAGCGTCATTCACTAAAGCAGTGAAAGAACTAGAAAGCGAGAAGAGAGCAAGAGAGATAATGGAGCAAGTATACAATGGATTAGCTTCAGATATTGGTGAAGATACTGAAGCGGAAGAGCTGAATGGGAAGTCTGCAAAAGTTCATGAAGAGGTTGAAAGGGAAAGCGAGATGCTTCAATTAGCTGACAAGTTACGAGATGAGAGGGTTCAAATGAACCTTTCAGAGGCTAAGCACCAGTTTGGGGAGAAAAATGCGCTTATGGACAAGCTGAGGAATCAGCTGGAAGCTTTCCTCAAACCCAAGAAAAGTAAGAAAAAGAATTGTGCTTCTCTGACTCTTGGGAACGATGACAAGATCACAACGTACTTAAGTAGAACTCACTTGGCGTCTACTCAGAATGAAGAAAAAGAAGAGGATGGAGAGGTTGTGAACAAAGTAGATAATAATGAGGACTCAGCAGAAAGTGATCTTCATTCCATAGAATTGAACATGGACAACAAGAGCTTCAAGTGGACACATGCCTCTGTTGCCGCTCAAGATTCTAGAAGAGTTGATGATGAAATGAGGAGGAATTCTATATCAGGAAAAGTTCCAAGGAAAAGTACTTCTATTCAGAGGAGTATCTCAGATGGAGTTGAATGGGTTAACCATACTGACAGTTTCAAGAACTCAGGAGATGAGCTAGATCAGGAGAGACTTCATGAACTTGGCAAACAAGCTCAAAGAAAAGGTTATGGGGATGAATTACGGAACCGTAAATCAGTGAAGGCCCTTAGGGACCAGATATTGTCGAGTTCTAGGATAGGATCAGCCAGAGACTTTCTTCCTAGTCCGACTCGGGAGTGGGGGCAACCACGGCCTTCACGAGATCCTGGCCATGTACTTCAGGAAAGACCTCATGTGGTGCAGGGGAGTAGTTCAAAGTCGAGGCTAGGGGAAGCCAGAACTGAAGGGCAGAATGTGAGAAGATCAAAAAGGTGAGTTCTTTGCTGTTAAATAATACTTTTGGTGGAGATCCATTATGTTACAAAACTCGCCCTGTGAAGTTAACTTCTTGTTGATTTATGTTATGCAAGCTATCACTACGAGCTACTTGACTTTTAGTATTTGCTGAATTTGAGGACCATCATCAATTTGTAGGAAAGCTTGATTTCATAGAATTTTTGTAGAAAATTGAGCTATTCCAATTGACTTGTACAAAATATTCTGTTGTAGTTGAGACAATTATGCTCAAGTATTAAAATTCAGTTGTACTGGTTAATTTAATATAACCCAGAATATTTCTTTCATCTTAATTTACTTTATTTATGCAATCATCTTATTACTTGAAGTTCAATGGAAGAGCATTTATGCAATCATCTTATTACTTGAAGTTCAACTGAAGAAAGCTCGAAAGTAGCTGAACCTAGTTGATTTCCATGTAGGAGGAAGACATTATTAACAGTTGTAGAACAAAATCTATTTTGCATCTGAAACACTATAGCTAACTAAAGTTCTTTTTTTCTTTACTGTTTAAGAATATCAGTCTGATTGTTTGCACTTAGAGCGAATACAGTAACACTAAGAAAATAACTGAATAGAAGATTGCAGAGAATAGGATATGATTAGCCATTGTTTCTTAGTGCCAATGCAGGTGAATACTATTTGAGTCTTGCTACATTAATTTATATCGATATTAAATACTGATGCATGTGTGTATACATAAAATAGGTAAGAATTAAGCTAATTTATTTTATCTCGCTTCGACTTTCACGTTAGTCGCAATTCAACTTGATCATAGATTTGTGAACATATAAATCGGATTCGGTTAGTATGAAGTTATTTTTTTGGTAAGTTGGTCAATTGGCCAATAGAATACTGACACACGTACAACCTCGCATTCGTGTCAATATTTTATTGGTCAATTGACCAACTTACTCAAAAATAAACTTTATACTAACCACTTCCATATAAATAATTTCCCATACTATTTTGTTTGGTAATCTAAATTGTCTGAATAAAGTCAAAACAATGGTCAAATTGGCATATCATCATATAGTATATCTTATCTGGCAGAATATAAACACACTAGCTAGATATGTGGTGTTGAACATTATTTTATTGACTTTTTAGAGGGATAAAAAGGGAGTCCAATTCTAGCGTATTTAGTTAATCATTGAACTCAATTGCTTTAAACACGGTTTTGTGGACCATGTATTATTTTCGGTTGAGATCCAAGAAGGTACTACTAATCTATTTTTGACCAGCTAGCTACCTCCTAGCCAGATGCCCCAATCGCTCCTCTCGTGTTGGAAAAAGACTTATAAAATTTGAAAGGCCACTCGTAAATTGTCGGTTAAGTGCATCTTTTGTTGTGTATATGTAATACTTTTACTAGTAGCAGACACCGAATATTCCACTTTTGATCCTTTATTAGTACTAGTATTAAACATATTAAGATTTGTTCATACGCCCAAATGAGTTTATTGATACAAGTCCAGGGTGCAGTATATAACTTTGTTGTATAATTAAAGTTGTAGTTTACTCCCTCCGTTCTTAAAAAATTGTCGTTTTAGAAGAAAAAATTTGTTTCAAAATGTTTGTCGTTTACAACTTTCGAGAAGGATAAATTATTTATTTTTTTATATTACCCCTACCTTCTCTCATTATCTCAAGAAATTCTCTCCCTTGTATTAAGAGTTTTCAAGGGGTAGTGATGGAATTTCAAATAAATTTTACTTGGTAAATGATAATTTCTTAATTCATGAGCAAAAACCTTAAACGACAATCTTTTAGGAACGGAGATAATAACATTTATCAATGATACAATCCTAGTCTCACAAAAATTCAAATTCTTTGTTAAAGCAATGCATGTATATATTGAACAAAACTAAAGAAATATATTGTATTCTTTCTTTTTAATTAAAAAAAAAAAAACTTTCGTTAAAAACAATTTTCATTCATTATTTTATAATAGGTCTCATCGAAATTCAGGCGGCATGCATAACTACAATTAATCACAGGCAACCAATTAATTTGTCCAAAAATAATCGACAAAACAATGGTTTACTTAATAAAGAGCTTAAGAAAAAGGTCCCCCGAGTTGATGCAGGACAAATGCATAATACATAAAACTAGATGAAACCAATAATATATCAAGTGGAGTATAAAACAAAACCACCAATAGTTGTTTTGTTCAAGCAAAGGTCAACGAGTCCTTTTCCTATTTTATTTATTTATCTGGGGTATTTTAGTCATTTCACAAATGAATACGAAAGAGAAGACGAAAACAAAGAATTTGCACATGCAATCTGGCGTATCCTAATTCCTCTTTTCTCGTATAGTGAATAGTAAGAATCGCAACAAATTAAAAACCAATATGTAATTTTGGGATTTTGTAATATATGAATGGTAAGTAGTATCCAATCGATACGATCCTCGATTTAGAACAACCAAGCCAATATCATGACCTAGCTGCTGCTGCTGCTAAAACCTTCTCACCGATTCATTCTATGCAATTTAGTTGGTTGGTTGGTTGGTGAGTTTTGAGAGATTCCCTCATTTCTATCTCTCTCTTTCTTTCTTTCTTTCTGTGTGTACAGAAGTAAGTATCTCAAATAAGGAAGATGGAGGAAATGGCAGATAGGAGGAGGAGGAGGAGGAGGAGGTTCTTACAATATTTTCTATTATATTCACTTGTGTTTCTTTTTTCTTCCTCTGCTTTTTCTAGTGTATCATTGGCTGCTATCACACCTAGATTCCCTTCTTCAATTATTCATCCTGAAAAGTTTTCTTCTTCTTTTTCTACAAAATCGAAATCCAAAAATGGGCTATACAAAACAAAGTATTTCACCCAAATACTTGATCACTTCAATTATAATCCGCAGAGTTACAAAACATTTCAACAAAGATATTTGATCAATCATACTTATTGGGGTGGTGCTAACAAGAATGCTCCCATCTTCGTCTACACAGGGAATGAAGGAGATATTGAGTGGTTTACTCAAAATACTGGTTTTATGTTTGAGAAAGCACCACATTTCAAAGCTCTTCTGGTTTTTATTGAGGTGGGTAAATTTAATACCCAATTTTGCTTTGTTTCCATAGCCCATTTTTCAGTGTTCTGGATAGTATTTAGACAGAGTAGTTAAATTATTATTATTATTATTATTATTATTGGTTACGTTCTTGGTTGTTGCAGCATAGGTTTTATGGAAAATCAATTCCATTTGGTGGAGATAAAAAGGAAGCATATGCGAATGCAAGCACGCTAGGATTTCTGAGTTCAACACAGGCATTAGCAGATTATGCGACGCTCATCATTGATCTGAAAAAGAATTTGACAGCTACTGACTCCCCTGTAGTCGTGTTTGGAGGTTCCTATGGAGGAAGTGAGTAACATAAATAAGATCGACCAATTAAAATCATTTTAGCTAGTTTTGTCAAAACATACAATGATATGATTATTTAATCATTGCAGTGCTGGCGGCATGGTTTAGATTGAAGTATCCGCATGTGACCATCGGAGCCTTGGCATCTTCTGCACCAATCCTCAATTTCGACAACATAGTTTCTCCCTATAGTTTTAACAACATTGTCACACAAGACTTCAGGGTAAGTAATCAATTTAATTCTCACATGATTCTCTCTTATTGGCAAAGTTACTGGATGAGATTTAAGATAAGGTTGGCACTGATGATATACTACTTCTATAATACAGTTGGACAGGTTTTGCTAGTGTCCAACACAATGATTATTTTGACAACCACATGCCATTGCAATTTGCATTTATTAATTAATTACTATTACAGTACACAGTACTACACTATTTATTTAAATAATATTTGACGTTTGAAAATATATATATATATATATATATATATATATATATATAATAAAATATTCAGAGTGAGAGTGAAAACTGTTACAAAGTGATCAAAGGGTCATGGCAAGAAATTGAAGACACTGCCAGTACGCCTCGAGGACTGGACTTGCTCCGAAAATCTTTTCATATATGCGAGTAAGTTTAAGAATATTTCGCATTGATTACGCCATGCTTGCTTATTTATTTTCCATTATTTTATTTTTTTAATGAGTGAGAGTGTGAGAGACCCCGGGGAAATTAAAATATATATATATATATAGCAAAATTATAATCTTAATATTAGTATTTATTAAATTTTCAAACATGCATTTAATGTATGCAGGAACGATATTAGTGCGGATCTTCTTGAAAGTTGGCTTAGCACAGCCTATATTTACACGGCAATGACGGATTATCCTACTCCATCTAATTTTCTTAGTCCCATGCCAGCTTATCCAATCAAACAGGTACTGCACCTTTATATATTACTCCATTTTGTTTCACAACACAAATATCTTACAAAGGCGTGCAAACTGAATAATTTGTAAAAAAAAAAGGTACAAATCTATAATAATAATTTTCGCGTCACCAAATTATTTCATCAAAATGCAACTGTTGTTTCATATTAAATTAACACGGTTGATAATGTCATAACAATAATTATACTGTCACAGCCATAATTATGACATCAAATTTAAAATATCAGTGAAATAAGTGTAAAATGTTGCTACATACATAATTGATTATGTAAGATTAGAAAATCCCAATCATATAAGATAAAAGTGGATCCGAGAGGTTAGATTCAAAAAACTATACTTACTACTACAAATAGAAATTGAGTTTGATTGTATTCTAATTTGTATTGTTGTATTGTGTTGTGCAGATGTGCAAGGCAGTAGACAATCCGGAACATGGGAATGACACATTTGGGAAATTGTACGGAGCAGCAAACATCTACTACAACTACACAGGGGAGGCTAAATGTTTTGATTTGGATGATGACTCTGATCCTCACGGACTCGCTGAATGGTCCTGGCAGGTTACAAATCCTACACATCCTTTTTTTTTCATTTGTAACTACTTATAACAGCCCGGGTAACTTTATTTTCTAATTTTAAAAAGTTGAATGAATTTTTTAAGTTATAAGACCTCACAAATTTGATTTCAAAAAGTTAAATGATACTCATTTTTTATAACGATCAAATTGAATATTAATATAAAAAAGTTACTTTTCAACGCCAAACTGAGCGTTGGCTAATATATATATAAATATAGCGCGCTTCAAGTGCGGGTGGTCCGCATACGGATCGGGTTTAGCAATGGATCAGATCGTCGTTATAGATGGCTTATATGTTCTATAGCGACATCCCAGGGTTCGGTCCGTCGCTAAAACCCGTATGTGGACCACCTTTCTCTCTCTCTCCTTATGGTTTTGGCTGAAATCCCCCGTTAGCCTATGAACTTTTTTCTTCTTCAAAAGTGTCCCTGACGTTATAAAACTCAGCTCAAATATGTTATTTCCGTTAACAGACATGTCAGTTAGACAAATGGGTCGGCGTGGCGACTAAAACGTGACAAAAATAAATATTTAATAAAAAATATGTTTTTTCTCTTTATCCTCCATATTTTTTTTTCTCTCCCATCTCCTTTCTCTTTTTTCTCTCTCTTGTTTGGAAAGGAAACGGGAGAGAAAAAAGAGGAAGGAGATGGGAGAGAAAAAATATATTTTTTATTAAATATTTATTTTTGTATTAGTCGCCACGCCATCCCACTTGTCTATTTATCATGTCGGTTAACGGAAAGGACATAGGTGAGTAAAGTTTTATAATGTCAAAGACACTTTTGAAAAAAAAAAGTTCATCGGTTAACTGGGACTTCGACTAAAATTATAAGAGCAATTTTATATCTTTGCCCTTGTATTTATTAGTCAAACGATGCATCGTTGTAACGATCAAGACGGTTTAAACATAAATATAGCTAGGATGTGATTGATTGCCTTGTTGAATAGTATTTCCTCCGTACCATAATATATATAATATTTTAGAGTTGTGGACAAGAATTAAGAAAATGATTGTATAACATTAAACATAATATTAATTATTTATAATACCCTTAAATTTATATAATTTTTAACTTATCTCATACTCTCTATCATTTGTAACATTTTTCTATTAATAATAATTTTAAAAAAATTGTAATTAATTTTTCTAAATTATATAAAACGATAAATAATTAAATTTTTTTAAATCTAAAATATCATATATTAAGGCACGTGGAAAGTACTAGTTTGTCTTGGGTTGAATATTTAATTTGTTTATTGTTGTTATATGATGCAGTGCAATTTATCCCCCCGCAACATTAACTAGACTTATCCAATCTAGATGGATGATGCAATTCATAGACTTCTCATCCTGTTGAATGTCTCTTTCCTATGTTGAGAAAAGGTGAAAATTGCCAAAGATCAAAGCCAAGTTTAGATATGGGATTAAATTAAATGTTAAAAAATACTAGTGAGAAGAATTTATCTGCATACAAACAATTATGTTTGTTAACATCGAAATTTGTCCGTTTGTTAAATTACCAAATAACGCACTTAAAACTTGTACATTGAACAAACAAACATATGCCAAAAAATTAGAAAAGTCAACAATAAATGTATGAACCTAATCTAATGTATAAGAGTAAATAATATGTGTACCTTGAATTTGGATTATGGTTGTATTTATAACTTGATTACACCACCTTCCTTAATCCATCACGTCCGTCCCCGAATTGAAATAAGAGTCCTATGTAAAGGTTCCTTATAACTACAAGTCTCATAACTTAATAGGATTTGACTTCTTTAAAAATAGGAAGTCAAATAAGACAAGAGATCACAAGTCAATTTGGACTTTGACACTTCTACAATATCAAACATTCAATCCTTCAATACAACCATCTAACCACGTGGCGTGTCCCCCGCCCCCCGCCCCCCCTCACCAAACCCTCGGACCCATCAAACCACACTCTAACATTGCTCCCCACTCTCTTATTATAAAAATTTTAAACTAATAGAGTATAAATAATATAACAGTTAATTCAACAAATCATATACTTTATCATGAAAGACAAATTGCTAGACCAAGATGTCATGTAACTAACAAAACCCCCAACTTCATTAGTACGTCATAAATGGGGAAACATGCCTTTGTTACACGCATGATACTTCATCCCTTCAAACCTCCTACTCAGGCATCTAGACCGTCACTTCTCATCCGCACATTCAAAAACGAGAGCATAAACGCCATCTCCCACTGATACTCTGCTCATCTCGTTAAATCATAGTGTTTACTTTTATCGTCGACAATCCTCCCTTTACAATGTCTGATGAACGTCTCGTCAATCCCACACCATCCATCGACCAAACCCTCGTCACTATTGATTTCACTACTCAAACAACTCCATTCACCACACAATCAACCAAGACTATATCATCCACAACCTTTGATAAACAAAATCAACGAAATAAAACAATCACTTTTTGCGATGATGTCATCCCCTTCCCTGTAACCTAGTCCACCGTCAACACCGTTGTTGACTCTGTTGAATATGCTCCAAAACTCATTGTTTTTCCATAGTCCCATATCGTCTATTTTGGAAACATTTTTTGTGTATATTAGCACTTGTTGGCTTGGGCTTAGTAACTTGGTTGAGGAAATAAGGGTGGGCTCGCGCACATGAGGACGACTAAGGAATTGGGCTAAGCAAAGCTTGGTTCTCGGACTTTCGATCAGAAAACCTTAAATGCGTGTAATAATGCATGACACGCTGTAGGGGGGGGTGCCAATCCAGTCGATTATGCTTCGCGGGTGCACCCAGGTAGCCCACTATTTTGCTTAAATTCCCTTGTATTTCTTTTTATACTAAGCCCTAATCTGTCTAATGTCATTTATGTCCAGTTCATGCTATTAATTCCCAACGTTATTCTTAACGTTGGTAACGTCTTCCTCCATCTTCTTCTTGTATAAATAGCAGTTTTTGTTAATGGATATACCAGTTTTCTTCTCCTTCTCTATATCATCTGTCTGTTCTGTTTATACATTCGTATACTCTGTTAATTGGGGCAATCCACAAAGACAAGTCCAAAGCCTTCTTCTGTGAGTACACGCAATTGAGGCTTTGCCGTTGAATCCTGGAGGGTGAACGCCGTGGAGCTCAACTATACCGGTTCATATAACTAGTGAGGGCGAAATTACTTTTTAGGACATTAGCTTTGCTACGCCTTGGCTTCTTTCATATTACAGCTAAGTTGTTCCAATTTGTTCAGTTAATAGTCTTGTTAATAGTGCTCTTGTTGTTACATTGTTCTTGCTCGCTATTGCTATACATTCTTTCGAATTGATAGTCTTCTTTATTCTTCGCTATCATTGATCGCTATTGATATATAATTCCAACATTCTAAAAAGTGATTCTCAGTTATTAACAAGATGATGAAATCTGCTTTAGACTTGTCTAAAATTGAACGTTTTGATAGCTCTAATTTTAAGAGATGGTCTGAAGACATATTGTTTTATTTGGAAACCATGAACTTAGAATATGTGTTGTATGTGGATGCTCCTACTGTTACTATTAGTGATGTTACTTCTGCTGCTAATGAAATTGTTGAAAAGTCTGATTCTGATAAGTCTACAAAAGGGGATTATGTTAAGGATAATCGTACGTGTCGTAGATACTTGTTGCACTATTTGTCTAATCCGTTGTTTGAGATATATTATCCGTTTGAAAGTGCTAAGAAGATTTGGGAAGCGTTAAAATCAAAGTATGCTGTAGAAAATTCTGGACTTAAGAAATATGTTGCGGGGAAATTCTTAGACTTTAAGATGCGCAGGATGGAAAATCATTATAGATCAAGTTCATACGCACCAAAACAATTGTGGGGGAAGTCGTTGGGAAGGAATGAAAATATGCGAGAATTTCCAGTTATTGTATTTATCGAAAAATTACCACCCTCGTGGATAGATTATAAGATGAACCTTAAACATGAAACTAAAGATTTCACTATGCAGGAACTAGTAGCTCATATCCATATTGAAGAACAAAACAGAGCTAAAGAAAGGGGAGATGTAGTTCCAAATTAAACTGTCAAAGCTAATCTCGTAGAACAAAAGCCACAATGGAAGAGCCAAAATTATCAGTCCAAAAACCACAAAGGGAAGAATCAAAAATCAATGGGAAGAAAGGATAATAGGTTCAACAACTCCAATCAAATTCAGAAACGTTTTACTAAAGGTCCTTGCTTTGTATGTGGCAGACCTGGTCATATTGCTATGAAGTGTCACTTTCGCAAGGGGCAATATAACAAAAATAATAATTCTCAGCCTAAGCCCCAAGCGAACTTAGTTGAATCCGATGATGTTATCGTTGCTATTGTCTCGGAAGTAAACCTTGTTGATAATTTCACGGAATGGGTAGTAGATACCGGGGCCACTTGACACATTTGCGCGAATAGAGACGTAATCCTCAACTACGAAAATGTGACTAATGGAGAAAAGGTCTTTATGGGGGATTCTCGAGCCACCAATGTTGCGAAAAAAGGAAAAGTCTTACTAAAATTAACTTCTGGGAAAACCATTGCCCTACAAGATGTACTTCATATGCCCGATATTCGTAGGAATCTTGTGTCCGGGTCTTTATTGAACAAAGCTGGCATTAAACTTGTGTTTGAGTCTGATAAACTTGTACTTTACTCGTAATGGGGAATTTGTTGGGAAAGGTTTTTTGTAATGGGGGTTTATTTGCACTTGATGCTTCTGCTGAATTGAATAATAAGAATGCTTCTTTTTATATATATTGTTGAATCTTTGGATATGTGGCATGCTAGATTAGGACATGTATGAATGTAACTTCTATTAAAAAGTTGAAACAACTTGAACTTATACCTAATCTTGCAAATACCGAGTTTAACAAATGCGAAATTTGTGTAGAAGCAAAACATGCTAAGAAACCTTTTAAAAGTGTTGAAAGACAAATTGAACTACTTGAGTTAATTCACAGTGATCTAGTTGATTTTAAAAATACTACGAGTAGATGTGGTAAGAAATATTATATTTCTTTTGTGGATGATATGTCTAGATATACTCGAATTTATCTACTTTCCTCTAAAGATGAAGCGGACGAAATGTTTATTAAATATAAAGCGGAAGTTAAAAATCAGTTAGAAAGAAAAATTAAAAGACTTAGATCTGATCGTGGAGGTGAATATGATTCAGGAAGTCTTAAAAAATTTTGTGAACTAAATGGAATAATATATGAAACTTCTCCTCTTTATTCTCCATAGTCCAATGGAGTTGCAGAAAGAAAAAATAGAACACTTAAAGATATGATGAATACTATGTTAATTAGTTATGGTTTACCTTCTAATATGTGGGGAGAAGCTTGCCTTTCTGCAAATCATATTTTAAATAGAGTTCCACATAAAAAGTTAGACTCTACACCATATCATTTATAAAAAAAATATGCACCTAATTTGGGGTATCTTAAAGTGTGGGGGTGTCTAGCCAAAGTAGCTATACCAGAATTTAAAAGGAATAAAATTGGACCTAAAACAATGGATTGTATTTTTATTGGATATGCCTCTAATAGCGATGCTTATAGATTTTTGGTAATTAAAGATGCAACTAATAATTATCAAAATAATTCAATTTTGGAAATAAAGGATGCATAATTTTTTGAAAATATATATCCAATGAAAATTAGAGATGAGGGCAATCCTTCTTATAGTGAACCTCTTAAAAGGAAAGATAAAGAACCTGTACCTGTATTTATTAGAAGTAAAAGGCAACGTTTTGAGAAAACTTTTGGTCCAGATTTTATAACTGCTTTCATAACTGAAGATGACCTTAAAACTTATGAAGAAGCAATGAAATCTATTGATGCAAATTTTTGGAAGGATCTTTATTAATAGTGAACTAGAATTTATTATGTCTAACCATACATGGGAACTAGTTAATTTGCCTGCAGGATGTAAACCTATTGGATGTAAATGGGTGTTTAAAAAGAAGTTAAAAGTGATGGGTCTATTGATAAATTTAAGGCAAGACTTGTAAAGAAAAGGGTTTACTCAAAAGGAAGGTTTTGATTATTTTGACACTTACTCACCAGTGACTAAATTAGCAACTATAAGAATTTTAATTGCTTTAGCTTCTATTCATAAATTGATAATCCACCAAATGGACGTTAAAACTGCCTTTTTGAATGAAGAGTTAAATGAAGAAATATATATGTGTCAACCTGAAGGTTTTGTTGTTCCAGGTGAAGAACATAAAGTGTGTAGACTTGTAAAATCTTTATATTGTTTGAAACAAGCGCCAAAACAATGGAATGGCAAATTTAATAAAACTCTATTGTCTATTAATTTTGTGACAAATGAATCTGATAGTTGTGTCTATAGTAGATTCAATAGAAATTGTGGTGTGATTATTTGTTTATATGTGGATGACTTGCTAATATTTGGTACTGATGAGAAAGTTGTGAAAACTACTAAAGAGTTTTTATCTTCTAAATTTGACATGAAAGATTTAGGAGAAACGGATTTGATTCTTGGCATGAAAATAAATAAACATGTAAATGGTTTAGTTTTATCACAGTCTGATTATGTGGAAAATATTCTTAAGAAATTTGATTTCTTTAATGAAGAGCCATTAGGAACCCCTTATGACTCTAGTGTGCATTTAAAGAAAAATAAAGGGAATGGTATTACATGAGTTGAATATGCTAGAATCATTGGTAGTGTAATGTATTTAATGAACCGTACTCGACACGATATCGCATATGCCATTAGTAGACTTAGCAGATATACACATAATCCTTCACAAGAACATTGGAATGCATTGTCACGTCTAATGAGGTATTTAAAAGGAACAGTTAATGTAGGTGTACATTTTACTGGTCGTCCTAGTGTTTTAGAAGGATATTGTGATGCTAATTGGGTATTTGATAATGATGAAACAAACTCCACTGGTGGTTATGTGTTTACTTTAGGTGGATGAGTTGTTTCTTAGAAATCTGCTAAACAAACTTGTACTGCTAGATCTACTATGGAATCTGAATTTATTGTTTTAGAATTGGCGTGACAGCATGAAGCGAATGGATAAGGAATTTATTGGGTCGATATACCATTGTGGTATAAAGCCGATTCCTTCTATTCTCTACATTGTGATTCTCAAGCCTATTATTAGCGGCAATGAACCATGTTTATAATGGAAAATAGAGACACATTCGCTTGAGGCACAATATTGTATTTAGGACCCATCGAGAATGGAGTTATTTCCATGGAATTCGTAAGGTCCGAAAAGAACCTGAGTGGAACCGCTTTACTAAGGGATTGAATAAAAAGGTAGTCGAAGCATCCGGATGGATGGGACTATTGTCGATATCTTGAGTAAATGTCTGCGATGGAAACCCAACCCATGTGATTGGAGATCCCATGAATTGGGTTCAATGGGTAACAACAAGTCACGTAATTACTTAATTATAAAGACTACAATTATCTATATCCCTTCTTGTGTATGTAGTGCTTACTAACAAATTGTGAAAGGATGAATCGTTTAGATTCTTAATGAAACTCATAGCCCCTAAAGGGTGGTGTATGTCAGTATACACTTGATGGGTTCACCTATATAAAGGTGGAAGTGTACGCCGCTTCTATGAGAGTCCTCGCAAACTCTAGAGCCTTTATGAAAATCAGGACATGGCGCATGGCTTAGAAACGCGTCCCAACCAGCGGACTTGTGTGGATTCAGGATTTAAGATATATGTGCAAGCTCAACTGATTGTATCACAGATAATAGGTTCAAGAATATAATTCACCTATAATTTACAATCATGAGCTTGTTCCACTAAGTGTCGATTCAAACCCACAAGGTATCGACGTTATGTATCATGCATGTAACAAAGGCACGTACTAATGATGAGAAGTACGTGCCTTTGTTACACGCATGATACTTCATCCCTTCAAACCTCCTACTCAGGCATCTAGTACTGCTACTTCTCATCCAAGACATTCAAAAAACGAGAGCATAAACGCCATCTCCCACCGATACTCTGCTCATCTCGTTAAATCATAGTGTTTACTTTTATCGTCGACAATCCTCCCTTTACAATGTCTGATGAACGTCTCGTCAATCCCACACCATCCATCGACCAAACCCTCGTCACTATTGATTTCACTACTCAAACAACTCCATTCACCATACAATCAACCAAGACTATATCATCCACAACCTTTGATAAACAAAATCAACGAAATAAAATAATCACTTTTAGCGATGATGTCATCCCCTTCCCTGTAACCTAGTCCACCGTCAACACCGTTGTTGACTCTGTTGGATAAGCTCCAAAATTCATTATTTTTCCATAGTCCCATATCGTCTATTTTGGAAACAATTTTTGTGTATATTAGCACTTGTTGGCTTGGGCTTAGTAACTTGGTTGAGGAAATAAGGGTGGGCTCGCGCACATGAGGACGACTAAGAAATTGGGCTAAGCAAAGCTTGGTTCTCGGACTTTCGATCAGAAAACCATAAGACGTGTGTATATGCGCATACGATCGCCCGTAGCAGGGGGTGCCATCCAATCGATTATGCTTGTGGTGCACCTGTGTAGCCCACTATTTTGCTTAAATTCCCTTGTATTTCTTTTTATACTAAGCCCTAATCTGTCTAATGTCATTTATGTCCAGTTCATGATATTAATTCCCAACGTTATTCTGAACGTTGGTAACGTCTTCCTCCATTTTCTTCTTGTATAAATAGCAGTTTCTGTTAATGGATATACCAGTTTTCTTCTCCTTCTCTATATCATCTGTCTGTTCTGTTTATACATTCGTATACTCTGTTAATTGGGGCAATCCACAAAGACAAGTCCAAAGCCTTCTTCTGTGAGTACACGCAATTGAGGCTTTCTTGTTGAATCTGGAGGGTGAACGCAGTGGAGCTCAACTATACTTGGGATTCATATAACTAGTGAGTAGAAATCACTTTTTAGGGCAAGAGCTTTGCTACGCCTATAAACTTCTTTCATATAACGATTAAGTTGTTCCAATTTGTTCGATTAATAGTCTTGTTAATAAGTGTTCTTGTTGTTACAATCGTTCTTCTTCGCTATTGCTTACATTCATCGCAATTGATAGTGTTGTTATTCTCTATTTATTGTGATTCGCTATTGATATATAATTCCAACAGACTCCACCCTTCAAACCCCTTTCATACCTATAATTTGAAGACCCTTCATCCCTTGAGATGAGTGAGGTTGAAGCCAGGGATATGGGTATTAGGGAACGCTACAAGTCCGACAAATCCTACGCTCATATGAACACCAAATCTTCTATATTTGGACTATTTCTCCCCAATCTCCGATCCCAATACCACATCCCAAATTAGTACGAACTTCGGGCTCTAACTTTATCATAGAGAATGTACTGGCGCCCGAAGGGTGAATGAGTCGATGCTCCCATATATGCCCTGAGGTATGGAGTAAGATTCCCTCTCCATGAATATATCTCATCATTCTTAAGTTTTGTTGGGATTGGGTTCACACAACTGGTGCTGAACTCCTATATTCATTTAATCTGTTTCATAGTCTTCTGTTAAGAGTGCAGAGTTGATCCCTCCCTAGATTTCTTTTTCGCTATATTCACCTTAGGTTGAACCAGGGTATTGCTCGTTAAACAAGTAATCTAACAGACGCGTGTGGATGAAAACCCCTTCTAGCAATAAAGGGTGACATTCATATTGCGTATACATCAAGAGCCCCCGACACTCATCTGCTTCTGAACTTGGGCGAACTCTTGAATACCACTTTCGGGTTTGACTCAGTCCCCCATGATTGGGAAAAAAACTTAAGGCCTTCTACGCCAAGATACCAAAGACGTGTTAATCCTTAGACATGTTATCCAACCAATTTTTGTTCTTTAACCACGTATTTAAGTCTTAACTCCAGTACAATATGATACATACAAAATTGTTTAACCTTAGCTCTTACTAATTTTTACTTGGTTTCAATGACCATCTTTAAGCCGCAATCGACTGCCCAAATAAGAGCAAAACCCCCCACCAATGTCATGCCAGTCGAAGGCCTCCCCGAACTGAACTCTGAAACCCATCCCGAAAATACTCAACAATCGGGGAAACCAATTGCGAGAATACCTCTAACAATCCCCATGCCCGACCTTGTGTCAGCAACAAAGAATGCAATGGGACTGTAATTAAGAGAAAATGATGTTGGCAAAAAAGAAGAAATAAAGATTAGTTAAGGCTACATCAAAAATCAAAGCCACACTGTCGACCCTACCTGTTGATTTCCCACAAGGTATCATCCTCAAACCGATCTTATCCTCTATTTTCTGAAGCCATATAAAGAACGGTTCTGTCCATGACAAACGAAAGGAACCCGAAGGACCAATTCCCGACCCTCCATTAACTAAGAAACATCGCACAGGAATGGCATCTCTGATACCCTTTGACTCCTTTTAAGACCTACCTCTCTCCCAGTGATGCTAGATTCCCCGCCGACCACCAACCCGAATTGAAGAACTTCACCACCAGCTATGCTTTGGCCCGAAGATGTTCGTAACAATTATCATATCAAGTTGTTCGACGCCGTCATTGTTTTAACCGACGACAAGATATTCGAAGGATTAACCCCTCAACAACTCACTGCAATAAAGCTTCGAGCTAGCTAAACACAGTCAAAAGCTTTTGGAGGATAAGATCAAGCTTAAAGTTAAGAGAGAACGAAGAGCCGAAGAAGACCCTAAAGGATAGTTAAAGCAAACTTTGGGACAAACATAACTAGATAAAGAACTTGGTTGAAGGCACCTCCCGACTGGAGAGAGAAATAAACGACCTTTGGGCCCAAAGCGAGTAGATCACCAAAGCCAATAAGCGAAAAATCATTAATGATTACAAAATATCTCTAGAGTTGATCAAGTCATTCAAGGCGATTTTGACAAAAAGGCTATCGGTTAGCGAAGAAAAAATTAACTCAAATTAAACCCGACTGAACCTATTTGGTTTTTCAATGTGAAGGAGATGAAGAAAGCTGAAATCGAGAGGATCCTCTCACACGATCCTTAACTTTATGTTATTACCCTTTTTGATTATTTAAGAACTGTGTATTATGCCTTAATTGTGTAATGGATAAATGTTTATATATTTACAACTTTCTCAAATGTAAACCACTCAAAAGAAAAATTAACTCTTTATTAATAATGCAACAAGTCTACAGTTCAACCACTTATTCGCTCCAAATTTAGATCTGCAAATTTTAAAAAAGAAAAAACTACACTTGTAATTAGGAAATATACCTTATTGATAATATTTGTAAAGCCTCCCTACATGCTATGTATTCTTCATCTCTAAACCCTTTATATATAGTCCAAAGTCGATACATTCTCAGATTCGGTACTTCGATGACTTCATACGGTCTTGTTATGACAAACTATGGAAAACATAATAAATCAACGCAGAAAGATAAAGACAATAAGGTTTTATGTGGAAACCTAAATCGAGAAAAAACCACAAAGAAAGGAAGAGGAAATACACTAAATAAAATTTGAAAAATATGAGATAAAAAGAGAAGTATGAGAATTATTAAAATATTTCTGAAATGTCTCTTCTTCAAAAATTTAACACCTATATTTATAGGCCATGGAAAATTCCATAACTAAATATATAGGATAAGAAATACTAAATTGAGTATATATGACTAGGAAAGATAACTTTCCTAAATCAAAACGAATAAAGATTCATGTCATACCCAACAAATCTACACCTAAACTTGAATACTCCAAATATAGCACAAACAGTGAACTTTCTCATCTTTTCAAATGCACAACTCAAGTGCATATATCAAACACTATATATAACTATGTCCAAGTAATGTTCGAACTTGGTACGTGGTAACGGCTTCGCTAACATGTTTGCAATACCAATCTCCAAGATCTCAATGTCTCCATCTTTAACAATGTCTCGAACAAAATGATACCTGTCATTAATATGCTTCATCCTCTCATGATACATTTGATCCTTAGTTAAATGTATAGCACTCTGACTATCACAACAGATAACAATAACTCCATGATCCATGTTGATCTCTTTTAAACAAATTAACCTCGCAATCATATGGTTTCCTTAACAGCCTCTGTAATTGCCATATACTTTGCCTCTGTAGTAGAGAACAACCATATGTTGTATAGTGGTTCTCTCTAACTAGTTAATTCCACAACCTCCAAGGGTAAATACATAACCAGTCAATGACTTCCTCCTATCAAGATCACCAGCATAGTCAGAATTAACATACCCTATAAGGGTATCACCATTCCTTCCAAACTGATCTAAATCAACATTGGAGGTACTCGCAAGTATATTAAAATTCATTTCATGGCTTGCCAATGAATTTTACCTGGACGTAATAAGTATCTACTTACCACACTAAAGACATGTGAAATATGAGGCCAAATCATAGCGTATATGAGGCTACCAACTGCACTAGAGTAGGAAACACTTAACATATACCTAACTTTCTCATCTGTTTGAGGAGATAATTCAGCTGATAATAAGGGTGTAAACGAATCGAGTCGATCCGAGTATTGAGTTGCTCAGATTTGGTTCACAAAATTTATCGAGTATAAAATAAGGTTTGATTATGGCTCATTTAGCTCTGAAGTTGAACACGATTCGAATCGAGCCCCAAAGCGCTTTGAACTTTTCTAACGAATATGATCTGAGTATCAATAGAAAATTATAATTTGAGGAGGTTTGAGTAATTTATCGAACTTTAAAATGTGCTCATATTTGACTCATTTATATTTCGAGTCGAGCTCGAATCGAACTTTTAGTCGAGCGAGTACGAATCGAGCTCGAACTGTTTGCTCATTTTACAGCCTTAGCTGATAATCTAAGTTGAGCAGTATAGCTTGTTTAGATGAATTTGATTCGATTCGGAGTTTAGATGATTATTTACCCATGCTATGTTGGGAAGAGTTTTAATTTCGTAGAAGTAAATTCTTATTAATTCTTCCAAGCAAACAACATTTTCTATTAATTTGTCCACGAGCTGAAACTATTCTGATATTTTACTTAACCATAGCTACACTGTTAGGCAAGGACTCGCAAAATTAATGGAATGATGTAGTAATATTATTTTGAGTAATTTGAATGAGTTGGTGAACTAATTAATTTGGGTTGGAAATGGGACACAGGCCTGCACAGAAATGATAATGCCAACATCAGGTAGCAACGAGGAGAGCATATTTCCAGAGAACGAGTGGAACTACACCCGACGGTATCAATCCTGCCTAGGTTACTATGAAGTTCCACCCAGGCCCAACTGGATTACTACCGAGTTTGGTGGACATGTACGTACTCCATTCCTCTATATATAATCTATATGGAGTTATGTAGTACTCCCATAACAATTAAGTTACTAGTAATTAATGAAATAATTACTTGTACTCATGACAATTACAATTTTCTTTTTTTTTTCTTTTTTAATGAAATATATCATTTTTTTCCTATTTGTAATATATAGGATATTAAAAGAGTTTTGAAGCGATTCGGAAGCAATATTATCTTCTTCAATGGTTTAAGAGATCCTTGGAGTGGTGGAGGGTACGTAGAAATATTTCCTCTCTCGCTATCCCTTCCCTTCCCTTCCCTTCCCTTCGCACACACATACACATACACACTCAAATTAAGTTGTAAATTAAATTATGATTGTGGCATGGTGCAGGGTGCTAGAGAATATATCCAAGAGCATAGTTGCTATAGTTGCAAAAGAAGGTCAGTTGTCAAAACCATATATATATATATATATATATATATATATATATATATATCATGTGCATAAACTTAATTCCTTTTATTATTTTTAATTTATTCTTCTTCTTTTTCCCCTCAAAATGAAACCTTTAAAGTTTAAATTAAGTACTCATGCATTACGTTTTCAAATAGAAAACTAAAGATCTATGATGATTAAGGCCAATGGATGATATATATGTGGTATAACAACATCTCAATATATGATGTGATATGTAGGTTTTGCCAAGTCAATTGTCTACCAGATCGATCTATATATTAATTTTAAGAAGAATAAAATCATTTCTACGTGCATGCCCACTAGTGAAAAAGATTACGTATTAGTTATATGTTGTTATATATATATATAATAACATGAATCGAAATATTGAATGCAGGGGCGCACCATGTAGATTTGAGATATTCAACAAGTGAAGATCCAGAATGGCTTAGAGAAGTTAGGAGAAGAGAAGTCCAAATCATCACAGACTGGCTCTCAAAATATTACGCAACCTTGCTCCATCCTTAATTACTCTTCTTAATTTTAATTATATACTACTACTTATTACAGTAGTAATTATAAATAAAAGGAAAACTATAAATACTCTTCTTAATTTTATATACTACTTATTACAGTAGCCATTTCTGATCTAATCCCCGGTTCATGATATGTTTTCTTAACCATGTTTCATTATAAACAAGGTTGTATATACATGGAAATTAAAATAAAAAATATTTTACTCTTCAGGATCGATTTTGCTGTGATGATGATGATGATGATGATATATATATATATATATACTGACACACGCACGCTTTTCAATAAGATAATCAAGTGATCGATAGTATAATTAATTTAACAAAAATTAAGAGTACTCAAACAAGTTTAATTTCATAGTATGGATTACATATATAGCTAAGTAGTAATTAATATTATGCTATATATGTATAATAAAAACTGTAATATTCAACATTCACATGTGTTAACGCCAAGATCTTCTCCAACGTCCCAATCACGTAAAGACGTCTCCGATCCTCCAGATAAAAACACGATAAACACCACGAGAGCTGATACGGATCACGGGGTGATAGCTCAGGCGTGAGAGTTAGTATACGTGTTCACAAGGTTAACCAATGGAGAATGTAATGTTTAGTGTCTTGAGAGAGATAATAATTCTCAGTTGTGTGTATATGTGAATATGAATATGAACGTACCTATTTGTGAAGACTTAGTTGATAGGTTATACTCTCTTTTTTGCCATCTTAGTACCACCCACTACTTCCGACACGTACCCAAGTGATCTCGATGGGTCCTGCCACCGCTGCAGATCTACTCACTACCTTTGGTCATCATTGTTTATCTTAGGCCAATTATTATAATCCCATCCACATTAATGCACGGCGAGATATGTCTTAGTCAATGTCATGCTTTTTCATCATTACAAGTCAAAGTAATAGATATTAAAATATCGATGGGCCAATCCATCCATCCAATCCGATCTTTGTAAGGACTTAATGAAATAAGGTAATGACTAAGCCCATAACATCAACACCCTATAGTGAAGACCCAAGTGGACTAACCTGAATAAGTAGGCTCAATCCATTCTACCAATGGGAGAAATATCACGACCAACATTGCCCCTAGTTTTTTATTAAATAGGAGGTTTAATAGAAACTATAAATGGCATCGGTTCAGACAAAATGAATTATAATATGACCAATAAAGGCCCAAAATACGGTTTTACCAAGCCCATCTGGTGAACATCAAATAAGG
Source organism: Panax quinquefolius (assembly GCA_020205615.1). Taxonomy (NCBI): domain Eukaryota; kingdom Viridiplantae; phylum Streptophyta; class Magnoliopsida; order Apiales; family Araliaceae; genus Panax; species Panax quinquefolius. The sequence continues at coordinate 118,377,634 of CM035168.1, forward strand.
AACATAAATTAAGATCGAAAGTCCAATTGAAGAGCCCGCTCCCAAGAACATACAACAACAAATATTTCACCGCCTCCCGAACAACTCAGACCTTCGCCACAAAAACCATTTTCTTATGAATATAGGCCCGAAGCTGTGGCGACACCGATGATCATCGGTTCGGCAATAATTCCATCATGGAACTTATGGGTTAAGGAGTGAAATACCAGACAAAAGGAACTTGAGATTTAACCATCAATCTGAACTGATCGATTAATATTGGTCGTCTGCAAGTAAACACTGTCTTCGGGTACCTCCGTTTCAAATACAAATAAGCCGAAGAGGATACCGAAGAAAATGCCGAAGAGAATGCCGCCCGAAGGGAGAAAGCCATTCTGAAGTCTGTGTTGGCAAAAGAAAGAAACAACCTTGACATTGTTCTCCTCAATAATGAGTGCCTCCGGAAGGATATCGACAAGGTCAAAAAAGAACTGAAAATGACCAAGGCCACTCATCGGGTCATCACTGATATAAATGTCGATCTATCAAGCTAAAGGATCAAAGCATCTGGTACATCGTCAGAAGCTTGAAGAAGAGCTCAAAGAGCTTCGGGCCCTTAAGAATTTGAGTCCGCCACTGACCGAAGACCTTCATAAGAAATCCAAGTAGCATACAGAAAATCCGCCGATCTGACCGATGAGATCGACCATATGTAACGCCGAAGTAGATGAAATCTGTGATGATGAAGAGGTCTGAAGATGACCTCCCCTTTACCTTTAGCTATAGAACTTTCTGTGAAAATTCTAACTTTATGTGAACAGTTAATATTTAATGAAATATCAACTTCATGCCTTATTACTTCTGTGTGAACATTTGTTATCAATAATTCAGTATCAATTAATCTGTATGAACTTAACTTAGGACATGAACTAGATAAGGCGTGTAACAGTTAATTTATGAAATGAAGTGAACTGAATTTAATGGATAGAATTTAATGAACAGAATTGAATGAACTGAACTCAACACTTGAACAAAATAAAGTAATGTATACTTATCGTTTTCGAAGTGTGAGATCGGTCATGTGTCAGATGAATTCGGCTGATCCTCTTTTTACCATAGGAATTTTGTTTATCACTCGGGGTGAAACAATTATATAAGGACCAAGATATAAGGACCATGGAATTTTTCTACCACACAGGGTCACAAATTCATAAGGACACTCCTTACACCATTGTGAACTTAGGACAAATAGGAACAGGATCAATAGTGACCATTGACTTACCACCCTTGGTAAAATCAATATAGGAACATAGGATTTGTCTACCACGCTGGGCAACAAATAAATGGGCTACCATCGAATGGCCAGCGAGTCCTACCATACCTCCTTACACCATTGTGAACTTAGGACAAATAAGAACAGGATCAATAGTGACCATTGACTTACCACCCGTGGTAAAATCAATATAGGAACATAGGATTTGTCTACCACACGGGGTAACAAATAAGTAGGCTGTCATCGAATGGCCAGCGAGTCCTACCATACCTCCTTACACCATTGTGAACTTAGGACAAATAAGAAGAGGATCAGTTGTGAAAAAAGTGAATGTGCATGAGCCACCGAAGTCTTTCTGTACTGAATCCCCGGTTCTTTCAAGAATATCCCTGCCGAAGTGCTTTGTAGGCCAACAACTTCGAGGCCAAATGATCGCCACAGATGTTTTTGTGAATTTTCCGAAGAACATACTCTGTTTCGGATGGAACCAAATGTTTGAGCAATGATGACGAAAAAAGTCCTTCGATAAAGATTCTCATCAATGAGAACAAAGTTGACACTCTTGTAATTGATCTTCTTTGCCAGCATCTGATCTGAAGGAAAGACGCCATCTGCCATCAAAGTTATAAGCATCTGTAATGGCCAACTTCGATAATGCATCGACAGTGAAATTGTTATTGTGATCAACCCCTTGATAGCCTGTTGTACTGATGTCCGAAATAGAATATCCATCTGCATGCAATGTCCACGAACTCGCTCTGCCAAGAACTCACCAACGGCTTTGTTTGGACTCCACGCTTTCTTTAACTATTATTAGCTTCGAGAAAAGAATCGTCCACCACAATGTCAATCGACCTTGAAATATTTACCAAGTGTTCGGATTTCGAGTCGCGGCTTATAGATCTGCTTTGGTGACGAGTCCTTCATTGTGGCGAGAACATTCAAGTAGTGCCTTTTTTGCATTCTCGGTGAATATCCTCATGTCTTTGCTCCTTTGTTCTGCTGCGACCATAATCCCGAGAACCATAGAGCGGAATACCCTTCTTGGTCAATCGGAAAATGGTACATTGGGTCCTCATCTACTCTGCTTCGACCATAATCCAAGACCAATAGGGCGGAATACCTCTTGATCGAATCAGAGAATGGTCATTGGATCTTCATCTACTCGCCTTGACCATAATCCCAAGACCAATAGGCGGAATACCCTCTTGGTCGAATCGGAGAATGGTTGTTGGGTCTTCATCTACTCTCTGCGCTTGACCATAATCCGAAGACCAATAGGGCGAGAATACCCTTCTTCATCCAATCGGAAAATGGTCATTGGTCTCCTTGATCCCGGAATGACCTCGAGACATGTCTTTAAAGTGTAGACTTCTTTCTAACTTGATCGGTCCTCGGTCGACCACTTCTAAGTATAGATTCTAAGCGGATGCCTTTCTACCCTTTTCCACCATGGTCGGTCTTCTCTCGAAGAAAAAATCAATCTTCTTCTAGCATCACCTTGGGCTCTCTCGAACGAGAACCTCGAAACTCGCTTGGAAGCGATACCGACGTGAGCACTCTTTGAAGGACCCAATCAATCATCGACAGATGCTCATTGTGTAGTATGAAGTCATAGCCATCGATTATCCTTTAGAAGTAATCGCTTACTACTCTTCTTTACCATGGATTAGGCGTAGAAGCATACTGATTTGTAATTGAAAACTTCAAGAACACTAGAACACGCCCCCCTTCTACAGCTTGATATTAACGCCAAGATCTTCTCCAACGTCCCAATCACGTAAGACGCCTGATCCCGCACGATAAAACACGATAAACACCACAAAGCTTGACGGTACCGATCACCGGGATATATTTCAAAGCGTGAGAGTCGATATCGTGTTTCACAAGGTTAACCAATAGAGAATGTAATGTCTAGTGTCTTGAGAGAGATAATAATTCTCGGTTGTGTGTATATGTGAATATGAATATGAACGTACTGTTTGTGAAAAGACTTAGTTGATAGGTTATACTCTCTCTCTTTGCCATCGCCACCCACTACTTCTTCTTGACATGACCCTGTGATCTCGATGGGTCCCGCCATTTCATAGATCTCTTCACTACCTTTGGTCATCGCTTATGTCACTTACCATTATAATCCCATTCACATTAATGCATGGCGGTGTGTCTTATTTGTCTCACTACGTTTTTTCATCATTACAAGTCAAAATAATAGATATTAAAATATATGATGGTAATCCAATCGACCCGTCGAGATCTTGTAAGGACTTAATGAAATAAGGTAATGACTAAGCCCAATAACATCAACACCTTATAGTGAAGACTCAGTGGACTAATTGAATAAGTAGACCCAATCCATTCGGCCCAATGGGAAAAATATCACGACCCAACAACATGCATTTTGAGAGTTCAAAAATCATGTGTTTGGCACATAATGATATCAATAAACAGAAACTGTAGAGATCCAACTAAGAAAAAGGGATGGAACTGAGAGTCATGCATATATATATTCATGGGATGGAATGATTGAAATACAAATTAACTGGAAGTACGTACGTATATACTGTGTACGGTAGTGCCTACTTCTACTTGTTCGCTTTCTAATCGTCATTTCGATCGATCTTGCTTCATCCATCACTTTCCATTTCCACCTTATTATAATCATCACCTCCCCCACCTGCACTTAATTACCCACTCCATCTATATATATATATATATATATATATATATATATATATATATATAAAATTTCTGCATCGCCACATGTACTCCCTCTGTTTCTCATAAATACTTCTATTTTTTTTCATTTTTATTTGTTCAGATTTAAATTTTGATTTGTTTGAATTTGTTTAATGTAGTTGGTTAATATCAATGTTTGAAAACTGGTCCCATTGGTTGAACCGTTTGGACTAAGGAACTCTTTATTTTAAATAATTTATAAGTTAAAATATAAATTGATTTATAAATTATTTTAAGTAAGTTATGATTTATAAGTAAAAAGTCTTTTAATATTAATTTGATTTATAAGTCAAAAATTAAGTTAAAACAAATTATGAAAGTGTTTGGCTCAAAATGACTTATAAGTTAAAATAATGTAAAGATTATTAAAAATGACATTAACAAAAAAAGGGGCAAAATAGACATTACATTTGGTCAAACTAACTTATTTTAAAATGACTTATAAATCTGTTAAAATAAGTCACAAATAATTACTTATCTTTTTTTTACTTAAAAATTAACTTATAAATTAAGAAATAAATAACTTCTAAACACTCAAAACAAATAACTTATAAGTTAATTTGACCAACACTACCGAACAGTCCGAACGATACCTTTATATGTTGAAATGGTCCAATTCGGCACAGTAAATTAATTAAGTCAGAAAGGGATTATATCGATTCACCACCGGTGGTAGTTGTGGTAACTGGTAACTGATTATTATAAATTTTAAAAAGATTTTTGTTAATATATATATAAGATTAAACAATTTTAGTCATATTAGACCACAACTTTACTATATTTTAATTAATTTATCAAAAAAGAGATGATCTCAAATTTTATTAACTTGTAATTATATATTTTTTATGTATCTATAATTTCACATGTTTAATAACAGTTTAATCGCTTATTAAACTAATAATATATTCACATGTTAATTTTTTCAATTCGATGACTAGACCGAACCTGAGGACATCTGTTAATATTGTAAATTACATAAGAAGAATTACCAATTGTTTTTAAAAATTTTAAAATAAAATTTTGAATTTAAGAAATTTACAAATTTTATGAAACAGACGGATCCGTATTAATTCTGTCTCTCCCTCCCACGTGTACTTGTATGCGAGAGAATATCCTATAAATGAAAGTCATTTGTCTTCCAAAATTAAAATTATATTTTTTAGAATTATATTTGGGCTTACATTTTATTATATTAAGTGTCTAATTTGATACAATTTAGCCTTCAATTTCAAAATCCGACTAAAATTGGCCGAAATACCTAATTTTTCTAAGCAGATAAGAATCAGATATCTGGTTTGATAGTAGATAGAATAAATTGATTAATAACACTTATATTACATCAAGATCACCAAATTCATAATTTACTACATCAAGTACCTAATTTGTATAAAATGTGAGTAAATACTTATTTTGATGTATTAAATCTGTATAAATCCTTACAAAAAATTATTATATGTTAAATTATTAAAATTAAATATTAATACAAAGATTACCAAATATAATTTTTTTTATTTTAAAATTTAAAAAAGACTTAATTACCAAAAAAATCAATAAACTTTTAAACATACAAATTATATTTTTAACACGAATAATATTAAACTTTTAAACAATTAACAAAAGTTTCCAAAATTTAATTAATTAATACACTTTTTATATTGGAAGAGCAAACAAAAGGAGGAGGAAAAAATTAAAAGAAAATAGTCCATTTGCTCTCTCCACTCTCCTCTCTCCCTTCTCCCTCTCCCCTAATGATCCTTCAAATTGTTTTGTTCCTTTAAATTTAGAAATTTCAGCGCTCTGGATTCTGTCCACTAGCTGTGATCGACTTAAGCAGAAAATAATCTCCATTGAAGGAGGGGGAGAAAGGAGATCGTGTGCAAAAAGTTAATTGCAAAGAGAGAAGGTGCATAAGACAAAATAAGTAATGTATTTTAGATTTGAAAAGTGAGTTATTTTTATTTAGTTAAAAGATTCTTAAAACAAATAGTAGTTAATTAGTTTATCCAACAACACTTTCTTTCCGTCCGTTTTCTGTTTTATTCTTCAAACAAACAGTAGTAAATACATATATTGTATTTATAAAAAAAATTGATTTTAAAATTGTATCTATAATTTAACAAATTGTATGTATAAATTTTACAACTTAAATCTTGCAAATTATAAATTATAAATTTTACATCTTAAATTTTACTAATTATATCACAACTTAAATTTTACAAATAATTTTTATAATTTTATTTATAAATATTTATAATTTTAAATTGTATTTATAATTTTATATCGTATTTCTACTTATTTTTTTAAAGGGCTAAAAATTATTATATTTATAAATTTTTTGTGACGCCCCCAAAATAGGTATACATCACATATTCTGAGTCGCCAAATACATGGTACAAAATACATATACAATCTTTAATATACAACAAGAAAATTGTGAGTTTTAAAATAAATATTGTCTTCTAGACAATATCCACTCTCAGAATAAGTCCTCATTACATTTATTGTCACACTATTTAACAGAATAGTGAGGACTACTAATACTTATCTTACGGACCGTCACTCGCTTCCTCAAATTTGTCCCGACTACGCTCTCATTTCCTCAAGAGAAAATGGTGAAAGAAAGGTGAGCTCAACTAGCCCAAGAAGAAATATTATGACTAAGATAATGCAGAATAAATTATCATTAGTCTTCAACAATGTTAATGTAAGACCCCAGCTTTTATAAATAAAGATGAATTTTCTATAAATATTATTTTTGAATATTATGGAATAAATTTGATATAATGTTATAGTTGTGGGTAATATTTATAAATTTTGCAAAGTAAGCAAGTTATTATAAAATATTCGTTTGATCGGGGAATATTCTTTTTATCTGGGAATATTCGTATTTACGACGACTCAAACATTAGTGGACCCCATTAATCGGAAGTATTGTCGTAGTTAAAACGACAAAAAATTATCTTTCTATAAAAATAACTACGGAGGTATTACCGTTAAAACTGTTGAACTACCCGGTGGTAAAAAATACGATGTCTGGCGTGGTTGCATAAGAAGCACTTACGGTATTGATTATTGATGTTTACGTGAGAAGTCACTTAGCTATACTCAATTATTACTATGAATAATTCTTTGCATCATATCTCTTATATTATTGATTCAATTATTGTCACAAAGATTATCTACATATAATATGTTATATTATTAATTGAGACGACAAGTTATAAATGATTAATAATTGTTGAAAGATTAAAAATGTGTTGATTAAAAATAAAATGATTTGTGGTAATATTTATTCAATCCTCGATGTATATAAAGAGTCTCATTATGAGACGTTTGTGGTAAGTTTGATTATTTTATGGGGGCCCATATGTCATCATCTAAGAGTCTCTTCACGTCGATAGTAATTACCTTTGTGAATAGTAATTACCTTCATCAATATAGTATTTACCTTCAATCGATAGTAATTACCTTTGTGAATAGTAATTACCTTTGTGAATAGTAATTACCTTCGTCGATAGTATTTACCTTCGTCAATAGTAATTACCTTTGTGAATAGTAATTACCTTCGTCAATAGTAATTACCTTCACAATAAGAATTACCCCTTCATGAATAGTAGTTGTCCCTTCAATATTACCAAGAGTTAACCGCTTCTCTTCTGTGTTCCAAGGTTAATTACCCCTTCAAATAGTAGTTGTCTCTTCATATTACCAAGAGTCATTTGACCCTTCTTTAAGACCAAGAGCCACCCTCGGTTTTTCTATAAATAGAAAGCTCATTCCTTCATTATTTCTTACTAATTCATTTGAAACTACTAGAGAGAAACTATAGAGAGAAAGAAGAAAAGTATTCTACTACTTCACTTTCCCAATATTCAGTTCTTCTAAGGAAATGAGAATATAGCTGGGACGAGTCGAGGAACGGAGTAATGGTCCAGAGGATAGCATTAGTAGTCCTCACTATTCTGTGAAATATTGTGATAATAATTGTAATGAGGACTCCTTTTGAGTTTGTATAATATCTAGTAGACAATATTTGTATTCAAACTCACGCTTTATATCGTATTGTACGATAGTTATATTAGTAAGTTGATTTAAATTACACTATGTAAGTGGCGACCCAAGATGGGTGGCGATACCTAATTTTGGGGCGTTATGGTTGTATATCGAGCTTAGGATATGATCCCAGCTAAGATGCGAGATAAGAACTAGGAGGGAGAGACGGGAATTCCTTCGCTAGTATGACCTCCCTAAGTTTATTTGTTATTTAATTGGTCACGAGATATAGGGATAATATTTGATATATTAATTAACCCTTTTGTTTCACAATTCCTTTCAGGTAATAAAAGTGTAGCTGGGTCGAGCGGGGGATAGCGATGGAATAGAATGGTGGTCTATAGATGTTAAGGGTGAGGTGAATTTAACTTGGAAGGGTGTTTTGCCACTATCATACAAGATGTCTAATGACATACAACCTCGTGTCATCATAAGACATGGTTGTGCTCATCCACTTGCTGAGTATATTTACAAGCACTACCTATATAATCTTGGTGTTTGTTTGGAGTATAATACCCAATTAGAGACAGTGGAGATAATGATATGTCAAGAGAAGACTCACCATTGGGAAGAATATGATAGTAATCTTCTCGTTTTTCTTTGGGGTCTATTAGATTGACCAAGGATAATTACGTGGCCATATGATATCTACCATAACCTAAAAGCATGGCCTCCCATGTACGAAGGTTTCCTTGAGCACTTTCCAAAGATTCTAATTTCTAAAACAGTTTTTGACTATACCTTTATGTAAGGTATCATTGTGAGGTGCTATCTAGGTTAAAGGATAGAAGTCACAGTTGGTATCAATGTAACGTACTATCCAAGTCTTGGATAAGAGTAGCGATTTTGAATGATATTTCTATCATTAATAAATTTCTTAACGATATTCTTGAAGATTTCTAGCCTACCCTAGGCGTGAAATCGAATTTTGTATCGACCCAAAGACAAAAACCCATTTCTTAAACCCTCAAATATTTCTTCAACTAAAAGGATCTGTTTACGAGGATTATGATGAAAGTCATAATAAAAGCATTGGACTAATGAAAATCATGGGTATATGAAGTATTAGTAAGTGTTATGATGAGTTATGTGGTTATTATGTGAAAACATGAAAGTTTCTTAGAAATCACAAAGGGTTGAAAAATCAGATTTTGGTAAAAACGTAACATAAAATTCAATTGACCATATCTCCTATTATATTTTGAATTTTTGAGTGTGGTCAAGTCCTAGAGTTAGATCTATGAGTTTTGTAGCTTATCCAAGTGGAATCACCGGGAAAGATGTCAGAGATTTTCGTGTGTCTTGAAATTAGCAAAAGAGTCCAAAGCTGCAAATTACAAAAACGCTATTGCCCAGAAACTTTAAGGGCTGTTTCGGCCACTAAATTTATGTGAAAAATTCTGGCCTTTTGGGACATGAAAATATATGTTATAAAGTACCTCCTGTCCAAAAATGAGCTCATTCGACTTAAAATGAACAAGTTATGACCATTTCAATATTTATGTTTTTTGACAAAAAAATGCTATAATCGGAGTTCTATAACTCAGATGACCATGAAATTTAAATCTGAGGCTCACATTAACATGTGTAAGGTCCTGCCAAGATTTGGGAATTTCTGGAGTTAAACTTGAGGTAGCAAATTTCTTAAGGAATTAATTAGAAATTGATTTTGAAAAATAGTAAATGAATTTTAAAAATTTCGAGAAAAATATATTCTTATTATGGGACTATATTATGCTAAATCTAAAAAAAAATATTTTTGGACTGATTTGGTATTTTTCATAAAAATAGTTTAATTACTGAACATATGAGTTAAATATGTTATGTGAAGTAACAAAAGTTGAAAATAAGATTTTATGGCTAGAAATCTATATATAGAGTATATGCATATTTTTTGATGAGGGATTTGATAATTGGTGATGATATCGTATGAGTATGGCGTTTTTGAATGATTAAATGCATTATATGGTAAAAGCGTAAACAATTGAGATAAATTGTTTATAAATTTAAGTGATTAAAATATTGTTATAATATTAATGATATTAGATTATGAGATTATTAAGTGATTGATAACATGGGGATATTCTTGAATCTGGATAAATTATATTATAAATGTTTAATATTTATCTTTTATCTCATTTGATTGATTCTTTATATCATTATCCTCATGTTTATATATTATTTGAAAGTCATCTATGGCAGTAGTGCATAGATGGACTTGGTATGATTATGACTGAGGATTGTTCGGTATAATCATAACCGTAATTTGAAAACACGATTATCTTTGGTAGTAGTGCATGGATAATTTGTGGTCGTGATACTAATGAATACACGATTATCTTTGGTAGTAGTCATGGATAATTTATGGTCGTGATCTTAATGAATACACGATTATCTTTGGTAGTAGTCATGGATAATTTGTGGTCGTGATACTAATGAATACACGATTATCTTTGGTAGTAGTGCATGGATAATTTGTGGTCGTGATACTTAATGAATATCCTTGGCCGGGTAGTGCGGGGATGATTCGATGATATGGATTAATTATTGAAATTGAGTCTCAAAGAATGAAATATTAATTCATGGATGTGGTAAAAGTCATCTTTGGCCATAGTGCATTGATAGACTTGGTATGATTATGACCACGGATTATTCTAAGATAATCATGATCAGTAATTGAAAACACGAATATCCTCGGCAATAAGTCGTGAATAATTAAGTGGTCGTAATCTTATTAAGTCAAGCGTCTCAACATTATTGGTTTTACGATTGTATATCTTTGGCACAGTAGTGCAAAGATGAATTGTTAATGAATATCTTTGGCGGATTAGAAGATGAATTTAATATTTTTAACGATAAAAGGTATTCAAGGTATCCCCTCTCTTTTATCATATCAGTCGTCTACCAATTAATTTCGAGGGCGAAATTTCATAAGAAGGGAGGTTGTAAAGACCCCAAATTTTATAAATAAAGATGAATTTTCTATAAATATTATTTTTGAATATTATGGAATAAATTTGATATAATATTATAGTTGTGGGTAATATTTATAAATTTTGCAAAAGTAAGCGAAGTTGTTATAAAATATTCGTTTGGTGGGGAATATTCTTTTTGTGGGGAATATTAAATACAATGACTCAAACATTAGTGGACCCCACAACGGAAGTATTGTCGTAGTTAGAAAACAACAAAATTATCTTTCTATAAAAATTATGAGCTCATTCGACTTAAAATGAACAAGTTATGACCATTTCAATATTTATGTTTTTTGACAAAAATGCTATAACTGGAGTTCTATAACTCAGATGACCATGAAATTTAAGCGGAGGCTCACATTAACATGTGTAAGGTCCTGCCAAGATTTGGGAATTTCTGAGTTAAACTTGAGGTAGCAAATTTCTTAAGGAATTAATTAGAAATTGATTTTTGAAAAATAGTAAATGAATTTTAAAAATTCGAGAAAAATATATTCTCATTATGGGACTATATTATGCTAAATCCCGGAAAAGAAATATTTTTGGACTGATTTGGTATTTTTATAAAAATAGTTTAGTTACTGAACATATGAGTTAAATATGTTATGTGAATTAACAAAGTTGAAAATGGGATTTTATGGCTAGAGAATCCTATATAGAGTATATGCATATTTTTTGATGAGGATTTGATAATTGGTGATGATATCGTATGAGTATATGCGTTTTTGAATGATTAAATGCATTATATGGTAAAGCGTAAACAATTGAGATAAATTGTTTATAAATTTAAGAAGTGATTAAAATATTGTTATAATATTAATGATATTAGATTATGAGATTATTAAGTGATTGATAACATGGGGATATTCTTGAATCCTGGATAAATTATATTATAAATGTTTAATATTTATCCTTTATCTCATTTGATTGATTCTTTATATCATTATCCTCATGTTTATATTATGTTGAAAGTCATCTGTGGCCTGTAGTGCATAGATGGACTTGGTATGATTATGACCAGGGATTGTTCGGTATAATCATAACCGTAATTAAAAACACGATTATCTTTGGCCGTAGTGCATGGATAATTTGTGGTCGTGATATCTTAATGAATACACGATTATCTTTGGTAGTAGTGCATGGATAATTTATGGTCGTGGATACTAATGAATACACGATTATCTTTGGTAGTAGTGCATGGATAATTTGTGGTAGTGATACTAATGAATACACGATTATCTTTGGTAGTAGTGCATGGATAATTTGTGGTCGTGATACTAATGAATATCCTCGGCCAGTGAGTGCGGGGATGATTCGATGATATGGATTAATTATTGAAATGAGTCTCGTGAATGAAATATTAATTCATGGATGTGGTAAAAGTCATCTTTGGCCATAGTGCATTGATAGACTTGGTATGATTATGACCACGGATTATTCGGTATAATCATGGATCAGTAATTGAAAACACGAATATCCTTGGCGATGAGTGCGTGGATAATTAGTGGTCGTGATCTTATTAAGTCATGCGTCTCAACATTATTGGTTTTACATTTGTATATCTTTAGCTTTTGTAGTGCAAAGATGAATTGTTAATGAATATCTTTGGCGGATTATGAAGATGAATTTAATATTTTAACGATAAAGGTATTCAAGGTATCCCCACCTCTTTATCATATCAGTATGCGCACCTCTAATTTCGAGGAAAATTTCATAAGAAGGGAGGTTGTAAGACCCGACTTTTATAAATAAAGATGAATTTTCTATAAATATTATTTTTGAATATTATGGAATAAATTTGATATAATATTATAGTTGTGGGTAATATTTATAAATTTTACAAAGTAAGCAAGTTATTATAAAATATTAGTTTGGTTGGGGAATATTCTTTTGTGGGGGAATATTCGTATTTGACTACTCAAACATTAATGGACCCCACATAACGGAAGTATTGTCGTAGTTAAAACGACAAAATTATCTTTCTATAAAAATAACTTGGCGGAGGTATTACCGTTAAAAGCTGTGAACTACCCTATGGTAAAGTAAAGAATACGATGTCTGGCGTTGGTTGCGTAGTAGCACTGCGGTATTGATTATTGATGTTTACGTGAAAGTCACTTAGCTATACTCGATTATTGCTACAATGATTCTTTGCGATCATATCTCTTATATTATTGATTCAATTATTGTCACGAGATCATCTCAGATAATATGTTATATTATTAATTGAGACGACAAGTTATAAATGATTAATAATTGTAAAAGATTAAAATGTGTTGATTAAAATACAATGATTTGTGGTAATATTTATTCAATCCTTGATGTATATAAAGAGTACATTATGAGACGTTTGTGGTAAGTTTGATTATTTTATGGGGGCCCATATATATCATCTAAGAGTCTCTTCATTCGATAGTAATTACCTTTGTGAATAGTAATTACCTTCACAATAATAGTATTTACCTTCGTCGATAGTAATTACCTTTGTGAATAATTAATTACCTTTGTGAATAGTAATTACCTTCGTCGATAGTATTTACCTTCGCCAATAGTAATTACCTTTGTGAATAGTAATTACCTTCGTCGATAATAATTACCTTCGTCGATAAGTAATTACCCTTCCATGAAATAGTAGTTGTCCCTTGATATTACCAAGGGTTAACTTGCCTCTTGATTGTTCCAAGGGTTAATTACCCCTTCGCAAATAGTAGTTGTCTCTTGATATTACCAAGAGTCATTTTGACCATTCGTTAAGACCAAGAGCCACCCTCGGTTTTCTATATAAATGAAAGCTCATTCATTCATTATTTCTTACGAATTCATTGAAACTCTAGAGAGAAAACTATAGAGAGAAGAAGAAAAGTATTCGCTACTTCACTTTTCCAATATTCATTCTTCTAAGAAATGAGAATATAAATTTGGACGCGAGTCGAGAGCGGAGTAATGGTCCGGAGGATAGCATTAGTAGTCCTCACTATTACGTGAAATAGTGTGATAATAATTGTAATGAGGACTCCTTTTGAGTTTGTATAATATCTAGTAGACAATATTTGTATTCAAACTCACAGTTTATGTCGTATTGTACACGATAGTTATATTAGTAAGTTGTATTTAAATTCTGTACCATGTAAGTGGCGACCCAAGATGGGTGACGTATACCTAATTTTGGGGGCGTTACAGTTAAACTAATAAAATAAAATAGACATCAAGTTTAACTGCAGCAGAACATGCAATCCATTAAAAGAGTCAAGTAAAGAATAAAATCTACTATCTTTTATGATTTAAAAAGTTTTTTATCACTTTTATCGCTGGGACACAGCTTAATAAATAATCCACATCATCAAATCATCTCTGCACTACAGGCCAAGGATATTATTTAGTATCACGACCACGAATTATCCATGCACTATGGGCCATAGATAATCGTGTTTTCATCAACGGTCCTGATCACGCCATAAAACAATTCATCTTTGCTCTATTGGCCGAAGAGAATTCATAGCCATAATCATACCAAAAACTGTCCATCAATGCACTACGGGCCAATGAGGACTTTTTTCACATCATTTATAACATTACGATTATGATTATATCTTAGAATAATCCCCTGGTTATAATCATACCAAGTCCATCTATGCCTTTTCATACCATACGCCACGATGACTTTCAACATAATAAAAACATGAGGATTATGACAATGATATAAAATTCAATAAAATAAGTTCAAAAATAAAATTATCCAGGAACTAATAACGTCCAAATTATCAACATGATACTTCTTTGTAGAGTAAATCTCAAGAATGCTCAGAAGAATATTTCCATGAAAAGATACTGGATGAAACGCAAATATCAAGGATATTCCACTAATTTCATGGAGTATAGAAGTTAAAATTTTAACCAACTGAGTATAATAAAGAATGGAATAACAAAAGAAATCACCATGCATGCGGTACTTGGCATGTATGTGTTATTCCAATGAATAATAAATAACGAACCGGTCGGTATGTATCGCACCAAGCGAAATATTCAATGTAATAATAAAGAATGGGATAACAACAAAATCACCATGCATGCGATTATTTAGCATGATGCGAGTTATTCCAATGAATAATAAATAACGGAATCGGGTCAGGCGTAAAATGCATGAACGATGTGATATTCCAATAGAATAATAAAAGCGGAACTAAGTCCGACGTAAAATGCATGCATACATGATATTCCAATGTAATAATAAAGAGCGAGAACCAGTCCCACAGAAAAACGCATTGCATGAGGATGTTCTAACGTAATAATAACGAATGGAATAATAACAAATCACCAAGTATAGGGTGAGATCACGTATAAAAGTTATTCCAATGAATAATAAAGAATGGAATAATGATCGTTATCTTCATGAATATGAAAAAAATACCCTTTACTGAGTACAACAAATAATATTCCTTACCTTATAAAGAAGAGTACTCAAACGGTAGAAGGGCGGGAATATACTTGAAGAAACTTGCACTTACGCTCAAAGCTTTCTTAAACGCTAAAGAAATACGTTCAAGATTATAGAAGAATAATTCTCTCTACGGTTTCTCTCTAGAGTTTCAAAGTGAATTCGTAAGAAATAATGAAGGAATGAGCTTCATTTATAGAAGAATTAATCGAATAATGTAACCAATCCATGAAATCGGTCCGGATCAATTTACTTTAAATGGACGGTCCAGTTGGTTTACAATAAAATATAATATATTCTATTTATAATCTAATAAAATGAATAACTTTTAAAAGATTTTACTATTAGCCTAATAAAACGAATAACTTTATAAAAGTATTTTGTTTTATATAAAAGTTTTTCTATTTTATTACATTAATAATACTAATAAAACAAAACTTATATATAATATATATATATATAACAATCAACAATAATTAAATCAAATAACGTGAGATATTATGCAAAAACTACATCAGAAAGCAATAATTGAACAAAACCGGTGACTTCTCACATAAGCATCAATAATCAATACCGTGTCTTCTATGCAACCACGCGTATCACATGCTTTTACTATCGAGTAGTTCAAAGATTAATCGGTAAAACTTCCGCCGTTATTTTCATAAAAATATTTTTATCGTTTTCTCAATCCGATAATAATTCTATTGTAGGGTCCACTAATGATTGTCTTGGTCGTCTGAATATTCCCCAACACAAAGAATATTCCCCGACCAATCGAATATAATATAACAATTTGCATACTTTACAAAATTTATAAATATTACCCACAACTATAACATTATATTAAATCCACATCATAATATTCAAAAAAAAATCGAGAAATTTAAATCTTTATTCGTAAAATTTGGAATTTTATATTTTTTTATTAAGAACCTAATCATAAATATGATGGTACTTGATATAACAAAACTGTAAATAAATTATTTTTTAAATTAAGTCAAATCATATATTTATACGATTATTTAATATTAAATACACAAAATTCGATTGGATTCTTGGAAATATTAGTTTGTGGTGGACCCATGCACCATAATTAGGTATGTGTTACTTGCCAGTATTGGTTTGTGGTGGACCCAGTTGATGTATTATTAATTATTAAATTGATGATGAGGGATGCTTGTTAAATTGTGTTTTGAATATTTTTCGAGTCTATCAATGTATGTAATGCCTTCCTTATTTTCAATAAATGGCAAAAAGCTTACTTCATGTATTGGCGTGGCTCTTAAGGGTGAGTATAGTGCGATTTGGTATGGTTTAAAGTCTAAATCACACACAAATTATTTAGGTACTGTTTCACAAATTTAAAATCACATGAAATCGCTTGTGATTGGTGCGGTACGGTGCAATTTTATTTGGTGCGATTTTGGTTCCAAAACTAATCTAAATAACAAAATTTAATGCAATTTAAATTAACAATTTAGCATCACACAATATTAAAGTTGTAAAAGAGATCAAAGCAAAGACACCCGAGTTTTTATCCCTCATTCTACACATTCAAAAAGGAAAAACAAGCAGCAAGGATGAATATTCAGTACTAGTTCATCCAACACCGAATTTCAAAAACACACTGATAACTCAAGAGGGTTGCATCATGATTTGTCTAATTTCAATAACTTCAATTCTTTTAATCATAAAAGATATTGAATAAATAATTAAATATACATGTATATATATAATTTATGAAGTATATATATGCATATATGCTCAAGCAGCGTGTAGTCCAATAATTTTCTACAACTAAGAGATAATTGTATGAGATTTGTATGGTGATGGAATCATGTAGATCGATATCATCCAAATTCAGAATTAATAGCTTAATTTTCATTGGGAGGTTCATTATACAAGGTTAATTGATGCAATCAATTAATTTTTTGGGTGCGGTTTGGTTTCGTTTTTATGCGTGCGATTTTGGCTAGTAACCAAACCGAAACCATAAATTTGATTTTTTAAACCACCTAAAACCGTCAGATACGCCAAAACTATTGATGCAATTTAATTGGTATAATTTGTGTGATTTTTAATGTGATTTCGATTTCAATTTGAATTCTTGCTTAACCATACTGGCTCTTGCTATAATAAATTGAGTAGTGCGGTGGGTCGAGTAAGGGCTAACCCAGGTTCCTATCTATATACTATACCTGATGTGGGTAAAATTAATTAAACCGCGTCTTTGTGCATGGACGGACTATTTTGATATGAATAATGCTAGAGACACAAACTATTTTACAAATATTTTACAAACTGTTGATGTGGCATACTCCACCTCAACATATCGTGTGGGGCCGAAGATTACATTGAAATAATTTGTTCATCGATATGCTGAGGTGGAGTATGCCACATCAGCAGTTTGTAAAATATTTATAAAATAGTTTGTGTTTGTAGCATTACTCTTTTGATATATTAATTTCATTCAAAAAATAGCCAAGTATAGTTTGTTCCTAGTTGTATTTGGATTTGGGTCTCTTTCACGCCCACAATCATTTACTTATGGATATGGGAGATATGGGCCTTGTAAGTAAGGACCCCTTCAAGGGACAATTACATTTTAAAAAATAATTACATAAAAAGTGTACAAACAAAATAATTACAAAAAAAGTGCATATGCAATATTTAATTACAAAAAAGAGTGCAATCTTATCCCTTTTATTTAGTTGAGTGATTTAATGAGTTATTGATAATGGCCATGTTTGTAGGATTTAAATTTTATCTCTCTCATCAACCTCCATTCGGTCATTCGCTTTCTTCCTCCTCTAGCTGATCATGATCTTATTCCTCACCTTCGCCCCAACCATTTGCTCCACCACCACCCCCACCTCGCCTCCCCGCCACTCCTCCCGCCTCCCTCCACCCCCCTCTCCGCTCCTCCTCTCGCCTCCCGCCTCCCACCTTTTTCCTTCCCTTCCTCCGCCTCCTTTCTCCCCCCCGCCCCACCACCTCCATCCGCCTCCCACACCATCCCCCTCCTCCCGCCCCTTTCTCCACCCCACCCCACCCTCCCCTCCCTCCCTCCCCCTCCCTCCCTCCCTCCCCTCCCTCCTCCACTCTTCTCCTCCTCCCCCCAGATCGATCCAAGATGGTAGTTGGTGGAAACCAAATCACTAGCCGCGATGGAGGCCCTCTACCACCCGTTGTTTCCCTCCACCACCGATCCGTTCTCCAACTCTACCTAATCAAACCTTAATATGTTGGTAACCAAATAGGCATACTAAGGTAACCAAACCTTAGCTCCTTCCGATAAGGTAACCAAATTTTATGCGATTGGTTACTAAACCTTCCGAATAAGGTAACCAATTTAGTTTATTAGGTTACTAATTTATTTTGGATGTGATGCAGCTTGGTAACCAAATTTTATATAGTTGGTTACCAAACCATTTGATAAAATAACCAATTCAGGTTTTATTTGATTACCAATTTTATTTTAAATGTGATGCAGATTCTTAGTCAAAATTAGTATAAAGGTAACCATTTCAATTTTGTGGGTAACCAAATCGTCAAAAGAAATTGAAATAAAGAACTCTGGCTTACGATGTGGCGATGATGTATACAAGATGGCCAAGCATGAGAGAGGGGGATGATGAACATTAGCTCCTTCATAATTTTTTATTTTAATTTTTCATTTTGATTTGAATTTTGAAACATGGATTTGAAATTGTTATTAAAAGACAAAGATTTGAATTTGAATTATTAGTTATCCTTGATTTTAGATTTCCTTATTAATGTGAATTGTACTATTTTTGTAATAATTACATTCTTACCTTTATGTAGGGGCCAGGCCTCCCCTCCTAAAAATTAGTGGTCCCACACCTAACACCACCACCTTCCTTATACCTAAAAAGGTTCATCACCATCACACGCCACGTGTCAGCGACCCAATTTCATACATTTTCATCACAATAACCTATAAGCTTTTCTTGTTAAAATAAGAAATTCTTTTTAAATATTTGATACAAAATTGTGCTAATAACCAAGACGTGATATGAAATTGTGTTAATTGTTAAAGTATGCGCAATTATTAAATGTATACATCATATATGAAATTATTGTATTCAATTAGTATTATTATTACTTTATTTTTATGTGGAATTTAAACTCTTACCGATAATTTAAATTCTCACAGAGATTAGTATTTTCATGAGTTTGAAAGGAAAAAAACAAACTTATTTAATCATATTTGTAATAATATATACATAAAATGAATTATATGTTAGTAACGTATATAAAATGAAATTGATATAAAAAATAATAATAATAATTTTTATTATTACCAAGTAAATATAGTAATTAAATAATATAAAATCTATCAAAACATGTTTAGTTACTACGTATTACAAATATAAGTTTATATATTTATTGAAAAAAGTTAACAAGTGTGAACAATAAAATATGTTTTTTTTTTTATATATATATATATATATATATATATATATATATATACACACATATATATCGTAATTATATAAATATATAAGGGCATAAATATAAATTTATTAATACATAATTTTTGGAACGAGTGAACGGTAGGGAATTAGGAAATGAGAAGTAGAATAATGTTTTGTGGACAAAAATTAAATTCTACAAAACTCTTTAAATCCTAGTATTCAGTTTGATTTACCTCTCTTCATTTAGCACATGCTCTCTTTCTACTTGTGAATAAGATCCGTTCGCCTCCTAGCCGTCCACCTACTCAGCTTGTAATTCGTAAACAAAAGTCGTCTATATTAAGTGATACGTGAGTTGTTGTTTAGTACACTTTTCGTCCGTTTGATAATGTATGATATTTTAGATGATTTTATATAATGAGTCATATTTTTAAATAAAAAAGAAAAAAATATCAAAATATCAAAAAATACATATAAAAATAGTGTTCTTGAATCTATCCATATATGATAAAATATTTACTAATTATAATCTACTCGTCATTTTATATCCATTTTTTTATACTTTTGTCACAATTACATTGCTCAAAAAAATAAATACTGACAATTTCTCATCCCACATATAATCATTTTAGATTTTTTTTTTTTTTTTGATAGAAATTACGGTCTTAAAATGCCGTGAAGACAAAGCAAATCCTGGTATTTATCTATGGGTAGGGCCGGGAGAAAAGAAGAAGAAGAAGAAGAAGAAGAAGAAAATAGTGAAGTGGGTGGACCAGCAAGGCAAGACGGAAGAGTCCATGCACGCCTTCTGACGAGATGTATTACTACTACTACTAGTCTAGGCGTCTAGGCGTCTCAGGTATGGTCTACTTACTAAAATTAATTTCCAATTTAGAGGCAGGCCTGACAGCCAGAAAAAAAGAGAGGAGACGTGGCTTCTTCTTCTTACTACTGTCTACTACAATTACGGAGTATTATATTTTGAGTATTTAATTATTTAGGGAATGATATTTGCATTTCTTTTTATGAGTGATATATATACTGTAATATTAAAATGGTGTGAATTATGTTTTATAGAAAAATTTAGAAATATTACATGTTAACTTATTCAATTAATTAATAAATTCAATGTATAAATAAAGATAGTAATTTAAATGAGTCTGGGATGGGATCCCCTCACTAATTAACGTACAGAGAGTTTGTATCTTGTAAGAAAGTAAATGGCATGGGTGGTGGTTGGTGCCATGGTGTGCAACCCTTGCCCTAGCTTACGTTTGCATGTATGCATCTAGAGACTGATCCCAACCCGTGCCCTACCTTTTACTTCCTATTATGATCAAATGGAAACATAAAATTGAATATTGGTTTTCATAAATTAAAAACTAAGTGTTTCCAACCAAGCACTCCAAAATGTGTCAATAGCTAGTGGTGTCTCCAAAAAGCTGCTACTACTATTACTACTATATATATATATATATATATATATATATATATATATATATAGTGGTGGTTCCAATTTTAAACCATCGATAAATACAAAAGATTAACGTTACTAGTACTTCAAAACTTCAATGTCAAAGGCGAGGAGAGGGGAGGAGAGGGTGGGGTGGGGTGGGGTGGGGTGGGGTGGGGTTGGGGTGGGCAAACCCTATATATACATCATCAAGTTGTGCATAATAATAAAGTCCCATCACATTCAGGTAGAATCTTATATAGCAATGTCACGCAAAATTGACAACCTAGCTAGCAGCTATATATAACAATATTGACTCTTATATAGCTTATGTTGTTGTCTAATTTGGCTTTTAATGCATCCTCTATACCATAAACTTCTCTCTAACACACAAATTTTGTACGTGCCGAGTGTCTTCCTATTTTCAGAACTAAAAATAATGTCTTTACGTACATCCACTATAAATACTAATAAGTGAATTTTACATATCTTAATTAAAAATTAATTTTTTCTTAATAAAATACCAATATAATTGTTATTACGATTGACTTTCTTTTTAATTTAATTTTTTTATTTACATAATTAATATTTAAAATTTTCTATTATTATAATCTTTTCATAATCTATTAATTGTTCGGTCGTTCCATTAAAATCTTGTATCCACTTGTATTTATTAACTACTCCTATAGTATAAGAGATCTCCTGGAAATAATTATGGGGTCAAAGTAGTTATTAGATTCCAAAGAAATTAATTAAGGTTGTGTAGATTTAGGCCCACCTATAAATCAAAAAAGTCCAAGATAACAGCATTATGATTGTTTGTGAAGCTAGGCACTTATTCAATGGTCCATGCCAACCTAGCTTAATCAGACACATGCTACATTAAACCCATGTCTAGGAGGTCCCCCACTCTGATTAGCTTTAACCTATTTTTTATATGTTTTTGTTATATGCATTTAAATCACACTCAAAACACTATATTATATAAAAATTTTAATTCCATAATTTTTTATTTTTTTTTAATTTTAAAAAAAAAAGCAAAAAAAAAAATTCGAATTTTAATAAAATGCAAGAGTCCGGACTGGATCCTGACTTTTTCTCTCTCTCTCTATATATATATATATATGTTTGTGTCATTGTGTGCATGTAATTAATAGTAGTATACATGTATGTTTGTGTCATAGTGTGCATGTAATTAATATCGTATATAATTTGGGTTCCCTATACCAAGAGGTACTTAAAAAACAAGTAGAGCAACGCCTTTTGCCGGGAAGAAAATAGTGTGTGAACCTACCTGGAAATTGAGGTGGCTTTTGTCTTTAACCTACGTGACATACTAGCTATTAGACCTGTCAATTTAGATCGAAAATCATATAATTAATTAAAAATATTTAAATTTATTAGGTTAGTTAATTAATTTTTATGTTATGAATTAGTTTAATTTTAAACTCATATTATTATTAAAAATATGGATTAGATCTAATTTAATTAGTTTTGACTCATATTAATCTATAATAATTTTTACACTTTGTAGAGCTAATACATCAATATGTATGCATTATTACACCACATTCTTACATAACACATACATATTACATATTACATTTGTAATTTATATATTTGTAATTATGTATGAAAACCATTTCACTAATTATGAAATTAATCTATAATAAAATTAACACTTTTAGTGTAACCAACTACTAATTTAAATAATTAATATCTCCTCTCTTAATTAATTAAAATAACTAATTTAAATAATACAATTTAAATTATATAATTAAATTTAATTTCCTCATTCTCTCCATAAATTATTTTATATTATATTATATAATTTAATTTAATTTCCCGACCCCCCCCCACCCCACCCAGGCCAGGCCAGGCCAGGCCACTTCCTGCACCCTTCACCCCCAAAAATTAATATTTATTGATAATGTATACACCCCCCAAAAAATAATATTTATTGATTATGTATACCCCCCACACGCCTCCCCCACCAACTCCACACCCCAACCCCATTAAAAAATAATATTTATTGATTATGTAAATTTTTTTTGAAAGTGCCTATAATCACAAAATTAATATTTTTAATACTTAAATTAGTCACATCAATTAAAATTTTTAGTTTCAAACTTGGGTCTAAAAAATTAAAATAAGACTCTTTTAGTATAACAAAAATTAAGATTTTTGTGAAACTATAATTTTAAAAATAGGTAAACCTGGATTCGACCTATAATCATTTAAATTCAAACTACATAATCATATTAAATATAGGTAATATGGTTTTGGTTCCTTAACCGACCCATAACTATTTTGTGTAACCCAAAACTAACTCAAACTTATTTTTTGCCAGATCTACTAGCTACTATCAGACAAATAAATATATATATACAAATGATAAAGTGAGTATATATATGGTAGTGATCATACGGTTGTAAACTGATATATATGAATTCAAATACAGTACTATCCATATTCGTTTATTTGCAGATACTTCATTTCCGAATACAAATAATATCCGTTTTGTGACGCCCCCAAAATAGGTATACATCACCTATTCTGAGTTGTCAATACATGGTACAGAAACAACTACAACTTTATTATTACAACAAGAAAGCGTGAGTTTGAATACAAATATTATCTTCTGCATAATATCATACTCAAATAAATCCTCATCACATTTATTGATACATTATTTTATAAAAATGGTGAGGACTACTAAACAATCCTTTCTAAAACCTTCATTCCATACCACAGACTAAATACTTTTATATTCTCGCCTCCACGAGAAAAATGGAACAAAAAGGAAAAGGGTGAGCTCAACTAGCTCAGAAAGAAGAATATTATGACTAAGATAATATACAACAAATTATCGTGAGTCTTCAACAGGAAAAATATAATAGAATCTGATAGACAACAAATTTTAAATCAATATTCATGATGAAATAATAATTCATTAGAAGAGTTAAGTAGAGAATGCAAACTACTATCTTCTACATATGAATTTAAAAGTTCACCGCTATCTTTTATCCTGTAACATCAATCAATATACATCTGAATCAAATATTCATCTTTTGACTACAGCCAAAGATATTCATCGATTAGTCATGTTCATTTAAACACTGCTCATCTTTGCTACTACGGCCAAAGATATTCTTCAGAAATCATTCATCTTTGCACTACAGCCAAAGATATTCTTAAGAAATCATTCATCTTGCACTTCTGGGCCAAAGATATTCCATAATATCATCATTTAAGATGAGGATGATGAAAATATATTTTTTTTTTTTTAAAGAAACGAATCCAATTGAAACAAAATGACAAGGATTAAGGATTAAGGATTCGTACTTGGTTTTATCCACGTCCAAAAATACCTCAAAAATAATCATAGTGGTGTAAAATTCAAGAATGATCAAAATATGGATACAATCGAGTTAGTATCCGAATAGATGTTTTAGACGAAAAGAAGAAATTTTATTTTTCTATGAATAAGATCCAGATATCGTGAATAGTCAAGTATACGTGAATAAGAATCTCAGACACCAAAAGATAGAAATTCCACAAAAATATCTTCACGCTTCATGAATAGTACTCGTGAATAGTAACTCGTGAATAAGAACTCATGAATAAGTAACTCGTGAATAGTAACTCATGAATAAGAACCCATGAATAAGAACCCCTCGACATAAAAAAGTTCCAAATTTGATAAAAATTCAGATCAACATTTCAAAGATAATGGTATTGAAGAAATAATATCATTACGAAAAAAATAATATCCCTTACCTCGAAAGATCGAAGACTTAGCTAGAATCTAGGGTATAGTCTTCAAGGAAACTTGCCGCATCTTCTAGCAATACTCAAAGTATACTCAAAATACTCACAAGAATACGCTCGATAATATAGAGAGAAAACTTGAGCTTTAAATGTGATTTTCATTCTAACCCAAGACCCTATTTATAGGAAAATGCTTTAGAACACCAAAGCGAAAATTTAATAAAATAATATATTTTAAAAATATTCAAGCCCACCTTAGAAATCTGATTTGGATCATTTATAACACATGTGAGCCACTCAATTACAACAAAAAAAACGTTTTCTTACTTACAAAAATATTTTAAACTCCCAAAAATCAATTATTTGAAGCTTGA
Organism: Panax quinquefolius; assembly: GCA_020205615.1. Lineage (NCBI taxonomy): Eukaryota > Viridiplantae > Streptophyta > Magnoliopsida > Apiales > Araliaceae > Panax > Panax quinquefolius. Next base: position 118,403,125 of record CM035168.1, read on the forward strand.
ACTTCAATAATTCATAATAAATAGCCCTTTCATCGAAAATTGAATCTCTCGAGTTTTTTATAGGAATTTCAATTCTCTACAACTTTGCGTAAGAAAGTTTTCCAAATTCCAAATAGAAATTGACCAAATCCACAAATGGGCGATTTTACAGGCTATAATCAAATTTCAGTCAATAAATGGGGTCCACCGACATGTTTAACATGTTTTAAACATTTATTGCAACAAAAATACTTTTCCTCCTCGTATACTCATATATCCCACATTCGTTGTAAAAATATCACCGTTAATATATTATTAAAATAATATATTTAAATGAATTATTTTATCAGAAAAAGATAAAATATTAATTTTCAACAATTTGTCATTTTAAAATTTTCTCCATCTATATCCACATAAAATCAATATTTTCCTCATCATATAAATCAATAATTAATTATTCACAAATAATATTACGAATCACAATATTGACAACCATGCGGTTCAGGGAAGAGGGCTTTCGAATAAGAATTTCTTCTTCTTGGCGCCGCAATTAGGTGACCAAACCTCTCCTTAGACAGAACTTTCTAGACATTGCCAATAATGTTATCTAATAATATTATTCAGATAATATGAATTATTGTTTCGATAATGAAAATCTTGTGTAATGACAATTATTGAAACAACAAAGAATATAAAATATCAACGCAAAGAATTATTAACTCAATAAAATCTTCGAATAAAGAATTACAGAACCATTATTGAGTAGTGCCTTCACGTAAGAATCAATAATTGGTGCAATACTGGTATCTTCTTGTTCAACAACGCGTATTAGTGTGTTTTAACCACCGGGTATTCCAACAAAGATAATTCTTGAATAACTACTTCATATTATTTAAAAACAACTTATATTTGTCGTTTTCTTCATCCAATCGCTTTCCAGTTATGGGGCCCACACATGGTCATTACTTGTGGTCGTATGAATATTCCCAAAAAGATTTAATATTCCACGACCAAAACGAATATTCCCCATTTATAATGAATATTTTATAACCACTTGCTTATTTTGAAATATTTGCGTATTTAACCCTTAACTATCCACATTAATCAAATCAACCCTTACTATTTCAAAATAATAAATAAAGGAAATTCTTTTTTATTTAAAAATTTCGGGGTCTTACACGTTTTTTCTGAATACGGAACGAATATGAATTTTCAAGTTACCATTTACAGTCCTAACAATAACTAAAATAAAAAAATAATGAGTTTTCAAATATAGTTTATTAATGAATGAATGTTAATTTATTTATTTTTAATAAATATTTAAATCTGATAATCAATGTCCTAAATTACAATCCAAATAAGTTTTCATCATTTTTGAAATCCTAAATTTCAAAATGAATATTCTACTTATTAATGTTTAGATGTTCATTTTATGTCTATGGAGTAATACCGCAGTGTGTATGAATATTTATAATTTATAATTAGATTCTAAAGTTTATATTGAATATTTAATTATTTTTTCTCAAATATTTAATTAAAACTTTAATAATATGTTTATGGGAACTTTTATTTATAATTTATCCTCAATACATAGATTATAATTTACATAGTTATAAAAAGTTTATTTAATTTCATTATATTTATGGAGAGTGCGAGTTATAATGTATATTTGACAACTAGGAGTTCGGATTTTAAGCTCACCCCTTATCCAACTCACCCGAGCTCACCCCCCTTTAGCGACGGACCCAGCGATGGTTCGGTCATACAACCGTCGTCTATACTTTTAGCAACGGACAACATATAACGTCGCTAAAAGTATAGACTACGGTTGTATGACCGAACCGTCGCCAGGTCCGTCGTTAAAGAGGGGATGAGCTCGGGTGAGTTGGATAAGGGGTGAGTTTATGATCTGGACCGTTGACAACTAGTTAATCTGTGACGCCCCCAAAATAGGTATACATCACCCATCTTGAGTCGCCAAATACATGGTACTAAATTCAAATACAATTTGATTATACAACAGTCGTGTAAAATACGACAAAATGCATGCTGTGTGTTTTTAATACAAATATTGTCATCTAAACAATATCCACACTCAATTTAGTCTTTATTACATTTATTATCACACTATTTAACAGAATAGTGAGGACTACTAAGACACCATCTCGGACCATCACTCCGTTCCCCGACTAGTCCTTCCACGCTTCTCATTTCACAAGAGAAACAAAGAAAAGAAAAGGTGAGCTCAACTAGCCCAGTAAGAAATATTATGACTAAGATAATGCAGAATAAATTATCATTAGTCCTCAACAATGTTAAACTGATAAAATACAATAGACATCAAGTTTAACTGCAGTGAAACATGCAATCCATTAAAAGAGTCAAGTAGAGATGATTTAAAAAGGTTTTTCATCACGTTTATCACTGAGACTCGACAATAAATAATCCACATCATCCTCTTACTACTACCGAGGATATTCATTAGAACCCACGACTACAAATTATCCATGCACTACGGGCTAAGGATATTTGTGTATTCATCAATGGTCATGATCATGCCAACATCTGTCCATCAATGCACTTCGGGCCAATGAGAAATTTTACCACATCATTTATAACATTACGGTCATGATTACACCGAATAATCCCTGGTCATAATCATACCAAGTCCATCTATGCACTACAGGCCACATATGACTTTCAAAAATAATATAAACATGAGGATGATGACAATGATATAAGAATTCAATAAAACAAGTTCAAGAATTAATTTATTCAGGAACTAATAACGTCCAAATTGCCAACATGATACTTCTTTGTAAAGTAAAATTCAAGAATGCTCAGAAGAATATTTTCATGAAAAGATACTGGATGAAGCGCAAATATCAAGAATATTCCACTAATTTCATGGAGTTTAGAAGTCAAAACTTTAACCAACTGAGTATGATAAAGAATGGAATAACAAAAGAAATCACCATGCATGCGATTTACTTGATGCATTGCGCTATTCCATCGAATAATAAATAACGGAACCAGGTCAGGCGTATACGCATGATAAACGGGATATTCAACGTAATAATAAAGAATGGAATACAACAAAAATCACCATGCATGCGACTTCGCATGTATAAAGTTATTCCAACATAATACTAAATGACGGAACCAGGTCAGGTGAAATTCACACCAACAGGATGTTTCAACAGAATAATAAAGACGGAACCAGGTCCGGCGTAAAGCACAAACAAGATATTCCAAGAGAATAATAAAGAATGGAATACAGAAATATTTCACCAAGTATAGGGTAGCCCGCGTATACAGGTTATTCCAACAGAATAATAAAGATGAAATAATAGAAATTCTCTTCATGAATACAAAAGAAATAATATCCCTTACCGTAAAAAAAACTTGATATCGGAGTAGTTAAGTAGCAGAATACTTTTCTTCTTTCTCTCTATAGTTTCTCTCTCTAGAGTTTCAGTGAATTTGTAAGAAATAATGAAGGAATGAGCTTATTTATAGAAGAATGGAATGAATAAGAATAAATCCATGAGCGGTCAGATTGATTTACTTTAATCGGACGGTCCATATTTAAAGCAAAATCTTTTAAATAAAATATAATATATTCTATTTATAATCTAATAAAACGAATAACTTTTAAAAAGATTTTACCATGCAAACACTATGTAAGCACTATACAAACACTATGCATAATAAAATATAATATATTCTAATTATTGTCTAATAAAACAGATAACTTTATAAAAGTATTCTGTTTTATATAAAAAGATTTTACTATTAGCCTAATAAAACGAATAACTTTATAAAAGTATTCTGTTTTATATAAAAAGATTTTCTATTTTATTATGTTAATAATACGAATAAAACAAAACGTCATCATCATCATTATTATTCACACTATTAATCGACTAGGTCGTTCTCAGGAAAGAGGGGGCTTTCCAATAAGGATTTCTCCCTAGTGACGCGTAATTAGGTGACCAAACCTTTCCTTGGCAGAACTTCTAGACATCGTTAATAATGCAAATAATAATATTAACAACTTCGTCATCTCAATTATTGATTTAATAACATATAAAATATTGACAATAATTGAATCAAACTGAGTGACTTCTCACATAAGCATTAATAATCAATACTGTGTCTTTCTACTATGCAACCACGCCATTCATCAGTACTTTCTTACTACCGAAGTAGTTCAACAAGATCAACGGTAAAATCTTCCGCCGTTATTTTCATAAAAATATTTTTGCGCTTTCTCGATCCGAATGATAATTACATTGTGAGGTCCATCGATGATTGTCTTGCAATCGTAATATTCCCCGACCAATCGAATATTATATAACAACTTGCTTACTTTGAAAAATTTATAAATATTACCTACAACTATAATATTATATCAAATTTATTCCATAATATTCAAAATGATATTTATAGAAAATTCATTTTATTCATTAAAGTTGAGGTCTTACAATCTCCCCTTCTTATGAAATTTTGCCCTCGAAATTAGGGTACGTACCTGGTATGTCGAAGAGGTAAGGATACCTTGATTTTATTTCAGATTCTAACTCCCAGGTAATTTCCTCAACATCGTGGTTCCTCTATACTTAAATCAATTTATTTCAGTTTGTTAATATTAGAATAAAAATGTTATTTCCTTCTTTTTAGAAGTGAAATGATATATTTTTAAAATAATTTTCGTATGATAGTGAAAACTAATTATTATATAAGGACTGTCACTTTAAAAAATTTATTTTGCTTATTATATAATAATTAATTTATAAGTTATTTGGATACGAATTTCGGATACGGATCCGAATTCAGGTATCAACTATCTGCCGGATATATTTACGGTCGAATGTTAAATGAATACGAATACGTCTATGTCTGTATTCGTATCTGTTTATTAGCGGATACCTTTAAACCGAATATGGATATATCAGTTTTTTTAGAATACGAATAATAACCACTTTTTTTCGAATACGGATGCGGATAAATACGAATTTTTCGATTATCATTTACAACCCTAGTGATCCATAGCAACCATTTGTTATGAAGCATTATTTTAATAAAGTCATCTCTAGTCATTCATATAGTGATCCAATGGCCTTGATTGGTCAAGATACACAATCTGTCGCCAGTAGAAGTCGTAACAGGGATTCAGAGGTATTGTAAGGTCGACGGAATAAGGGCGCCAACATTTCGCGCCACCGGGATCTATAGTGTCGACAGAATATCACCTAGTTTTAACTGATAATCTGTTGAAAATACAGATAATTCGTCGGGAATTATAATGTTAACGGATAATCCGTCGTCGGAACTTCTGTCAAAAATAACCCTAGTGTATATTCAACGAATTAATTACGTCATAAATATTACGTCGCCAATAACTTATTTCTGACAGAATTCAGTCGAAAATATGTGTTTTTTGATGAAATTTTCGACAGCTGTTATCTCTGATGTGTCTATATACAACTGACTTTTCGACGGAATATTCCCTTAGAAATAAGCTAATTCCGACTGAATAGGCTTACTTCTGACGAAATATTCGGAATTAAGGCATTTTTTTGTAGTGTCGAGAAATTACCAAAATGTCTAACAAAATATACTATTTTAAGGACAAAATTTTAATAATGCCCTTTTGCCACCGCTTTGGTTCATGTGCGGGACAATATTATTGTTTAAAAAAAATTGTGACGCCCCCAAAATAGGTCCACATGACCCATTCTGAGTCGCCAGATATCATACTATAAAATCAAATACAAACCTCATTTATACAACTGTTGAACTGTCATGCAGAATACGACCACAGTTAAACTGTGAGTTTTAATACAAATGTATGTAACTCTCATAGTGCCTCGACCACAACCTTACAAAGGTACTTTTACATAAAAGTACAGTCAAAAACTGTTTTAGAAATCAAAATCTTTGGGAAGTGCTCAAGGAAACCTTCGTACATGGGAGGTCATGCGTCTAGGTTATGATAGATATCATGTGTCCACAGAATTATCCTTGGTTGACCCAATAGACCCCAAAGAAAAATGAGAAGATTACTATCATATTCTTTTCAATGGTGAGTCTTCTCTTGACATATAACTATCTCCATTGTCTGCAATTGAAAATTATATTTCAACCAAACTCCAAGATCATATAGGTAGTGCTTTCGTAGATATATACTCGTGAAGTGGATGTGCACAACCTGCCTTATGATAACACGAGGTTATATGTCATTAGACATCTTGTATGATAATGCGGTAAAACACCTTCCAAAGTTGGGTTAACTTACACCTATTCGGTTCTCACCAAAATTAAATATCATATGACGTATACAATACGACACACTTATCTAAAGTTCTCAACAAAATTATTTTCATACTATTTAGGGAGAACCTCAACAGCTATAGACCACCGTTCTATTCCCCTGTTATCCCCGCTCGACCTGGCAACACTCTTATTACCTGAAAGGAATTGTGAAGAAAAAAGGGTGAACACACCTGGCCCAGTAAAGAATATCATGACTAAAGATAAATTACATCATCAATAGTCTTCATCAGTAATAAATCAGAGATTTTAAACATATGGTAGTTGATAAAACTTTTCAACCATAGTTGCAGCGGAACGAGCAATCCATTAGAAGAGTCAAATAGACCATCTGGTCTATTATTTTCTCTATGTTAAAAGTCCACCAATAATTTTTTATCCCTATAACATCAATCAATAATTCCTGTCCACAATCATATGCATAACTCGTAATTATAATTGTGATTCTAAATTCCTCTTCACACCCAAGACAAAGATAATGGTTATCAAAAATCATGGTTATACCAAATCACAATTCCTGCTCATAATCATACTAATAAATTCATCTTTGCACTACGACCAAAGATATTCATTAACAATTCATCATTGTACTACAGGCCAAAGACATACAACTGTATTTTAGAAGAGTCAAGTAGAGCATGATATCTACTATCTTCTACGAATTGAAAGTGTATAATCAATATTTTATCAATTGAGACTCGAACAATAAATAATCCACATCATCGAATCATCCTCGCATCTATGGCGAGGATATTCATGTAATCATTAATGGTCATGATTATACCTAATAATCCCCGGTTATAATCATACCAATAATCGCCCATCAATGCCTTCTACGGGCGATGAGGACTTTACCACATCATCTATAAACATTACGTCGTCATGATTATACCGAATGATCCGGGTCATAATCATACCAATAAACAGTTCATCTATGCATATAAGCGAAAGATGCTCATCAATCAATAGTTCATCTTTGCTAGCGTAAGCAAAGATATACAATTATAAAATCAATAATCAACGATCCATCTTTACTGAGTAAGCGAAGACATACAATTGTAAAATCAATAATCAACAGATCCATCTTTGCACGTAAGTCAAAGATATCTGATTATAAATCAATAATCAACGATCCATCTTTGCGTAAGCGAAAGATATACAATTATAAAATCGATAATCAACAATCCATCTTTGTACGTAAGCCAAAGATATACAATTATAAAATCAATAATCAACTGTCCATCTTTGCACGTAAGCCAAAGATATACAATTGTAAAATCAATAATCAACAGTCCATCTTTACACGTAAGCCAAAGATATACAATTGTAAAATTAATAATCAATAGTCCATCTTTGCACGTAAGCCAAAGATATACAATTGTAAAATCAATAATCAATCATTTAATAAACTCATAATCTAATATTATTAATATTATAACAATATTTTAATCACTTCTTAAACTTATAAACAATTTATTTTAATTGTTTACATTTTACCAAATAATGCATTTAATCATTCAAAAATGTCATACTCATAAGATTTCATCACCAATGATCAAATACCTCATCAAAAATCTGCATATACCTTATATAAGATTCCCAAGCCATAAAATCCTATTTTTCAATTTTGTTACTACACATAACATATTTATTTCATTTACTCATAACTAGTTTATTTTCATGAAAAATACCAGATCAGTCCCAAAAATATTTCTTTTCTGGGATTTAGCAGAATATAACTTCCAGACATCAATTAATATCGAAATAAATGTCAATTTTTACTAACACTAATAATTCCAACACAATGGAAATATTTTTCTCAAAAATTTCATTTTTGAAATTTCAAAGTTTGACTTTTTTTCAAAAAAATCAACTGTTGACTTTTTTGACCAAAAAGTCAACCCCGACAAATTTTGTGTTTATAGTCTATTTCTACTAATTTCATCGTTCCAGACTCAAATATCACGTCTGCGTCTCCAAATTCAACTTCGAACTCAAATTTGATTTTTAATAATATTCATCATTAATATTATAACTCACAATATTTAACAACCAGGTCGTTCCCAGGAAAGATGAGACTTTTCGATAAGGATTTCTCCTTATTGGCGCACAATTAGGTGACCAAACCTCTCATTGACAGAACTTCTAGACATTGTCAATATTACAAATAATAATATGAATAACTTTGTCGTCTCAATTATTGATTTAATAATATATAAAATATTATGCGAGATGATCTTTGTGACAATAATTGAATCAATAATATGAGAGATATGATCACGAATTATTATAGCAATAATTGAGTATAAGCTGAGTGACTTCTCACATAAACATCAATAATCAATACTGGTATTACTTCTTACTGCAACCCACGCCAGTATTCTTTGTATTTTTATCAATTTAACCATTTACTAAATAGAGTAATAATTATAAAAATTGAATACTTTCATTTCAGTAAAATTCGGGGTCTTACTGATCTCCCTCCTTATGAAATTTTGCCATCAAAATTTACGTGCACAGTGAGTTCGAAGAGATGAGAATACCTTGCTTTCTTTTTGGGTTGTACCTTCCCGATTATTTCTTCTGTATCATGATTTTTCCATTGCTCATCTCTTGTATTTTAGATATCATTCTAGAATATATCTTTAAAAAAAAGTTAATTTACAGATCACAATTTGCCAACTTATCAAATAAACAATTTCAGCTTAGGTAAGTTACACCCTAGGGAAGTATATTACTCGTCTCTCCCCTCCTAGTTCTAGAGTAATATCTCCGCCAGCGACCATATCTCTAAGCTCTGATACCATTTGTGACGCCCCCAAAATAGGTCACACGATCCATTCTGAGTCGCCAGATATCATACTATAAAATCAAATACAAACTTCATTTATACAAACCTGTTGAGTAGCGTAAATGTAAGAATCGACCACGCAGTTAAACTATGAGTTTTAATACAAATGTGTATAACTCTCGTGGTGCCTCGACCACAACCTTACAAAGGTACTTTTTACATAAAAATGCAAATAAAAAACTGTTTTAGAAATCAAAATCTTTAGGAAGTACTCAAAGAAACCTTCGTACATGGGAGGTCATGCGTCTAGGTTATAATAGATATCATATGTCCACAGAATTATCTTTGGTTGACCCAATAGACCCCAAAGAAAAACGAGAAGATTACTATCATGTTCTTTCCAATGGTGAGTCTTTTCTTGACATATAACTATCTCCACTATCTGCAATTGAAAATTATATTTCAACCAAACTCCAAAATCATATATGTAAGACCCCAACTTTTTAATAAAGATGATTTTTCTATAAATATCATTTTTAAATATTATGAATTGAATTTGATATAATGTTATAGTTGTGGGTAATATTTATAAATTTTGTAAAGTATGCAAGTTGTTATATAATATTCGATTGGTCGAGGAATATTCATTTTAACGGGGAATATTAAATGCGGCAAGACAATCATTAGTGGACCCCACAATGAAATTATTGTCGGATTGAAAACGACAAAAATATTTTATATGAAAATAACGGCGGAAGTTTTATAGTTAAAAAGCTGTTGAACTACTCGATAGTAAAAAATACTGCGATGTCTGAGTCGTTGCATAGTAGCACTACGATATTGATTATTGATGCTTACGTGAGAAGTCACTCAATTTTGTTCAATTATTGCTTGATGGTTGTTGCGTAGTATCTCACGTTATTTGATTCAATTATTGTCGATATTTTATATATTATTAAATCAATAATTAAGATGACAGAGTTATTAATATTATTATTTGCAATATTAATGATGTCTAGAAGTTCTGCCAAGGAGAGGTTTGGTCACCTAATTGCGCGTCTATAGGGAAAAATCCTTATTGGAAAGCCCCCCTGGTTGATTAATATTGTGAATTATAATAATGATGATAAATGTTGTTAGATATATTGAGGTGTCTTTTTATGAAGTCACGGAAGTTTTTATATATACATATATATATATATTATATAAATTTTGTTTTATTAGTATTATTAATGTAATAAAATAGAAAAGTTTTTTATATAAAACAAAATACTTTTATAAAGTTATTTGTTTTATTAGACAATAATTAGAATATATTATATTATTTGCATAAGGTGTCTGCATAGTATTTGCATAGTAAAATCTTTTTATATAAAATGTAATATTTTTGTAAAATTTTATTTTATTTGATTATAAATAGAATATATTATATTTTATTGCATAGTCTTGACATAGTATCCTTTCTATTTTCCTATAAATAGGATCTTGGTTAGAATTGAAAACCACACCGAAGTTCGAGAGAATTCTTCATAATCTTGAGTATTTCTTTAGAGTTTTAAGAAGCTTTGAAGCGCGGTCAGTAAGTTTTCTTCAAGAATATCCTCGCCTACCAAATTTCAATACTCTTCTTTTTACTGTAAGGAGGATATTATTTGTTGTACTGTAAGTGGGTATTATTTCTTTCGTATTCATGAATAGAACTTCATTATTCCATATTTTTTATTCTCATTGGAATAACTTTTGTATCGCTGTGATACCACCTATACTTGGTGAAATTCTTACATTATTCCATTCTTTATCATTATGTTGAATAACTTTTATCATCACAAGCAATCGCATACATGGTGAAATTCTTACATTATTCCATTCTTTATTATTACATTAGAACATCCTCATCTGCATGCGCGTTACGCATGACTGGGTTTCGTTATTTATTATTCATTGGAACATCCTCGCCGGTGCAAATTTCGCCGACACGGATTACATTATTTATTATTACATTAGAATATCACATACGTGCGTTCTACGCATGACTGGATACATTATTTATTATTCTATTGGAATAACTTTTATCATGCGATTACATCGCATGCCCGGTGATTTCTTTTGTTATTCCATTTTTATTATACTCACCGGTTAAAGTTTTGACTTATATACTCCATGAAATTAGTGGAATATCCTTGATATTTACGCTCATCGAAATATTTTTCATGGAAATATTCTTCCGAGCATTCTTGAATTTTACTCTACAAAGAAGTATCATGTTGACAATTTGGGCGTTATTAGTTCTGGATAAATTAATTCTTGAACTTGTTTTATTGAATTCTTATATCATTGTCATCATCTTCATGTTTATATTATGTTGAAAGTCATCTACGTGGCACCTGTAGTGCGTAGATGGACTTGATATGATTATGACCGAGAATAATCCAGTATAATCATGATAATTAATGTTACAAATGATGTGGTAAAAGTCCTCATTGGCCCGTAGTGCATTGATGGACAGTTGTTGACATGATCATGGGTTAGGTTTGTAATATTCAAGAATGCAATCAAATTGCATAAATAAGCGGAAACGTGTAAAATCAGAGTTTAAAATTTTTACAAACCATATACCCGGATCACCCTTTATGCACAATTATTAATTAAACGAAAAAGATGAATAAGAAACATACCCTTGAAGATCCGAGCTTCCTCAGGTACAAGTTCACCTCCAATCCTTTTTGCGTTCAACTTGAATCCACCGGGTTTTGTTCCTTCCTTTGATCAACGTTAGCCACCCAAGTGTTTGGCCTATAGAGGTGATCCACCAAGGAAGAAGAAGATTCAAGAAGATGGGTATTTAGCAAAATCCTAGTTTTCTATCTCTATAGAAAAGAACGTACTCTCCCAATTATTGGAATTACGTATGTTGTAAAAGTCAACAACTTCCTCACCCATAATAAGACTCCTCTTATTTATAGATGTGTGCAACCCACCTTAACAATTAAGGAATTGAGTTTTATTTAATTAATTAAATTCTTTTAATTAATTAAGCTCCCTAATCTTATTAGGGATAATTAATTAAACTCCTTTGACTAATTTTCCTTCCTAATCCAATTAGAAATAAATGAGAGTACTTATATTAAATTAATTCCTAAACTCTTTTAGAAATTAAAATAATAATAATAATTGTAATAATATTAATAAGACTCCTCTTATTAATTTATATTTAATATTTCTAAAATATTAAATAATAAATATTAAGCTATTTAATTTATTCTATCATCATATATTAAATTAAATATACATAACATATTATTACGATTATGCCATTAACTTCTTAAATAATTATTCTTCCTTTTATGGTGTGTGACCCTTTAGGTTCTCCATATTAAACCTATTGTGAATAAATCAATTAGAACAATTCTAATCTTATTTAAATAAATAAATTAAACAATTAATTTATTTAAATAAATAATATTTATTCTATAATAGGATATAAGCCTCCTAGCGATCAACGACTTTCCGGATAATATAGATTTCAACATTAATCATAAAAGAACCTTTGAGTAAATAGTTACTGTGCAATTCAATCCTTCCACCATACAATGTCCCAATTAAATATAAGACATGGAATTATCACAAGTCTTATTTTATTTAATTATATGTATTTCGATCCTTAAATGCACAACTCCAAATAATGCAAATTAGAAACTCCTTTCTAATTTCATTACGCATTAACCAATGACTCTTTGGGTTGTCATTTATCGAATCACATAGGACATTTCTCTTCTTTTATTAGAAGTGGTAGATTCTTTATTGATCATATATTATCTCCATGTACAACTTGTTATACCAAAGCATACCCTTTGATATACCCTAAGGGTCTTAAGGAATAAGTCAAAGTATAACTCAAGTAATACATAGAATCTTATGATGATCTCAAGTCCAAGGATCACTTGTACTACTATCACTACAGAATTCCTATTGACAGTGAGTAAAACTCCATTAGGTATTCCTTAGCGAGCCACGTTCGATGAACTTATTCTCTACTAAGCACCTACATACTTGCTTTAGTGTCTCCACAAAATGATCATGAGATCAATCATCCTCATCCAATGAAAGCAGAAGCAACGTATGTACCAATCTATCCGGATTCACTAATCCCCAATTTAGTAATCCAATGATTGGGAACTATTTTAGTTTTAAGCTTTCTAAGAATTTAGATCTCATTAGAATGATCATCATCATTATTCTAAAAGCATTGCTTAAAACTATGGGTTTATCACATATTATAAAACAACATCATGTAGATAATTAAAAGCCTTTAATAAATTAATACTTTTTATTAATAAATGAATAAGATTGTTACAAAGTATATGTTTTATCATCAAACATGATTGGCTTGTGTGCATACTACTTTCATCATGACCACTGATGAATACACGAATATCCTTGACCCGTAGTGTATGGATAATTTGTGGTTGTGATACTAATGAATATCCTTGGCCATAGTGCAAAGATGATGTGGATTATTTACTAAGTTGAGTCCCAACGATAAAAGTGATGAAAAATCTTTTAAATCATAAAAGATAGTAGATTTTATTCTCTACTTGACTCTTTTAATGGATTGCTTGTTCCGCTGCAGTTAAACTTGATGTTTATTATATTGTATCAGTTTAACACTGTTGAAGGATAACGATAATTTATTTTGTATTATCTTAGTCATAATATTTCTTATAGTTGAGCTCATCCTTTTACTTTCATTGTTCTCTTCAGGAAATGAGAACGTAGCAGGGACTAGTCGGGGAACGGAGTGACGGTCCAGATAATAGCATTAGTAGTCCTCACTATTCTATTAAATAGTGTGATAATAAATGTAATGAGGACTCAATTGAGTGTGGATATTGTCTAGATGACAATATTTGTATGAAAACTCACAGCATATGTTTTGTCGTATTTTACACGACTGTTGTATAATTAAGTTGTATTTGAATTTTATACCATGTATTTGGTGACTCAGGATGAGTGATGTATACCTATTTTGGTGGCGTAACAATATAGGTAGTGCTCGTAGATATACTCAGCAAGTGGATGTGCACAACCCTGTCTTGTGATAACACGGGGTTGTATGTCATTAGACATCTTGTATGATAGTGGCAAAACACCCTTCCAAAGTTGGGTTCACCTCACCCTATTCGGTTCACCAAAATTAAATATCAAATGACGTATACAATATGACACACTTATCTAAAGTTCTCAACAAAATTATTTCCATACTATTTAGGGAGAACCTCAATAGCTATAGACCACCGTTCTATTCCTCTGTTATCCCCGCTAGACCCGGCAACACTCTTATTACCTGAAAGGAATTGTGAAGCAAAAAGGGTGAGAACAACTAGTCCAGTAAAGAATATCATGACTAAAGATAAATTACATCATCAATAGTCTTCATCAGTAATAAATCAGAGATTTAGAACATATGGTAGTTGATAAAACTTTTCAACCATAGTTGCAGCGGAACGAACAATCCATTAGAAGAGTCAAATAGACCATTAGGTCTATTATCTTCTCCATGTTAAAAGTCCCCCAATAATATTTTATCCCTATAACATCAATCAATAATTCCTGTCCACAATCATATGAATAACTCGTAATCATAATTGTGATTCTAAATTCCTCTTCATACCCAGGACGAAAATAATTTTCATCACCTATCTTCATCTGAAACATCAAAAATCATAGTCATACCAAATCACAATTCCTGCTCATAATCATACTAATAAATTCATCTTTTTTACTACTACCAAAGATATTCATTAACAATTCATCTTTGTACTACAGGCCAAAGACATACAACTATATTTTAGAAGAGTCAAGTAGAGCATGATATCTACTATCTTCTACGAATTGAAAGTGTATAATCAATATTTTATCGCTGAGACTCAGCTTAATAAATAATCCACATCATCGATGTGACGCCCCCAAAATAGGTATACATCACCCATCTTGAGTCGCCAATACATGATACAAAATTCAAATACAACTTAATTATACAACGATGCGTAGTAAAAGTGAAATACGACAAAATACATTCTGTGAGTTTTAATACAAATATTGCCTTCTAGACAATATCTATTCTCAGAATAAGTCCTCAATACATTTATTGTCACACTATTTAACAGAATAGTGAGGACTACTAGCTAACACTATCTTCCAGAACATCACTCCGTTCCCCGACTCGTCCCAGCTACGTTCTCATTTTCTAAAGAGAACAGTGAAAGAAAGGGTGAGCTCAACTAGCCCAAAAAGAAATATTATAACTAAGATAATGCAGAATAAATTATCATTAGTCCTCAACAATGTTAAACTGATAAAATATAATAGACATCAAGTTTAACTGCAGCGAAACAAGCAATCCATTAAAAGAGTACAGTAGAGAACAAAATCTACTACCTTTTATGATTTAAAAAGTTTTTCATCACTTTTATCGCTGGGACTCAACTTAATAAATAATCCACATCATCCATGCACTACGGCCAAGGATATTTATTAGGGTCACGACCACAAATTTCATGCACTACGGCCAAGGATATTTGTGTATTCATCAATGGTTATGATTATGCCAACAACTGTCCATCAATGCACTACGGGCCAATGAGGACTTTTACCACATCATTTGTAACATTGCGGTTATGATTACACCGAATAATCCCTGGTCATAATCATACGAAGTCCATCCATGCTCTACAGGCCATAGATGACTTTAAAAAATATAAACTTGAGGATGATGACAATGATATAAGAATTCAATAAACCAAGTTCACAAATTAATTTATTCAGAAACTAATAACGTCCAAATTGTCAACATGATACTGCTTTGTAGAGTAAAATTCAAGAATTCTCGAAGAATATTTCCATGAAAATCTTTGGATGAAGCGCTTGAAATATCAAGGATATTCCACTAATTTCATGGAGTATAGAAGTCAAAATTTTAACCAACCGAGTATAATAACGAATGGAATAACAAAAGAAATCACCATGCATGCGGTACTTGCAGATGTATGAGTTATCCAATGAGAATAATAATAAAGATTTTAACCAGTCCGGTAAAAACACACCATGAGGATGTTCCAATGAATAATAATAAAAAGCGGAACCGGGTCCATTAAAAAACACACATGCATGGGATGTTCCAATGTAATAATAAAGACATAATAATAGAAGAATGTCACCAAGTATAGGGTAGCCCGCGTATACAGGTTATTCCAACAGAACAATAAGAAATGGAATAACAACAGTTCTCTTCATGAATACAAAAGAATAATATTTCTTACCGTAAAAGAAACTGAATATAAGAAAAGAAAGTTAGCAGACTTCTCATCTTCTTTCTCTCTATAATTTTCTCTCTATAGAGTTTCAGTGAATTCGTAAGAAAATAATGAAGGAATGAGCTTCTATTTATAGAAGAATGGACTGCATAGTAACTAATTCATGAACGATCCAGATTGATTTACTTTTAATCGGACGGTCCATATTTAAAGCAAAATCTTTTAAATAAGATATATTATATATATAAATATATATATATATATATATATATATATTATATTCCCTCCGTATAAAACAAACACCCCATTTGGCAACTTTGAAAAAAAACTTCCAACCATTCAATTTTTAATACTGTGGGCCCCACATGTTCTCCTCCCCCCAACATGTCAAAATCACAGGGGTCCCATTATATTTAAATAACTTTCTACCAATAATGTTGAAAAATAGGTAAATGGGGGTCTAAATAATACGCCAAATTTACAACAACTACCTTATAAAAATCCTTTCAATATTTTTAACAACATTTATCATCATTATTATAATTCATAATATTAATCGACCAGGTCGTTCCCAGGAAAGAGGGGGCTTTCCAATAAAGATTTCTCCCATTTGGCGCGCAATTAGGTGACCAAACCTCTCCTTGGCAGAACTTCTAGACATCGTTAATATTGCAATTTATAATATTAATAACTCTGTCATTTCAATTATTGAGTTAATAATATATAAAATATCGACAATAATTGAATCAAATAACGTGAGATACTATGCAACAATTACTATAGCAATAATTGAACAAAATTGAGTGACTTCTCACATAAGCATTAATAATCAATACTGGTAATGCTACTATGCAAGCACGCCAGACATCAGTATTTTTACTACCGAGTAGTTCAATAGTATTAACGGTAAAACTTCCGCAGTTATTTTTATAAAAAATATTTTTGTCGTTTTCTTAATCCGGCAATAATTCTATTGTGGGGTCCACCAATGATTGAGCCGTTGTACGAATATTCCTCTATAAACCTAATATTCCCCGACCAATCGAATATAATATAACAACTTGCATACTTTGCAGAATTTATAAATACTACCCACAACTATAACATTATTTTAAATTCATACCTTAATATTTAAAAATGATATTTATAGAAAATTCATCTTTATTCAAAAAGTAGGGGTCTTAGAATCGAATCATCCCTGTACTATGGCCAAGGATATTCATGTAATCATTAATGGTCATAATTATATCGAATAATCCCTGGTTATAATCATACCAATAACTGTCCATCAATGCACTACGGGCCAATGAAGACTTTTACCACATCATCTATAACATTATGGGTCATGATTATACCGAATGATCCCGGGTCATAATCATACCAATAAACAGTTCATCTATGCATATAAGCCAAAGATGTTCATCAATCAATAGTTCATCTTTGCGCGTAAGCCAAAGATATACAATTATAAAATCAATAATCAACAGTCCATCTTTGCATGTAAGCCAAAGACATACAATTATAAAATCAATAATCAACAGTCCATCTTTGCACGTAAGTCAAAGATATACAATTGTAAAATCAATAATCAACAGTCCATCTTTGCACGTAAGCCAAAGATATACAATTGTAAAATCAATAATCAATCACTTAATAAACTCATAATCTAATATTATTAATATTATAACAATATTTTAATCATTTCTTAAACTTATAAATAATTTATTTCAATTGTTTACACTTTACCAAATAATGCATTTAATCATTCAAAAATGCCATACTCATAAGATTTTATCACCAACGATTAAATCCCTCATCAAAAATCTGCATATACCTTATATAGGATTCTCAAGCCATAAAATACTATTTTCCAATTTTGTTATTTCACATAACATATTTAATTCATTTACTCATAACTAGTTTATTTTCATGAAAAATACCAAATCAATCCCAAAAATATTTCTTTTCTGGGATTTAGCAGAATATAGTCCCTTATTGAACATATATTTTTCTTGGAATTTTTAAAATTAATTTACTATTTTCTATATGGCCAAAACTGCTGAATATTTAGACATTTATCATAAATTGTACTTTTGTCCAAAAATTTCAAAATTTATCGGGTATACTGTTGTTATATATATGTACTCCCAATAAAAATTTCACCAATTTTGGAGTTAACCGCAGGGAGTTATAAGGGTTTACTTTTAAAATAGTCTTTTCCCATAAAATTCATAACTCCTAATCTATACATCCAAAAATCGCCATTTTTGGACACAATCTAGAAAACTCAACATACTATAATTTCAAAATTTTCCAGAATTTGTGAGGGTCAGAAAAATTACGAAACTGCAAATCGATTTTCGCCCGCCATGCAGTAATCCACGTAGACAAATCATTTCCACAATTTTATAAGGAATGAATACGAAGGATCATTCACCATGCATGCGGTAATCCACATAGACAGGTTATTCTAACAGAAGAATTCACTATACATGCGGTTGTCCGCGTAGATAAGTTATTCCAACAAAATAATAAAGAATGGGATAATGTAAGAATTCACCGAGCATCGATAGGCCAGCGCATGCGAGTTATTCTAACGAATAATAAATAATCGGAACCGAAGTCATGCGTAATCCGCATGCATGTGATAATCCAACAAAACAATAAAGAATGGAACCAGATCATGCGTAATACGCACCGACAGGATATTCCAACAGAATAATAAAGAATGGAATACAACAGAAATCACCATGCACGCGGCACTTTGCATGCATGCAGGTTATTCCAATGTAATACTAAATGAAGGAACCAGGTCGTGAAATTCACACCAACAGGATGTTCCAAATGAAATAATAAAGATTTTAAACCAGGTCCCACAGTAAAGCCTGAATATGGATATTCCAACGAATAATAAAGAATGGAATACGTAAGAATTTCACCAAGTATAGGGTACCACACATATACTGAGTTATTCAAATGAATAATAAAGATGGAATAATAGAAATTCTCTTCATGAATACAAGAAACTTGATATCGGAGTAGTGAAGTAGCGAGTACTTTTCTTCTTTCTCTATAGTTTCTCTCTCAGAGTTTCGGTGAATTAAGTAAGAAATAATGAAGGAATGAGCTTCTATTTATAGAAGAATGGAATGAATAAGAACTAATCCATGAACTATTCCAGATTGATTTACTTTAATCGGACGATCCATATTTAAAGCAAAATCTTTTAAATAAAATATAATATATTCTATTTATAATATAATCAAACGAATAACTTTTAAAAAGATTTTACTATCTGAAAACACTATGCAAACACTATACAAACACTATGCATAATAAAATATAATATATTCTAATTATTGTCTAATAAAATGATAACTTTATAAAAGTATTCTATTTTATATAAAAAGATTTTACTATTAGCCTAATAAAACGAATAACTTTATAAAAGTATTCAATTTTATATAAAAAGTTTTTCTATTTTATTACGTTAATAATACGAATAAAACAAAATGTCATCATCATCATTATTATTCACACTATTAATCGACGAGTGTCATTCCGGGAAAGAGGGCTTTCAATAAGGATTTCTCCTATTGGCGCCTTGATTAGGTGACCAAACCTCTCCTTGGCGTAACTTTTAGACATCGTTAATAATGCAAATAATAATATTAACAACTTCGTCATCTCAATTATTGATTTAATAACATATAAAATATCGACAATAATTGAATCAAACTGAGTGACTTCTCACATAAGCATTAATAATTAATACCGTGTGCTACTATGCAACTACGCGTATTACTGTACTTTTACTACTGAGTAGTTCAATAGTATCAACGGTAAAACTTCCGCCTTTATTTTCATAAAAATATTTTTGTCGCTTTCAATCGATCGACAATAATTACATTGTAGGGGTCCACCAATGATTGTCTTGAGTCGCATGAATATTCCCCGACCAATTGAATATTATATAACAACTTGCGTGACTTTGCAAAATTTATAAATATTACCCACAACTATAGCATTATATAAAATTTATTCCATAATATTCAAAATGATATTTATAGAAAATTCATTTTATTCATAAAAGTTGGGGTCTTACAATCTCCCTTCTTATGAAATTTAGCCCTCGAAATTAGGGTGCGTGCACTGGTATGTCGAAGAGGTAAGGATATCTTGATTTCATTTCAGATTCTAACTCCCAGGTCATTTCCTCAACATCGTGGTTCCTCCATAACACTTTGACTTGAGGTATAACCTTGGAGCGTAGAATATGTTCCTTCTTATCCAAGATTTGAACAGGAACCTCTTCATACGTTAAATCTTCCGCTATTTCGTCCGGTTCTAACTCAATAATACGGTTCGGGTCTTTCACATATTTACGTAACATGGATATATGAATAACGTTATGAACACGAGACATACTTGGTAGTAAAGCAACTCTATAGGCTACAGTCCCTACTCGATCCAGGATTAAAAATGGGCCAATGAATCGAGGATTGAGCTTTCCTTTCTTTCCAAATCTCGTAACTCCTTTCCATGGAGCAACACGTAACAACACATGATCTCTAATATCGAATTCCACGTCCTTTCGATGAAAATCAACATAACTCTTTTGTCGGTCTTGTGAGGTTTTTATACGTTGTCGGATCGTTTGAATCTTTTCCGTAGTCATACGTACCAACTCCGGTCCCAACAACGTTGCTTCACCCACCTCATCCCAGCATACTGGAGAACGACACTTTCTTCCATACAACGCCTCGAATGGAGCCATGCCAATACTTGCTTGATAATTGTTGTTGTAGGAAAACTCTACCAATGGTAAGAACTTGTCCCAACTTCCCTTGAAGTCAAGGACACAAAGTCTTAATAAATCTTCAAGAGTTTGAATAGTCCTCTCTCGATTGTCCGTCCGCTGCAAGGATGATAAGCGAAACTAAATCAAAATCTGCGCTTCCATAGCTTTTTGCAAACTAACCCAAAATCGTGAAGTGAATCTTGGGTCTCGATCAGAAACTATGGATATTGGCATACCATGCAATCTTACAACCTCGTTTATGTACATACGAGCAAGACGTTCAAGTGTATAAGTTTCTCATATTGGTAAGAAATGAGCAGACTTGGTTAATCTATCAACAATGACCCAAATTGCATCTATGCCTTGAGAAACCTTGGGAAGACCAGTAACGAAATCCATAGTAATGTGCTCCTACTTCCATTCTGGAATTTCAAGTGGATGAAATGGACCTTTTGGTACTTGATGCCTCGTTTTGACTCATTGACAAGTTAGACACCTTGAGATAAACAGCACTATCTCTCTCTTCATATTACTCCACCAAAATGTATGACGAAGATCACGATACATTTTGGTACTCCCAGGATGGATTGCAAACGGTGTGTTGTGCGCCTCCATCATAATTTTATACTTTAAATCAGGGTCGTTAGGAACACAAAGTCCGGAGTTGACTCAAGTATTCCTTCATCATTGATTCTTGCTTCCTAGCGATAAGACCTTCTTGCACTTTCTTCCTCATACGCATCGGCTCCAGTGTCTCATAGTTTGGCGGCTTTAACTTTATCAATTAAAGTCGGTTCTACTCGTATATTCGCCATCATCACGTGGGTCCGTGGAGTCTTTATCTCTATCTCCATTCTTTGCAAGTCATACAAAATGGGCCTTTGTGTTGACAATATCGCACTCGTACCCCCATATGATATTCTACTCAATGCGTCCGCTACCACGTTCGCTTTTCTAAGATGGTATTGGATGGTATGATCATAATCTTTCAATAGTTCAAGCCAATGTCGTTGTTGCATGTTGAGTTCCTTTTGAGTGAAGAAATATTTGAGGCTTTTATGATCCGTAAAGATCTCCACTTTCTCCCCATATAAGTAATGCCTCCAAATCTTTAGTGTGAAGACAACAGCTGCCAACTCTAGATCATGAGTAGGATAATTCCTCTCATATTCTTTGAGTTATCGTGAGGCATAGGCTATTACTTTCCCATGTTGCATGAGAATACATCCTAACCCTTTGCCTGAAGCATCACTGTAGATGACAAATCCCTCCGAGCCAGATGGTATTGTCAGAATAGGTGCTGAAATGAGTCTTCTTTTGAGTTCTTGAAAACTCTTCTCACATTCCTCGTTCCAACCGAATTTTGTATCACTACAACAAAAAATCTTATCGGCCAATCGATTATCAATGATCGTATTTCTATTCAGCAGATAATATCTCTGCGACCGCATGCGGTCGGCGATAATCGTCGATAAAAAATCTGTCATTGGGATGCACATCGACCACTATTAGCGACCGCTATATCTGCGGCCGCCATGAAGCGGCAATCGAAATGACAAATCGGATTATTGAAATGAAATCGAGATGGTCCGTAGCCAAAGGCGACGTGGTCCACGTGTCGGCGACCATTATCAAGAATCACGTCGATGCGTCATTTGATTACATCTGCGTCGCTAATAACGTTCGGCGACCGCGTCGACGCGTCACCGATGATATCAAACATTACAGCCAGATTTTTGCTGTTTTGCAGAATTCCCAAAAACCTGTACCTGTTTTCTACCTGCTTTATCCCAACACACATACACACCAAGATAAACAACATACAAAACAATATAAACATCCATCGTTCACCAACACATACACCAAACTAGTATATAAACCTTTAAAACAAATATGATTTGAATAAATATAATAACATTTCAAAACTTGTTTAAGTAACATATATACAAACATCCAAATAATGAATATACAAGTACAAGGTTATGTCAAGCGTCATCCCGTCCTTGATCACCCTGTAATTAACAAAATAATAAAACAAGTTACAAATATAATAAATATGTTGATCTTTGGTATATATTACGACAATACATACAACAAATTGATTTTATACCTCGTCCATCCCCATGCATCCTGCTGCTTGCTGCTGCCATCTTTGCTTGACTAACTCCTCGGGATCAAGAGCCCCGTGTGCCACTCCAAGATCTTCGTAAGATTTCGATCTTGACATATAGCTCTCACATACCAAATTAGGAGTATGAACAACTTGGATGACTCGATGATTAATAAGACCTGGTAGCAGAGTGCTGAGAGCCATTGAAGAAGGATGGGCGTCGTCGTTGTCCTTGACCTTTAATGTAGTTCTTCTTCACAATGCGCCTCTCTCCACAACTCTTGATCAATAAAGCGACGTGGAGTGCCTTCGGATATATATTTTCATTCAATAAACGTTTATAAGTATCCTGTCATCATGTTAACACTTAAATAGTTAAAAATAATATTTTGTAAGTATTAATAAACAAGATCAGTTGTTAAAACTTATTACCGCTTATCTGGATAGCCTCAGTGAGATCATCACGGGTGGCAGCGTACATCCGACCCAATGGATAGGGTGACCTTGAGACTGAGACTCCTATACAAAAAAAAGACAATATTACTAAGTAAAATGGGATATTTTCTGATTTCATGATTGTAAACATATTAAAACTTGTAAATCGTGCAAAAGGATATATCGTGAATCGCGTGAAATCTGCGCACGCCTTGTATGTTCCTTTTTAGCCTTTTCGCCATCGGATACACCCGAGGCTCTCTCATTGGTGGCGGCGGTCTTTCGTCTTTTCACCCACTCTCGGCTCTCCATTGGGCACATCTCTCAAATTTATGGATGGGTGCACCACCGAGGGCTATGCTCGTGCATATAATCCTCTCCACGGCACGGATGGTCGATCTCGGCATTGTGAATGGCTTTTGTCGTTCTTTATTCAAGTTGTCCTTGAGTGCGGATCATGACTTTTGCCGAGATAATGTCTCGAATCACTGAAGCACTGGCCCTCCCATCTATACCGCTTTACGCAAATAAAAACAATAATAACATTACTAAATAATTATCCTTTGAATATTATATTAATATTATTTGTCATAATTAAAAAAATATACGAAATTACGCTGAACAAAGATCCTTGTGGGCGATAGGTGTCTTTCATACGTAATCACAGTGTAGGCCAATTACAGAAACACAAATTGTGATATGCACTTGACGATCTTATTATCTCGAAAATCACTATAATATACAACATCAATTAGCATATATTAAATGCTTAAATGCTTTTATATAAATGATATATCTGGATACGTCGTCTTTGATCCGGGAGGCTTAATCAATAAGAAATCCGATCATCGGGATTAGTAGGGCCTTGGGCACATTATTAGGCCCCCTACCCAAGCCGCTTTTTTTTCGCTACCGCTTGAAGCCATCCATCAGATATTACAAATTTCAAGATGTTATTAGGAGTCATATTTGATTATATGTATATATGACAATAAACATGATGATGATATAAACATGTATATATATGAATATAAAATGACAATAAACAAAAGTTGCATTTAAATAGTTTAGTACATAAACATGACAATGATATAAAAACATGTATTGCTAAACATACATTGCATGAGTTCAAGTGTCGATGTCTCGATTCGAGAATCATCTTGTATCGTGTTGCAGATTCATAACCATCATCTCGCTTGATTCTGTATCGATTCGATCCAATAACTCTTCCTCCTTAGTATCAATGTCATCTGACACAAGTATTGACTCAGGATCTAATTCATGTGGTTCATCTCCACCATTTAACTGGATTACTTCATTGTCGTCCTCCACATTTATTATAGTCTGACTATGAAGCATCTACTCTTGGTAAATCTCCCCATCAACTAATTCTACACGACTCACGCTGGGAGTATAAATTACAACTTGCCAATCAGTAGGGCGGACTATCCCTTTTCCTAACAGGACTAGGAGTGTAGTATACTTGTCTTGCTTGAGTTGGTAAAACAAACGGTTCGTTGGAGTACGCAGACTCTATGGAGGTCAATATCGACGATTCCATGTCCACAACACGTATCCCTTTTTCCTCAATCAAACCAACGGCACTTGAACAAGTGAATATGACCCCGTCGTGCCTTTGCATGACAACTCTACGATTTCCTCCAACTCCCCATAAAAGGCACGACCAAGCTCATTGTAACAATCTCCTTGACACACACTCCGAGTTCGTTGTTCTTTTACCACGCCCATATGCCTTTGTGTGAAATTCACAACCATTTATTTTGTAACCATCATACCGACTTGATCCTTATCTCGGTCCCATAGCTAGGACTTGTACATTAGCCTAATCGTTGATCCCTCAATCAAAGCCTACAAAAACTCCATCTTATTAAATGAAGTCATAGTTAACATATGAAGTATATATATATTATATATATACACTACGTCTTTAAAATTGAACTTACTTTGTCCTTTTAGCCAAAGTGCAAAGTTTTTATCCCGATTGATTTGAATATCTTTATCGATTATGTCGGCATGCTTCACTTTTAACTCATCATCGTACAATCTATACCATGTTATAAACATTAACATATTAGAATAAATTTTTAACTTAAAGATAAAATATCAAGTTTACATGTGTACCTCACAAATTGGCCAATCTCCTCACAATTGAGAAGAATGTAAGTATGCTGCGGCATGTAATTCTTGCTCGAGAGAGAATATCGCTTCCTTTTTCCATAAGTCAAAAGCGGCGAGGACCAAATACTGAGAGCCGACCATTTAGTTCAACATTTCCCCATCATCATGTCTCGATACTCGATTGGCCTTTGTCAAGACTTCATCCGGAAAATAGTCCGAGACAAACGTAGATATCTCATCAAAATCAGTATGCCTCGCATATCGACCCCTCGACATAAGCTCTATTCTTCACCTTCCTCTTAAGGTTTCCCATCACCCTCTCGAAAGGGTACATCCATCTATATTGAATCTGGACCCCAACACGAGCTTCATAGGGAAGATGGATTTGCAAATGCTCCATGGAGTCAAAAAAACCGGTGGGAATATTTTTCCCGTTTACGTGATCTCTATGATGTTCTTCTCAAGTACAAACATGTCCTTCTCATTCAATGATTTTGAACACAAGTCTTTGAAGAAACGACTAAGATCCGTCAAAGCATCCCATATTGGTTTATCAAGCGATCCCGAAATGCTATAGGCATGAGTCTCTCCATGAACACACGATACCATGACTCTTCATCCCTTGCAATTTCCCACCAGTAACACACCTTGCAATGTTTGACGATATCCATCCGGTAGTTTGAGAGACTTAACCCATGTGCACACTTCTTCAACTTTCTTTTTGACAATGTGTACCTTGCATGCGGTTTGACAATCTTACCATTAGGAGATTCATAAAGTTCTAATCCGACGCTTACAAATATCTTTCATGTCCAAACGTGTCTTATCGTTATCTTTTGTCTTCCCCAAACATTCATCACAAGTGTTAAACACATTGTCAAACACATTCTTCTCAATATATCATCACATCTAGATTATGACCAATCAAATTTGTAGACCAATAAGGTAATTCCCAAAAGATGCTTCTCCAACCCGGTTATGATTCACCAAACCCATTGATTATGTTTGTCGCATCAACCTTACCAAATGGGATAACCGGCAATCTCATCACACGATCTCGCATCTCCGTTCCCGACAATCGCGGTGCAGGCATATCATTATCTACTTTCCCTTTCCTGAAGTGTTCTCTATTTCTTCGAAACGGGTGATCTACCTGTAAGAACCGACGATGACAGTCAAACCAACAAGGCTTTCGACCTTTTGATAGATTAAACGACTTTGTATGCTCCATACAATACGGACAAGCCAACTTCCCGTGTGTACTCCATCCAACTAACATACCATAAGCTGGGAAGTCACTTATAGTCCACATAACCGCTGCCCTAAGGTTGAAATTTATTTTCGTTGCAACATCCCAAATCCATGCTCCATCCTCCCACAATACCTTTAACTCGCCTATAAGAGGTCTCAAGTAAACATCTAAGTTCTTTCCGGACTCTTAGGACCGTGAATCACGAGTGAAAGAAATAAGTATGGTAAGTTTCACACATCCAAGGAGGCAAGTTATGCGGAGTAACAATCACAAAGCCAACACGAAAGTACTTTTAATAATTTGAGTGGCCAAACCAGATTGAAACCATCGATGGACAATCCAAGCCTCACATTTCTAGGTTCCAATGCAAATTCGGGATGTGCTTTAAGTTGAAATCTTTCCAAGCCCCCCCATCTGCGGGATGATTTAGTTCTCCATCTTTAGTGGAGATTTCGCGATGCCAACTCATATGTTCAAATTTGATCTTGAAGACATGTACAATCTTTTTAGTCGATGTGTTATTGGAAAATACCTTAGAATCTTAAATCGGTATACTTGATTTTTTGTAGTCACACCCTCTTTATTAGGCCTAAACCGATCATGACCGCAAAACGTGCACCTTATCATCTTGTCATTTTCCTTATAAAACAACATGCACGATCGTTGGGACATGATCGATCTTTTAGTATCCAAGACCCAACTTCTTCACCATTTTCTTACAAAAGTAATAGTTACGGTAATTTCTCACCGTCAGAACATACTTCTTAATTGCCTTCAAGAGCGACTCAAAACACTCATGGCTCATGTTGTGATCAAATTTCGATGTTAAGTAATGTCGCCATCGCATATTAATGTAGTGTGTTTGGTGCAACCATGCCACAATGGCTTCTTACCCTCGCCTAACAACTTAAAGAAGTCTTTGGCATCGAATTCATAGGTTGCTCTCTCTTTGCTCCCAATCAAAATCGGCCCCGCAATATCATGGACCATTTCATTCATACGATGAGTACTACCTTCTCCAATTGTGTGTACTTGTGTGATGCCACCATCTCTTCTCTTCCTTGTGTGCCCACCAAAGATTCTTCGTAATTTCTCATGAACCCGAAACAAGTAAATGATAGTTTACCATGTCTCATCCCATATAATTTACATTTTACACTTTAAACATGGACATCGATTCTGCGACTTACCATTCATACATTCGGGTGACTATCGCGTACTCCAAAAACACTTGGCAACCAAATTTAAATTCAATCAGAAGACTTATCTGGGTACTTGACTTTCGTCGTGCAATCCAACTACTGATTCGAATAGAGGTCCATGATTCCACTGTACCTATACTACGAATGACATTATAAATGTTAACATATGACTTGAGCATACTTATAACCATATAACTTGAAAGCATACTTGTAAGCGTGCATATGATTAACATTTAAGCATACTTCTAAGCATATGACTTAAGCATACTTGTAACCATATGACTTGAGCATACTTGTAAGCATATGATTAACAACCAAGCTTGGCTTGCCCTGTGAGGAGGCTTGGCTAAGCTCATGTAGTTCTCGTGTTATCTCATGCCCCAAGCCCACCCATCCGTGATCTAACATCCCTTAATAGGCTCTAGTGGATCACCAATAGGCTCGTTAATAGTATAAATGTTCGCAAAATAACCCGACCAATAAAAAATTTAGCGAGTCTCCCCGTAATATGGATTAACCACACGCATGCACGACGGCGTGTATATAAGGTCATTTCTAGAACACAAGACATAAACCAACAAATTCATATGAGATACCATAGGAATTGGATGGAAATTATGAACTTATCGAATCCCTATGCTCATAAAAAGAATTACTATCCGCAAATGCTTTTAATCTGAGATTTACTACAAAAGAGTTTTGCGGTATCCACAAAGATGTGAGGATCAAACTTGTAAACTTTGAAACCCAATCATTTTTCGTGGGAGCAATTATTCACGTTTTGATTCACATTATGATGTCAATGTCAAGTTCTCGATCTACAAATGATTTTTCACAATGACCACGATATAATTGGTTAAACTACAAACATAAACATGGGATTCACGAGTCTATATCATGTGCATGACTTCCTATAATAACCAAATCATTATTACCTCTATCGCACAAAAGAATCCCAAAATATAAATTTTATACTAACTACAATCTAATACATTCATCCTATTACCCAAATCAATTTACCCAAAATATAAATTTTATACTAACTCCATCCTATCACTAATCAAGTTACCCAAACTGACATAAATTAACAAAATCAAATTACAAAGCATCTGCGTATTACCCAAATAAATTTTACTCTAATCAAAACTTATAAACCAATCATAATCATATTACCCAAAATATATAATTTAAGCATGATAGCCATATTCATTCATTCAACTCTTTGCAATAAATTAACTCTTAAAACACAAATTAAGTAGCAAACATACCGATTTGGAGAAGAACGAAACAAAATAACAAACAACAAAAAAAATTAATGAAGAAGAACTTAAAAAGTAGCTCTTACCTCTACAATTAGTCTCTAATTTGAAGAAGAATGAACGAAAACCGCTTCTCCTTCTTCTTTCCCCCTTTCTCTCTCTCTCTCTATTTGGTTGGCCTTTTTTTTTTTTTCTCTTCCGTGTTCGTAATAAAATAAACTGTTATCAATTCATTTAGTTTGATCAATGATCATATCTGCGACCGCGTGCGGTCACCGACTTTTAATGACATGGACTTATCAACGAATCGCGACGCGGTCAGCTGATTTCAATGGTCGCACAAAAAAATTACGCCAACATTTCCAAACCAAAATTTTGAGGCAAATTTATATAGCGATCGATCGATGACAATGATCGGATGCGTCACGATAAAGAATTAGCGACTAGATTACGTTTGATCGCGAGATGATGGTCATTGTGATTAATATCGGCTGACCAGATGGATGCGGTCGCGACATGTTGGTCGCCGATAGGCCTTTTTCTTGTAGTGTATCTTTCCGAGTCACCGAGTTAAGGGGAGTAGCGATTCGAGAAACCCTTCTATGAATCTCCAATAATAACCAAATTTAAGCCGAGAGAAAGCTACGTACTTTGGTCATCGATTTAGGTTGTTCCCACTTTGAATAGCTTCAATCTTTCTTTGGGTCAATGATATTCCATGACTTGATACCACGCGCCCCAAGGAATGCTACTTCCTCAAGCCAGAACTCGCATTTCTTCAACTTGGCATAAAGCTTATATTCGCGAAGCTTTTGGAGTATCAGCCTCAAGTGTTTCTCATGATCTTCACGACTTTTGGAATAAATAAGGATGTCATCAATAAAGAAGACCACAAAGTGATCCAAATATTCTTTAAATACTCGGTTCATCATATCCATGAAGGCAACAAGAGCATTAGTCAATCCAAAAGACATGACTAGAAATTCATAATGTCCGTACCGAGTTCTGAATGCCGTCTTTAGAATGTCTTCGGTTCTAATCTTCAACTTGTGATATCCAGAACGAAGATCAATCTTTAAAAAGAATTTGGCTCCTTGTAACTAGTCAAACAGGTCATCAATACGTGGCAATGGGTACCTATTTTTGATGGTGACATGATTCAACTCCCGATAATCAATACAAAGTCGCATACTCCCATCTTTCTTCTTCACGAATAGAATGTGAGCACCCCAAGGAGAAGTACTAGGGACGAATAAAGCCAATGTCTAACAATTCCTGCGGTTGGGTCTTTTACTCCTAAGTTCAATAGAGCCATTCGATATGGGATTTGGAAATGAGTTTTGTACCGAGTTCAAGGTCGATACAAAATTCAATTTCACGCCTGGGGTAGGCCGTAAGTTCTTCGTGAATACGTCAAAAATTCATTAACAATAGAAATATCATTCAAAACTGACATATTTTTGTTTAGATCCGTGACATGAGCTAAGAAAGCTTGACATCCGTTTTTCAATAAACGAATAGCTTTATGGCTTGAGATGACAGTGATTGATTTTAATGGTTTGGTTGCTTGAATTTGTATAATAGGTTGGTTAGGAATATGAAAGCTAACAACCCTACGAAAACAATCAATTTTTGCATGATGTGTAGTTAACCAATCAATCCCTAGAATCACATCAAATGCAAGTATTTTCAATGAAATAAGATCGACAGGTAACGTGCGGGTGCCGATTTGAACTAAACAAGACTTATAAACCGTGGAGATAATGAAGGTTTCTCCCAACGGAGTTTCAACAGATAAATCAAAGTCCAATCTCTCCGGAGTCAAATTTAAATGTTGAGCGCAAGTAGGAGAAATGAAAGAGTGGGTAGAACCAGTATCGAATAAAGTATAAACTTCGCTAGAGTTTATGATAAACTTACCTGTGATGACTTCGTTCGGGTTCCTTGCTTTCTGAGAGGTCACAACAAACGCTCTCCCTTGCACTACTGGTTTTGACTTTTTTGGGGCGTCCTTTGGTGCCTCCATCCTAGCTGAAATTTTCTTCAGTGAACGACAAAATTGGGCTAGGTGACCTTCTCTTCCACAATTATAACATGCTTTGGATAGCATCACACAGTTGGGACTGATGTGTCCCTCTCCTCCACACTTGAAGCATATGATAGGTGGTCGTTCTCCTTCCTTAACGACAGGTGCTGATGCTGACATCTTTCCATCATTGTTGAATCTCCTCTTCTTGAAATGTCCATTCTTATTATTTTGGCCATGATTACCACCGAAGTGGTTACCATTTTTGGCCTGTTGATTTCCTCCATGCTTATTGTCACCGCTCACGATCGCTTCTCACTAGTATTATTACTTTGTCGGTTCTTTATCTTTTGGTTGGAATGACTCATTATCACGCTCCAATAATCGAGCCCTATTAACAACATCCTAATACAAACATACGGTTTATGAGAGATAAGATATTGACGTATCTCAGGTTTCAAACCTCTTAAAAATATTCGCGTCATTCTCTCCTCATTATCAACCAAATGGGATGCAAACCGGGACAACTCGGTAAACTTGGCATCGTACTGCGACACGGTCATGTTATTTTGCTCCAGTTTAATGAACTCTACCTCTTTCATGTGACGAATACTTTCGGGAAAGTACTTGTCGTTGAACAGTTCCTGGAACTTCTCCCAAGACATCTTCAGTGCGGCAGGCTGGGTACATTTTACAGATTCCCACCAGTAATATGCCTCTGCACGCAACATGAAGGTGGCAAAGGGAACCTTTTGCTCCTCGGAGCAACCCAAGACATCAAATATCTTGTTGATCTGTTTAATCCACGTTTCCGCCTTAAGTGGTTTTGGCTCTCCAAAGAACTTTGGTGGTCCTAGTTCCTTAAACTGCTTGGCGGTGACCATCCGAGAGTTGCCAGTGTTTCCACCTGCATTTTGGACAGGAGCCGCTCTCGCCTGATGTTGTATGAATTGCATGAAGCCTCGAAACATTCCATCGTTCATCATTTGGTCAGTGTTGTTGTTTGCCTGAGGATTGTCGCCTTCCTAATGCACATTATCCTGACTATTGATCTGTGGAGACTAAACGGTCTCCTGTGCTCCATTGATGTTCTCAACATTCTCGGATGCCATTTTCAAATACTACCACAAAACAAGGGTTAATAAACATATCACATATTACCCCTATACTCTGACCAACCAATTAAATAACAAATAAACTTAGGTAGGTCATACTAGCGAAAGAATTCCTTGTCTCTCCCCTCCTAGTTCTTGTTTCACATCTTAGCAAGGGATCATATCCCTAAGCTTTGATACCAACTGTGACACCCCCAAAATAGGTATACATCACCCATCTTGAGTCGCCAATACATGGTACAAAATTCAAATACAACTTAATTATACAACAGTCGTGTAAAGTACAACAAAATACATGCTGTGAGTTTTAATACAAATATTGCCTTCTAGACAATATCCATTCTCAGAATAAGTCCTCAATACATTTATTGTCACACTATTTAACAGAATAGTGAGGACTACTAGCTAACACTATCATCCGTAACATCACTCCGCTTCCCGACTCGTCCCAAACCACGTTCTCATTTCCTGAAGAGAATAGTGAAAGAAAGGGTGAGCTCAACTAGCCCAGCAAGAAATATTATGACAAAGATAATGCAGAATAAATTATCATTAGTCCTCAACAATATTAAACTGATAAAATACAATAGACATCAAGTTTAACTGCAGCGGAACAAGTAATCCATTAAAAGAGTCAAGTAGAGAATAAAATCTATAATTTTCCCTCTATAATTTTCTCTCTATAGAGTTTCAGTGAATTCGTAAGAAAATAATGAAGGAATGAGCTTCTATTTATGTAAGAACTGATTTAAGATAAGAACTAATTCATGAACGGTCCAGATTGATTTACTTTTAATCGGACGGTCCATATTTAAAGTAAAATCTTTTAAATAAAATATATTATATATATATTATATATATATATATATAATAATAATAATTATTATTATATTCCCTCCGTATAAAACAAACACCCCATTTGGCAACTTTGAAAAAAAAAACTTCCAACCATTCAATTTTCAATACTGTGGGCCCCACATGTTCCCCTCCCCCCAACATGTCAAAATCACAGGGGTCCCATTATATTTAAATAACTTTCTACCAATAATGTTGAAAATAAGGTAAATTGGGGTCTAAATAATACGCCAAATTTATAACAACTACCTTATAAAAATCCTTTCAATATTTTTAACAACATTTATCATCATTATTATAATTCACAATATTAATCGACTGTGTCGCTCCTCAGAAAGAGGGCTTTTCAATAAGGATTTCTCCTTATTGGCGCAATTGATTAGGTGACCAAACCTCTCCTCGGCGTAAATTCTGACATCGTTAATATTGTAATTTATAATATTAATAACTCTGTCATTTCAATTATTGATTTAATAATATATAAAATATCGATAATAATTGAATCAAATAACGTGAGATACTATGCAACAATTACTATAGCAATAATTGAACAAAACTTAGTGACTTCTCACGTAAGCATTAATAATCAATACCGTAAAAGTCTACTTATGCAACCACGCCAGATTCTTGTATTTTTACTACCGAGTAGTTCAACAAGATAATCTGGTAAAACTTCCGCAGCTATTTTTATAAAAATATTTTTGTCGCTTTCTTAATCCGAACAATAATTACATTAGGGGTCCACTAATGATTGAGCCATTGTACGAATATTCCTCATAAACCGAATATTCTCCAACCAATCGAATATAATATAACAACTTGCATACTTTGCGAAATTTATAAATACTACCCACAACTATAACATTATTTTAAATTCATACCTTAATATTTAAAAATGATATTTATAAAAAATTCATCTTTATTCAAAAAGTTGGGGTCTTACAATCGAATCATCCCTGCACTATAGCCAAGGATATTCATGTAATCATTAATGGTCATGATTATACCGAATAATCCCTGGTTATAATCATACCAATAATAATCATCCATCAACGCACTACGCCAATGAGGACTTTTACCACATCATCTATAACATTATGGGTTATGATTATACCGAATGATCCCGGGTCATAATCATACCAATAAACAGTTCATCTATGCATATAAGCCAAAGATGCTCATCAATCAATAGTTCATCTTTGCGCATAAGCCAAAGATATACAATTATAAAATCAATAATCAACAGTCCATCTTTGCATGTAAGCCAAAGACATACAATTATAAAATCAATAATCAACAGTCCATCTTTGCACGTAAAGTCAAAGATATACAATTAGAAATCAATAATCAATGATCCATCTTTGCATCGTAAGCGAAAGATATACAATTGTAAAATCAATAATCAATCACTTAATAAACTTATAATCTAATATTATTAATATTATAATAATATTTTAATCACTTCTTAAACTTATAAATAATTTATTTCAATTATTTACACTTTACCAAATAATGCATTTAATCATTCAAAAATGCCATACTCATAAGATTTCATCACCAATGATCAAATCCCTCATCAAAAATCTGCATATACCTTATATAGGATTCCCAAGCCATAAAATCTTATTTTTCAATTTTGTTATTTCACATAACATATTTAATTCATTTACTCATAACTAGTTCATTTTCATGAAAAATACCAAATCAATCCCAAAAATATTTCTTTTCTAGGATTTAGCAGAATATAGTCCCATATTGAACATATATTTTCTTGGAATTTTAAAATTCATTTACTATTTTTTATATGGCCAAACTCGCTGAATATTTAGACATTTATCATAAATTGTACTTGTGTCCAAAAATTCAAAATTTACGGTGGTATATCTTTGTTATATATATGTACTCCCAATAAAAATTTCACCAATTTTGGAGTTAACCACAGGGAGTTATAAGGGTTTACTTTTAAAATAGTCTTTTCCCATAAAATTCATAACTCCTAATCTATACATCCAAAAATTTCTATTTTTGGACACAATCTAGAAAACTCAACATACTATAATTTCAATTTTTTCCAGAATTTGTGAGGGTCAGAAAAATTACGAAACTGCAAATGGATTTTCGCCAGCCATGCGGTAATCCACGTAGACAAATCATTTTCACAATTTAATAAGGAATGAATACTAAGGATCATTCACCATGCATGCGGTAATCCACATAGACAGGTTATTCCAACAGAATAACAGAAGAATTCACTATACATGCGGTAGTCCACGTAGACAGGTTATTCCAACAAAATAATAAAGAATGGGATAACAGAAGAATTCACCAGGCATGCGATGAGGCATTACGCATGTGTTATTCCAATGTAATAATAAATAATCGGAACCAGTCATGCGTAATCCGCATGCATGTGATAATCCAAAAAATAATAAAGAATGGAACTGATCATGCGTAATACGCATGCATAAGAAGATATTCCAACTAAATAATAAAGAATAAAACCAGGTCATGCGTAATCCGCACAGACGGGATATGTGACGACCCCAAAATAGGTCCATTCCATCCAACCCATTCGAGTGCCAAATACATGATACGTAAAACAACTACAACTTTATTATCACAACAATAAAATCGTGAGTTTAAATACAAATATTATCTTCTGAGCGATATTTATACTCAAATAAATCCTCATCACATTTATTGATACATTATTTTACAATAATGGTGAGGACTACTAAACAACTCTCTCTAGAACCTTCATTCCATACCCCCGACTAAGACTCGCTACATTCTCGCCTCCCGAGAAGAAAAATGGAACAACAAGGAAAAGGGTGAGCTCAACTAGCCCAAGAAAGAATGTTATGACTAAGATAATATACAACAAATTATCGTTAGTCTCCAACAGGAAAAATCGATAGAATACAATAGACAACAAGTTTCAGATCAATATTCGCAATGAAATAATAATTCATGAAGAGTTACGTAGAGAATGAAATCTACTATAATCTATGAATTTAATAATCCCATCATCAATATTTTATCCTCGTAACATCAATCAATATTCATCTCAAATCAAATATTCATCTTTGCACTACTGAGCCAAAGATATTCATCAATCCATCATGTTCATCTCAACACTGCTCATCTTTGCACTAAAGGCCAAAGATATTCATCGATCACAGTGTTCATTTAAACACTGCTCATCTTTTTGCACTAAAGGCCAAAGATATTCTTCAAAATCGTTCATCTTTGCACTTCTACGTGCCAAAGATATTCAATAATATCATCATTTAAGACCGAGGATGATGAAAATATTTTTAAAGAAACGAATCCAAAGGAAACAAAATGACAAGGATTAAGGATTAAGGATTCGTACTTTGTTTTATCCATGTCCAACAATACCTCAAAAATAATCATAGTGGTGTAAAATTCAAGAATGATCAAAACATGGATACAATCAAAGCTAGTATCCGTATAGATATTTTAGACGAAAAGAAAAATTTTCATTTTTCTATGAATAGTCTTAGATTCGTGAATAGTCTCAGATATCGTGAATAAAGGTCGTATACGTGAATAAGTAACTCACAACACCAAAAGATAAAATTCCACAAAAAAACATTTTCACGCCTACTTATGATAGTACTCATGAATAAGAACTCGTGAATAAGTAACTCATGAATAGTAACTCGTGAATAGTAACTCATGAATAGTAACCCATACATGAAAAAGTTCCAAATTTGATAAAAAGTACCAACCAATATTTCAAAGATAATGTTATCAAGAATTAATATCATTTGAGAAGAAAATAACATCCCTTACCTCAAAGAATCAAGATTTCTTGAAGGAAAGGCTCAAGTGATCTTTGAATGAAACTTATACTTGACAAAGAACTCTCAAAGTATCTAAATACTCACAAAATACGCTAATAATATAGAGAGAAGAGAAAAACTTTGTTTCGGTGTGATTTTCAATTCTAACTTAGCCCTCTATTTATAGGAAAATGTTAAGACGTCAAGAAGAAGAGTTGACTTTACTTTGATGGCTTTACCTCGCTACTATTCCACCCACCAAAAATCAGCCATCTTCCCCAACAACCAAGAGTGGGGCCCACTCAATTCTAGAATTTTCCACCAAAACCTAATTTCCTAATCGACACCTCTTAAAATTTATAACAAATCATTCGCTCATTTTAACGGTTCAAAATTTGTAGACATATACTCAACTTATATATGTATAACATATCCAAAAATTACAACGATCCAACGGTTTGATTAAATATTATAACTCACACAATAAAGTCATAATAACAATCGATTTGATCTTTTAATACCTCCAATCCGACAAAATAAAAACATCTCAAAGAATAATTTCTTCATTAATAACCACATAAATAAATCCATCATTTATATTCATATAAAATAAATATTTCCTTATCATATGAATCAATAATTAATTATTCACAAATAATATTACGTAATCACAATTATGACAACCAGTAGCTCCTCAGAAAGAGGGGCTTTCCAATAAGGATCTCTCCTTACTTTGGCCGCAATTAGGTGACCAAACCTCTCCTTAGACGTAACTTTCTAGACATTGCCAATAATGTTATCTAATAATATTATTCAAATAATATGAATTATTGATCCGATAATGGAAAATCTTTAAGCGACAATTATTGAAACAAAGAATAATATAAAATACCAACGCAAAGAATTATTGAATCAATAAAATAAAATATTGAATAAAGAATTCACTCGTGAAAATTATTGAGTAGTGCCATCTTACGTGCGAGTCAATAATTCAACAATCTTCATGCAATCTGCAGTGCCTTCTTGTGCAACCACGCCAGACATCAGATTTTAACCACCGTATTCCAACAGCCTTTAATTCAGAATAACTACGCCGTTATTTATAACCACCCAAACTTTGTCGCTTTCCTCATCCAATCGCTTTCAGTTATGGGGCCCACACATGGTCATTTACCGTGTCATTTAATATTCCCGACAAAGATTTAATATTCCACGACCAAACGAATATTCCCAGCAAAATGAATATTTTATAACCACTTGCTTATTTTGAAATATTTATGTATTTAACCCTTAACTATCCACATTAATCAAATCAACCCTTACTATTTTAAAATAATAAATAAAGGAAATTCCTTTTATTTTAAAAAATTTCGGTCTTACAACCTCCCTCCTTATGAAATTTCGTCCTCGAAATTGGCGTGACGTACTGGTGTTTGAAAAGATGAGAATACCTCGCTTTCATTTTCGTTTCCAACTCCCGTGTCATTTCCTCAATAAAGATGGTTTCTCCACAAACTTTAACTTATGGTATAACCTCGTGACATAGGTCATGTTCTTTCCTCTACAAAATCTTGACAGTACCTCCTCGTCACGTTAAGTCTTCTTTGCTATCTCGTCCTGGGTTCTAACTTCAATGACGTGTTTCGTCGTCCACATATTTACGTAACATCGATACGTGAAAAACGCGTTATGACATCGCGTCATACTTTGTGGTAAAACGAGTCTATAGGCCCACGGTTCTATTCGATCGAGAATTTCAAATGGATTAATAAATCGAAGGTTTGAGCTTTCTCACCTCACCGATTCTCGCTTTTAAAATAACAACTTCGCTTGCACCTCCTTCTTCAAATTCATCACTCCGGTGTAGTAGCTTGAATGCTTTAACTTTATCGATTAAAGTCGATTATACTCGTATATCATCACGTGCATCAGATATCATCACGTGGGTACCTAGAGTTTTCATCTCCATCTCTATTATTAGTAAATTATACTGAAATTAGTCTTTGACAATATCGTACTTTCATTTCTTATATACGATTTTCTACTCAACACGCCGCCTACCACGTTCGCTTTCCAGGATGGCATGATCGTAACATGTCTTTGAAATGAGTCTCCTCTAGTTCTTCTTGCTCTTCCCACATTCCTTGCTCCATTCGAATTTTGTATCTCTACGAGTCGATTCGCGATAATGGAATAGCGATTCGAGAATATCCTTCAACGAATCTCCGATAATAACCAACTAAGCTTCAAAGCTACGTATTTCGATTCTCGACTTAGGTTGCTCTCAACTTGTG
This sequence comes from Panax quinquefolius, assembly GCA_020205615.1. Classification (NCBI taxonomy): domain Eukaryota; kingdom Viridiplantae; phylum Streptophyta; class Magnoliopsida; order Apiales; family Araliaceae; genus Panax; species Panax quinquefolius. Next base: position 118,442,841 of record CM035168.1, read on the forward strand.
ACTCATATCTCAACCTTGGATAAGACGTCACAATGACACCTATCGCTTTACTTATCGCATCGAATATGACGTCCCTACAGAGAGTCTCGCTTTGCAGGCATTCCACAAAGGAAGTCACAAGATAAAGGCTCAGTACCAAATTCTATAGTTGAATTTTTAACTCCTCGAAGTTCAATAGAGCCATTCTATATGAGATTTTAGAAATGAGTTTTGTCTGGGTTCAAAGTCGATACAAAATTTAATATCGAAGCTTTGGGAGTAAGCCAAGAAATTCTTCGTAAAAATACGCCGGAAAAATCAATAACAACAGAATATTATTCAAATCGACGTGTCTTTATTCAAATCCATAACATGGACTAAGAAAACTTGACATCCGTAATAAACGAATGACTTCATGGCTTGATATGAAAATGTTTGATTACAATGGTTTGATTGCTTGAATTCAATAACGAAGTTGCTTAGGAATATGAAAACTAACAACCTTACAAAAGCAATCAATTTGGCATGATGAGTAGTTAACCTTAAAATCACATCAAAAGCAAATATCTCTATAGAAATAAGGTTAACGGTAATGTGATAGTGCCAACTGAATCAAACAAGATTTCTAAACAACAGATGTAATGAAAGTTTCTCCTAAATCGGATTCTCCATAAATAGTCAAAGTCTAATTTCTCCGTAGTCAAGTTCAAACGTTGAGCACAAGCAAGAGAGATAAAAGAATGGGTAGAACCCCAGATATCTAGTAAGGTATAAACTTCGTAGAAGAATTTATAATTAACTAACCTGTGCTAACTTCGTTCGGTTCCTCGTATTTTTTGACCGGTCACGACAAACGCTTCTTCCGTGAATCGTTGACTTTGACTTTTCGGGACATCCTTTTGAGTCACCATTCATTTGACTGGTTTCGATATCGCATAATCTCGAGCGATATGTCCTTCTTTTCCACAATTATAGCATACCTTAAACTGTTGTAGGCGGTTGGGTGATATGTCCCTCTTTCCGCATTTGTAACATACGACTATCGATGGTCTTTCTCCTCCTTGGAACCGATTTGCCACTTGGCGCCGACGTCTTCACATGGTCGTTGTTGAATCTCCTTTTTAAAATCTCCTCCCAACTCGCTTCTTCTATTTTCATGGCCACGATTACCACCAGAGTGGTTACCGCCTTTGTCCGTATTCTTCTTTCTCCACTAGTTATCGTTATTCGATGATACTTATCTTTGGTATGATCCTCGGTTATGGTCCCTCGGTTGAACGTACTCGTTATCTCGCCTAACAACCGAGCCCCGCTTACAACATCCGAATAGAGAGAAAATTTATGAGAAATGAGATATCGACGTATCGCCGGGTTTCAAACCTCTCGTAAACATCCGCGTCATACGTTCCTCATTCTCCACCAAATGAGGTGCAAACCACGGATAATTCCCATGAACTTCGCCTCATCTTTGGGACACCGTCATGTTATTCTACTCCGCCTAATAAACTCCACTTCCTTCATATAACGAATACTTTCGTGGAAGTACTTGTCATTGAACTGCTTCAAACGCTCTCCGGATACGCCGTCTTTGAGTGCGGTGAATGGAGTACGCTTCATGATTCCCACCAATGAATCTGCCGCCACTTTAACATAAAAGTAAATGAATGGAACTTTCTGCATTTCGCGGCATCCCAAGACATCGAATATCTTGGTAATTTGCTTGACCCATGTTTCCACCATGATCGGATCCGCTTTCCCAGCACTCGTGGTCCCAACTCTTTGAACTGCTTGGCATGTGACAACCCGTGAATTGCTATCATTTCCTCCCCAGATTTTGAACACGAGTCTCCTCGTCCGATTTTGCATGAACCTAAAAGCTTCTAAACATCCCTCGTTCATCATCTCGCTTTCGTTGTGTTGTTCACGAGAGGTACATTGCCGACTGTTGTAACGCTCTCCTCGTTGTTAAGTACAGAGCATCTCCACGGTCTCATTTACACCACTATTAATATTCTCAATCGACATTCTCAAATCATGTCATAAAACATGGGTTAATTAAGGAAATCAATCACATAATATCCCTATATACCGACCAACTAACAAATAAGCTTAGTAGGACACACTAGCAAAAAGGATTTACTCGCTCTCCCTCCTAGTTCTATTCCCCGATCTCCATGGAGATCATATCCCTAAGCTCGATACTTAAACCGTGACAACCCCAAAATAGGTCCATTCCATCCAACCCATTCTCGAGTGTCGCCAAATACATGATACGTAAACAACTACAACTTTATTATCACAACAATAAAATCGTGAGTTTAAATACAAATATTATCTTCTGACAATATTTATACTCAAATAAATCCTCATCACATTTATTGATACATTATTTTACAATAATGGTGAGGACTACTAAACAACTCTCTCTAGAACCTTCATTCCATACCCCCACTAAGTACTACTCGCTACATTCTCGCCTCCCGAGAAGAAAAATGGAACAACAAGGAAAAGGGTGAGCTCAACTAGCCCAAGAAAGAATGTTATGACTAAGATAATATACAACAAATTATCGTTAGTCTCCAACAGGGAAAAAATCGATAGAATACAATAGACAACAAGTTTCGGATCAATATTCATGGTGAAATAATAATTCATAGAAGAGTTACGTGAGATTGAAATCTACTATAATCTATGAATTTAACAAATCCATCATCAATATTTTATCCTCGTAACATCAATCAATATTCATCTCAAATCAAATATTCATCTTTGCACTACAGCCAAAGATATTCATCAATCGGTCATGTTCATCTCAACACTGCTCATCTTTGCACTAAAGGCCAAAGATATTCATCGATCGGTCATGTTCATTTAAACACTGCTCATCTTTGCACTAAAGGCCAAAGATATTCTTCGAAATCGTTCATCTTTGCACTACAGCCAAAAGATATTCAATAATATCATCATTTAAGATCGAGGATGATGAAAATATTTTTAAAGAAACGAATCCAATGAAACAAAATGACAAGGATTAAGGATTAAGGATTCGTACTTTGTTTTATCCATGTCCAACAATACCTCAAAAATAATCATAGTGGTGTAAAATTCAAGAATGATCAAAACATGGATACAATCAAAGCTAGTATCCGAATAGATATTTTAGATTTAAAAGAAAAATTTTCATTTTTCTATGAATAGTCTTCGTGATTCGTGAATAGTCAGATATCGTGAATAAAGGCCGTATCGTGAATAAGAACTCAACACCAAAAGATAAAATTCCACAAAAAAACATTTTCACGCTTACATAATAGTACTCGTGAATAAGAACTCGTGAATAAGTAACTCATGAATAGTAACTCGTGAATAAGAACTCATGAATAGTAACCCCGACATGAAAAAGTTCCAAATTTGATAAAAAGTACCAACCAATATTTCAAAGATAATGATATCAAGAATTAATATCATTTGAGAAGAAAATAACATCCCTTACCTCAAAGAATCAAGATTTTTAAGGAAAGGTCGGAGTGATCTTTGAATGAAACTTGTCTTGACAAAGAACTCTCAAAGTATCTAAATACTCACAAAATACGCTCAATAATATAGAGAGAGAAGAGAAAAACTTTGTTTCGTGTGATTTTCAATTCTAACTTAGCCTCTATTTATAGGAAAATGTTAAGACGTCAAGAAGACTTGACTTGACTACCAATTACCGATGGCTTTACCGCTACTATTATTCCACCCACCAAAAATCAGCCATCTTCCCCAACAACCAAGAGTGGGGCCCACTCAATTCTAGAATTTTCCACCAAAACCTAATTTCCTAATCGACACCTCTTAAAATTTATAACAAATCATTCGTTCATTTTAACGGTTCAAAATTTGTAGACATATACTCAACTTATATATGTATAACATATCCAAAATTACAACGATCCAACGGTTTTGATTAAATATTATAACTCACACAATAAAGTCGTAATAACACCGATTTGATCTTTTAATACCTCCAATCCGGCAAAATAAAACATCTCAAAGAATAATTTCTTCATTAATAACCACATAAATAAATCCATCATTTATATTCATATAAAATAAATATTTCCTTATCATATGAATCAATAATTAATTATTCACAAATAATATTACGTAATCACAATTATGACAACCAAAGCCGCTCCTCAGAGAAGAGGGCTTTCCAATAAGGATCTCTCCTCTTCTTGGGCCTTGATTAGGTGACCAAACCTCTCCTTAGATGTAACTTTCTAGACATTGCCAATAATGTTATCTAATAATATTATTCAAATAATATGAATTATTGATCCGATAATGGAAATCTTTATGCGATGACAATTATTGAAACAAAGAATAATATAAAATACCAACGCAAAGAATTATTGAATCAATAAAATAAAATATTGATAAAGAATCATGTGAAAATTATTGAGTAAAGCCATCTTACGTGACGAGTCAATAATTCAACAATCTTGTAAATACCGTAAAGCTTTGTCTGACAACCACGCCAGACATCAGATTTTAACCCACCGGTATTCCAACAGATCTTAATTGTAATAACTACGCCAAGTATTTATAACCACCCAAACTTTGTCGTTTTCCTCATCCAATCGCTTTCACATATGGGGCCCACACACGGTCACTTGTCAGTAAATTTAATATTCCCGACAAAGCATTGAATATTCCACGACCAAACGAATATTCCCTAACAAAATGAATATTTTATAACCACTTGCTTATTTTGAAATATTTGCGTATTTAACCCTTAACTATCCACATTAATCAAATCAACCCTTACTATTTTAAAATAATAAATAAAGGAAATTCCTTTTTATTTTAAAAAAATTTCGGGGTCTTACAGGATATTCCAATAGAATAATAAAGAATGGAATAACATATGAATTTTACCATGTATACGGTTGTCCACGTATACAGGTTATTCCAACAGAATAATAAGAAATGGAATAACAATAGCTCTCTTCATGAATACGAAAAAAATAATACCCCTTACCTTAGAAGAAAACTGGAATAGTGAGGTTGCAGACTTCTCTTCTCCTTTCTCTTTATAATTTCTCTCTATAATAATTGCTCTTTAGATTTAGTAAATTTGTGAGAAATGAAGGAAGAATGAGCTTCTATTTATAGAAAAATATAGTTTCGATAATTGCACGTTTTGGGGCTCAAAATATTACAGTATAATATCTTCCTCTCTTTTTTCATTTTTAATTTAGTCCTGCAAGTATTATCAAACTTGCACCACCTCCCCTAATAGTAAATAATGTGAATCAATAGTTCAATCATGTGAATCAATAGTTATAATCATGTGAAAATACTAATTACAAAGATAAGACCTCCATCTATACCTCAATTTTTAACTTAGTCATGCAAGTATTATCAATCTTGCACCAACTCCCCTAATAGTACAAGAATATGAATCAATAGTACACACATGTGAACAAATAGTTATAATCATGTGAATTAATAGCAATGAATTGCTCATTTACCCGATTAATTATCTGGTTGATCAATATAACTTCCAGACATCAGTTACTATCGAATTAAATGTCGATTTCCACTAACACTAATAATTTCAACACAATGGAACTATTTTTTTCAAAAATTTTATTTTTGAAATTTCAAATTTTGACTTTTTTTGAAAAAGTCAACTGTTGACTTTTTTGACAAAAAGTCAACCCCGATAAATTTTGTGTTTATAGTCTATTTCTACTAATTTTATCGTTCCAGACTCAAATATCACGTCCGCGTCTCCAAATTCAACTCCGAACTCAAATTTAATTTTTAATAACATTCATCATTAATATTATAACTCACAATATTTAACAACCAGGTCGTTCCCAAGAAAGAGGGGGCTTTCCGATAAGGATTTTTCCTTATCATGCCGCAATTAGGTGACCAAACCTCTCCTCGATGTAACTTCTGACATTGTCAATATTGCAAATAATAATATGAATAACTTTGTCGTCTCAATTATTGATTTAATAATATATAAAATATTATGCAGATGATACTGTGACAATAATTGAATGAAAGATATGATGCAGCAATTATTGTAGTAATAATTGAGTATAACTGAGTGACTTCTAACATAAGCATCAATAATCAATACCATGTGCTACTATGCAACCACGCGTATTACTGTATTTTTATCAATTTAACCATTTACTAAATAGAATAATAATTATAAAAATTGAATACTTTCATTTCGTAAAATTCGGGGTCTTACAAAAACTCTATCACGAACGGTAGGTGGAGAGATTGAAAGTCCACGTAAAGAGTGATAATTTTGTACCCGGTACGATCTTGCCAAATCTATAGCAAATACTAGCAACAATGATCTAATAAATATGAACCAATGATCAGATGCATTAGTTGATTATATATTGGCTAACTGATGACGCACGTGTTGTGTTTATTCTAATTTTATGTATTATCAATAGGACTGCAAACGATCTGATCCGATCCGAACTCTGTCGAACTCGAACCAAACCCGAACTCTAACGCAATAAGTCTAACTCAAACATGTTTGAGTAAGAAGATCGAACAAATGCACATGTGTGAGTTCGAATTATTAGTTGTTCGCGAACATGCTCGAGTTCGCGAACAGTTCACAAACATAGTCAAACATCATCATGTTCGTGAATATATATCGTCAACGCATTGAAACAAAAATTAGGCCAAATATTGTAAATACTCGAACATCTCATGAGCTACTCGCGAATCATTAGAATCGAACTCGAATCGAACCCGAATTATTCGTGAACAAGTCGAACTGAACCACATGATTCGCGAACATGTTAGATCGAGCAATCGAACGTGATACCATGTGCGAACTCGATTCGACGAGACAATCCAATCGAACTTGAACTGAACTGAACTGCGAGCGATTCAATTCGTTTGCAGACTTAACTATCAATTCTTAGTTGTTGTTAAAGATTATTATTAACTTATAAATGCATACAATGCAAAAAATCATGAGAATCGAAAAAAAATTGTTGGTAGATTACATTGGTCACTAAATCAATTCCGAAAAATAAGTATAGTTTGGTAATATTTATTTTTTAAAAAAAATCTTTAATTACTTATTAGTTATTTATAAATAGAGTAATCTCTTCCTTAATTATTTGACGTTTTAGAGGTGGACACAAGAATTAAGACAATGATTAGAAAGTATTAAATATAGTACTCAATTATCTATAATACTTTTAAATCTTTTGTTTGGATAAAGAGAGTTTTGTTGGGATAAGAAGAGTTTTGTTGGGATAAGGAGAGAGAAAGAGAGAAAAAGTTTAAAGTATCAAAAAAATAGGAAAAGTAATAAGGGGTAATTTTGGAAAAATTATCATTAATTTTTTTAGATTTAAACAAATGTTAAATAATTAAAAATAAATAAAAAATTTTAAAACGTCAAATAATTAGAGACGGTGGGAATATTTATCAATCCTTATTCACATTTACCCCTTTGCTCCTTTTTCTGTAAACTTTGATGATTGAGCAAAATTTTGATTTCTCCCATGCATGTATTTGATGCTGTGGTGCATGTAAAAATTAGAGAAGTAACATAGGTGGTGGCGTGCCAGCCTGTCTTAAATTATTTGGTCAGCTAATTGGTGACCGATTTCCACCGAAAGAAAGAATACATGCATGTTAGTAGGAGTATTATAAATCCTCTAAATAACACTTATTGGCTATGCACGTGTAAGCTACTGAATTTGGTACTACATTTTGTTATCTTATGGGTTGGTTATACTAGTACGAAGGTACTCCATAAATCGATGCATTCATGAATGAATACCTTTACGATTACTAGTAATTAGCATTGTAGCACGTACCAAACGGGGGGGGGGGGGGTTCTACCCCATTGAGATAAGCTTTAATTTCATGTAAAAATATTCAAATTCACAATTTAAGTCGTGTCTAAATATTTAAAAAGAGCTGAAAATATTCAAATTAACACTCAAGTATATCACCACTTTTTTCCCTTCTCTTTTTGTAGACTAGGGCATTCATGAAAAGAGTGTGCAATTATTATTATACTTGGTTCTGAATTTCATTCGCTGTTTAGTAATTCAGGTTAAAAGCTTTGATTTTTTTTCCTTCTTTTTTTTTTTTGGAATTAACTGATGGAGCTGTTCTTGTATTTTTTGTAAATTGTGCTCTGTTATGATGTTGAGGTTATTTGATGTTAATTTGTTTTCTATTCATTTGGTTATTGTTTGTTCAAGCCTATGAGTTCGTTGTTTATGGAAATTATCCCAAATGAATATGTGCATTGTTTTTCTGCTGCTTTTGGCATTGTTGTTGCTGCCAAGCAATTCCATGATATGTGCATTGTTCATATTCAAGTTTTACACTCACTAGATTTATGTATTTTATCACAGTGAGTTGGTGTTTTGTGTATTTTTACAAAAAAAAAAATTATTAAGTTAAAAAAAACTGAGGCATTGTTTGCGAGAAACAATCCTACACAATTTATGGGACAAACACATGTACTTGGACTGAATCGACATGGTAGATTTCGACAAGATGGAGTTGTTGTCATGACTACAAACATTTGGGGGACTCGTAAAACAAATAAAGATCTTCAATATGAGAATCAAAAATTGAAAGATGAGTTGAAAATGGTGCAGGAAAAAAGAGATGACGCTGCAAGGAAAGTAGATGAATTGTAATCGATCATTGGAGAATTGCTTAAGAGATCGCCAGTTTTGAATGTTCATTCCAACGATCAGGTGTTCTTCTCTCTCTCTCTCTCTTTGTATGGATTAATAAGTTTACCTATAGTTAAAATTGTTGATCAAAAACTTGGTAATTAATTTGTAGGATCGATCGACAGAAGGAGATACCACTGATATTAATGGATCGAATAATCTTGTAGAGGACCTTTGAGATATGCCTCGTGCTGCTGGAAATATGTCTAGTAATATGTCTAGTTTTACTAGCTAGCTACTAGTTTTGCAAGAAGCGTAAACTAATTTTTGATAGTTCCACCTTGATATCTATGTACAGTACTTTTGATAGTAACACTAGTTTGGATAATTATGTATATGTGAGTGATATATTATACTTTAATTTGTAATTTTAATTTAAATGATAGACTTTCTTTGTTTTGTTCTTTTAACTGTAAATGATGTATTCATCTTATCATTGTATGTTTGATTTTAACTATGCTTCTTAATTTGTAAACAAAATAAAGAAATATTGCAAAATAATAACAAGTTTTTTTAAAAAATAATCTAAAAATGCTTTAGCGATAGTCGAAAAATGTAGCAATAAACACAAAAAGAGAATGTTTTATATCTACGGCCATGGCCATAGCAATAGAGACCTATAGCTACGATCATGACCGACGCAATAGCTTATGATCAATTATTAGTTAGACCTACAGCTACGGTGGCGACCATAGCAATAGAACATTTAGGGGTAGTCTTGTCGTAGCTATAGTAGTCAGACATTCGCTCCAATATTGTATATAGGGCGGTTCGGACCGTCATTATTAATTGATGTGCACTGACCGTTGTTAAAAATATTGAAGCACGTTTTTGGTCTGCTTGGTAGTTACGGTTATACAGTCAGTACATATATAGAGTAGGGCTGAGCAAGAAATCAAATTGCCTTCAAAATCACACTAAATATCACACAAACCGCACTAACGGTTCTGACGTATGTAACGGTTTTAGATGGGTTGAAAAACTGAATTTACGATTTGAGTTTTGTTAATTAGTGGCTAAAACCGCATGCATAAAACCGAAATCGCTTCATACGACCAACAAGATAAAGAAGTCAAATTGTCCGGAGTGATTTATAAATTTTAATAGAAATATGATTGAGCTTACCATCATCATCATTATAATAACAATAATAATTTTCAAGAACAAGTCCACTAACAAACTTTATTCACTGTTATCCACCATTATATTTATATAAATACATATCAACTCATATACATATATATTTTTCATTTTCCTAATATTGTTATCCTAAACTTAAAGGTTAAACTTATGTATTATTTATTTTTCTTTATATAAGTAGAGGAGTCCGGATCTTAAGCTCACCCCTTATTCAACTCACCCGAGCTCACCCCCTTTAGCGACGGATCCGTGATTTGATTCGGTCGGTATATAACAAATCGCCTATACTTTTAGCGACGCTTATATGTTGTCCGTCGCTAAAAGTATAGACGACGGTTGTATGTCCGAACCGTCGCCGAGTCCATCGCTAAAGGGAGGGTGACCTTAAGATCCGAACCGATAAGTAGAGTGTTATATATGATAACAAATTTTATCAATCGATATTTAATAAATACGAACAGATACGTGAGATATGATAATAAGCATGATACTCATTAAATAATTAAATTATTTTATCATTTTATGTTTAACATTAATTAGTCACACCCAACATTATATAAAATTAGTCACACACTACGTACATTATATAAAATTGAATTTACGATTTAGGTTCGGTTATATTTAACTTTTGTGTATACAAAATATTATAAATAAGGTTGTGTGTGTTATCAAAGTGGTATTTAATATTGTGTGATACTAAATTGTTAATTTAAATTGCATAAAATTTGTTATTTCAATTGATTTTGGGCCTAAATCGCACTAAATGAAAGCTAAGAACGCACGAGCTTCAAAATCGTCTTCGCACTAATCACAAAAAGCGGTTTACGCATGCGATTTTGAATTTATCAAACCGCACCTAAACGGTTTCGTGTGCGGTTTGGGGTTCAATCTGCACCATGCTCACCCTATTATGAAGGAGCGTAACTATATAATTTAACTACGATTTCTAAGGCGAGGGTCGTCCACCGTCCGTCGTCGCTACATCTTTTCGCGGAGGCGGTTTTTTGATTTATAACCACGCTTAACGACCCATGCTATAAACCAAATTTCTAGTACGTAGCAATTGAAACTGTTCAATTCTGCTGCAATGAAGAGCAGCACTGCAATACTAAGTTTGTTCGAAAACATATTTTAATTGCAACCGGAAAATAAAAATTAATTTTTCTACTGCATATTGCCTTGAACCACATATATATATATATATATATATATATATATATATATATATTTGAAGAAAAGAAATGACAAGAGACTATACTGTATGACAGCCTGATGATAGAAGATTCTCCTTAATCCATTCATTTCACGAAAATGAGTCTTATTTAATTTATTTTTTATCAATGTCAATTTATTTAATTTTAATTAATGTAATAATCAACAATATTGTAAACTATTAAATTGCTTAAGAAGTATTACTATTAAATACAAAATTCAATTTTAAAAAAATATAATAAATGATATACTCATTTAAGATAAGAGAAACATATATAGTATTGTGAAAGAAAATTTGTGTGGCTATAATTCTGGAAATAAAAATGAATAGGAGGGCAGCCATTGGATGGTAAGTATGACAGGGTCGGTCCCGTTCCACCATTTGATATGTTAAACTAACATATAACATGGCGTGTTAATGTGAGAGCCACTAATTAATCTTTTTCTTTCTCTACATTCAACCCCAAAGCCACTTAAATTTCAATTTCAAATATTGTAGTATTACTATTACAACTGCAACTTTTCATCATATCTTTTAACTTAACCTCACCCCATCAATTTCTTTTTTCTTCTCAGGATGGACTAGCTTAGAACGGAAGTAGTATAAAAGATTAAATTTATATTCCAATTTTTTTTTTCTAAGTTTCAAACTTAAAAATACGTTTCTCTTTTATTTATTAATTTTAAATATTTTTATTTTTATACTATAAAATTATATAATATTATTTTAATCACTAAATATCACGTCACTACTATTATTTTTGCAAATAATATATTAAGAATAATCTTTTAAAAATCAAAACTACTTTTGGAGGGGATGGAGTGGTAGAAAAAAAGAAAGTACATTTTCACCGAGTATAATGATCGAGTTTTTTCATCACGCAAACCTTAAACTAGGCTCGTACTTGCGTTTGTTCTCTCTTTTCTTTTTCTTTTCTCTCACATTCATGTATAATTGTCAAGTTCTTGCTACATCAAAACCATAATAATCACGCCTCTCTCTCTCTCTCTCTCTCTCTCTCACACACACACACACACACACACACACACACACACAGAGTTTCCCACATTAATAAGCCACCATATATATACAAACATACCCAATACCCTTCACTCTTATCTTTCTCTCTCTAAAATGTCCATAAATCACCAATTCTCTTCAGACGTCCATCCACAAACACTCTGGTGGATGGACCCAACTCATCCCAAAAAAAATCCACCCTCAATTCATCACAATGGTCAACACTACCACCACCCAATAGCCACAGTCGCAGCCATGCGTGGCCAAAACGCGCCTTTCAATTTCAACCTAAATCAAGAAGAAGAAGAAGAAGAAGAAGAAGAAGATGAGGAACCATTACTGACAGATGAGAGAGAAATCCTGCCTAGAGATGAAACAATGATAATACAAAAAGAGGCCATGTTTGAGAAGCCATTGACTCCCAGTGATGTGGGTAAACTCAACCGCCTCGTCATACCTAAACAACACGCCGAGAAATACTTCCCACTCGCGGCTAATTATGGTGCCGGTGACTCGCTCGACAAGGCCTTGTTACTGAGTTTCGAGGACGAGTCGGGCAAGTCCTGGAGGTTTAGATACTCCTATTGGAACAGCAGCCAAAGCTACGTCTTAACAAAAGGGTGGAGCCGTTTTGTTAAGGAGAAGCGGCTAGACGCCGGTGACGTAGTCATGTTTGAGCGGTTCCGGGAGGACGGTGACCGGTTTTTTATTGGGTGGAGGCGGAGGAACGCGGTGGCGCCGGTACAAGATATCATGGTGCCTCAGGCAGCTGGTGCTGGCTCTGGTGGTGGTGGGTGGACCCGGGTGTTGTATAATTCTGGGCATCCATCTTATCCAAATGGGCCTTCTCTTCCATACCAACCTGACTCATGTCTTCATGCAGGTATCAACTAAAAACCCTATCTTCCGCCCTTTTATATTTTTTTTATTAATATATAATATACTTTTCCTTCTCATTTTTTTCAATTACAATTTTTTTTTGTAAACATCTGTTCCATACCCATAATAAATAAATTGATATATATATATATATGGAATATAAAATGCGTCAAAAACTCTTTTCCAATTACTTTGGAACAAGTGTCTCATATGTATTGTGAATTATTGTACCACTCAATATATATATATATATATATATATATATATATATATATAGTTAGGTTACGCTTAAACGATATACTAGTACTTTGCAGCATCCAAATAGTACTCCACAATACATGAGACACTTGATTTATTAGTGTGTTACTAGTCTTATTTTAAAAACTACAGATACCTTTTTCTTTTTATGTAACGTTTCTAAATTGAATATTACAGTGTTAAGAATATATTTAAAAGAAAAAAAAATATTATAAATTATTTTTTTGTTTAAAAATGTATATATAATTTTGTAACTGACGAAGTAATTATATAGGTGCACGTGTTGTTGCTATTACAGAGGGAGGGGGAGCAGGTGTAGAGAATCAAAGAAGGTGGAGTGGGAATTCAAAGACAGTGAGGTTGTTTGGAGTGAACCTGGAATGCCAGTCGTCACAACCAGATCAGAATATTGGCGAACCCACACCAGAAGCTTCCACCCACAATTACTCTAAACAGATGATACACGGCCTCATGTTTCAAACTACTATTATAATCACATGGTAAGCATCCGGCCACTTCATTCCTGCTTTTAGATATATATATATATATATATATATATATATATATATATATATATATATCATCAAGTGGTAATTATTAAGATATGATTAACAAGTCCAATTTTCTACTACTCCCCTCATTTTAATATATTTTAATTTGCAGAATTTTAAAATTCGATCAGAATTAATATGAATTTATTTAACTTAAAAATTTAACTATTGTAAATTAACTAAAATGTATTAGTATTAATTATTATATTTATTATTTTCAAATTTTAAATTAAAATAAATTTATATTAATTTAAAAATCAAAATTTATCTAACTTTAGAGGATAGGGTATGATTTAGCCGCCTCCTAGTGAGACAAATTCATACACAATACATAAGTTACATATATACATATATAAATATATTTTTGTGTGTACTAAATAGGTCCACGCCATATCTGCCTAACAAAGTTATTAGTTTATATTACAACATGTCACATGCATGCATGTAAATGTCTGGATAGATATATTTAATCAGCCGGTTGAACGGCTAAAATATTATTCGGGGAAGCCATGAAGTGAAAAGTGTTAGGATAGTGGGCCCGGGATGAATGTATTATTTAAATTTTACTATATAATATCCACAAAAAGGACAAGTGTTTTTGTATGTATGAACACATTATATGTATTTAGCCTTTGAATGATGATGGTGTGCATATACAGATACAGCTAAGCGGGTCAGCGCATGCACTTAGGATATTCAGACAATGAGCCATGCATTTATTTTAGGATGGGAGTGACCGTCTGACCGACCTAGATAGCAAATTAGCTATAGCTATTGGTATTGGAAATTATGGGGTTAATGGTCCAGAGTATGTACATGAAACCTTTACAGATCATCGAGCTATCTCTATCACAAGTTACGTACGTTATATATGCATGCATGGTCCCCCAATGCATGCATGGTTAATTCTGATAAATATATATATATATATATATATATAATTGATGATTAATTGTACGGAGGTAGGTTTTAATTAATTGCTATGTTGATGGTTGTTCCAGATTAAAGGATGTACGTAATCAACAATTATATGTATATATATATATATATATGGTTGCAACAGGACATCAGTTTCTCAGGAGATCATGTCAACCAGAGTATGAGGCATTCTCACCAAGGATAAGATCATATCATCAATTAGGATGTCACATCATAGTTGACTATTTCAGTTCGCCCACTTTATTGGAATGTCAGATTATTATTTTTCTTATTTTTTTTCATTTAAAAAAAAAATCGAAGAAAATGGGGAAATCCCGGATTTGCAGGCACTCTCTCAGTAGAGCAGGGGAGGGGGAGAAAAGCTTCAGAAGAGGATGGAGGATGGGGCCCCACCAAAGGTAGGGCTGACAAAATAAAGGGCCAAATATGAGAATTTTGGCAAAGGAATTCAACATGTAAATATATAATGCTACTTACTGTTGAGATTAGATTCTGCCTGAAGATCTTGCATGCATAGAGACGGAGTTGTCATGATCATATTGCTACATAAAAATAAGTAGTACATGATGTTGGTGGGTAGGTGGGTGGGTGGGTGGGTGGGTGGGTATGGGCGGTAGACTTTTGTAGATGAGATTGATTTTACCAACCCACTATTGTTTATTTTAATTTCAGCAATTATATTTTTTGGATCAATAAATAAAGGGGGGAGAAAAGTAATCTTTTAATATAAACATAAATATTGGCTTTAATCTAGCTAGCTAGCTAGTATCTACTTGCATATCCATTGATGTTTAGATGAATGATTAGTTTTTATGTTAGTTGCCCCAGCATCGATCCATTAGTTGCTGCTGCTGCTGCATTATTGCATATATGTTTCAACGTTCTGTACATAATAGATAACGTCCCTAACCCTAACCCTAACCCTAACCCTAACCCTAACCCAACAAATTAGCATACAGAGCAGACCTTAAATGTACATGTATTAAACACCTTCACACCTCTTCATTTTTTTTTATTATTATTTTCTTGGGCCAAGTATATACATTAGATCAGAGACGGTCTTGGGTTTTATAAGGTTCGGGACAAAAAAATTCAAGTGTGCCCCTTTATACAAATTAAACAAAATAAATAAATAAATTATCAATTAATTAATTTTATTAAAATTATAAAAATTTACAAAAGATGAGTAAGAACACTTTGGGGACTAGTTAAAAAACTTGTTTGGGAAAAATCTAATGGAGCAAAACCCCAAACGAAAGAAAAAGAGTACCCAGAATTGTAAACATTGCATTAAAAACGAAAAACCAGAATCCCAACCAAGTTTTATGTTGAATCAAATAATAAATAAGAAAAAGTTAACAAAATTATATATTACAATTTACAAAATATATATATCTAGATTCTATATGTATCTTTAAAAAAAATTACCTTCAAAGAAAGACACTGGTCTAGCTGGTGAGTGATTTATTTTTCAACTTTGTTGGAAAAGAGGAGAATCATCGGAAAAAAACTTACTTGCGTTGCGTTATGAACTAAGAGGGTCGAAGGGTCTATTTTGATTCTCCATATTTATTGATTTGTTTTATATTATATTTTATAATTAATTTTTTATTTTTTTATACACATATATACATAATTTTTAAAAAAAAATGGGCCCTCCTCAACTTTGGGCCTTAGCTCAATACTGGTAGACTAGCCTGTAGTGGGCTCTCGCGATTAGATATAGTTAATAGTAGGGAAATAATATCTTCACATGTGCTCTCCTCACATAAAAAAAGTTATATCCACACTACTCTAGTGAGAGGATAAGATCATACAAAAATATCAAAATTACATGCGAAAACAGTGCTCTCCTTAATAGTATTATGATTCCTTGTAAAAAAGAACTACAAAATGGCCTATAAACTTTGAACTTGTTTTTTACAAAATGATTTTAAAATGACTTTTTTAAGTGGTGACTTGTGAATAAAAAGTGTTTGGGCATCATTTTGACTTATAAGTTAAAAATTAAGTGAAGATAAAATGTGAAGGTGTTTGGCTAAAATGATTTATAAGTTAAAATAAGATGTTTAGATATTAAAATAAGGATTACATTTGGTTAAACCTACTTATTTTAAAATGACTTATAAATCATTTTTTGAGAAGCTAAAAATTGTTAGGACTTATAAATCAAAAAATAAGTTCTTCCCAAACACCTAAATAGTAAAAAAGAAGTGATAAGTTGGTTTGACTTGTTCCCGAACACCCTACAATAGTCAATGTAACAAGTATTGTAAATCTGAAATCCAGATTAATCCATTTGCCAACTCCTTGGTGACAAATACTAAATATGGAACCTGTTAACGCCAAGATCTTTCGTCACGTCCCAATCACCTAAAACGTCCTGATCCTGCAACGTAAACACAATAAACACCACAAGCTTGACGGCGGTTCCGTCGGGGGATAGCTCAGGCGTGAGAGTCAGTATGTGAATTCACAAGGTTTATCGAAAAACGGAGGCTATATTGCCTAATGTATTCATATCAAGAGATAATAATTCTCTGTGAATATATGATTCTAAATGAAGAAGTGTATGAGAACGTACCTCTTGGTGGAGACTTCCTTGCCAAGTTATACCCTCCTCGCTTGCAATTCATCGTACCACCCACTACTACTCCGACACATTCCCTTTACCCGATGGGTTCTCGCCGATCGCATGTAGTTTATCCACTTGCTGATCATCATTATTACTGCCGAATCGATTATGATCCCATCCACATTAATGCATGGCGGTTTCTTTAGTCAACCGACATGCTTTTTCATCATTACAGTCAAAGATTGTAGATATTTAAAATGTCTAAAGGATTGATCCACTGACCCGACCCGATCTTATAAGTTTGAAATGGAAATAATATGACGAATGGGCCTAATGATTTTCATAATTCAATAATAAAGGCCCAATAGAATAAAAAGAATAAGCCCAATACACTCTACCAAAGAGATAAAATATCACGACCCAACATTGCCCCTAGTTTTTGTTGATGAATGTTTAATAGAAAACTATAAACAATCCATGATATTTTACTGAGAATCAATAAATAACAAGATGTAATTAAAAACGTACCCATTTATCGTTCATGAAATAAATGAAAGGAATTTAAGGGCCCAATTCAGAAAGACTCTATCCATTAAATACCCGGACCCGAAACCGGACGATTCCCATTCAAATTCCAAATTATTACTTGCATTTAATGCACCCGTCTTGAACACCGTGTAACCGTCAGTATAAAAAGACAACTTTACCAAATTTGACAGTTTTACCTGTTCATTTGAAATTCAAGCGCCTTCTAAAATTTCTGATCTCTCTCTGCAAATCGTCACAAATGGCTTCCCAAAATCCTGAACAGAGTTCTCCTATACTTGTAACACCCATCACTGTAGTTCCACCAAACCCTAATCTTCATGAGGGGACTTCAAGTACGAATCCCAAACAGAAAACCCAAAAAACCCCCTCTGAATACTACACAGAGTGCGGAGCGATTCTCGCGTGCCAACACTCCTTCTATCATAACCGAGGCCAATCAAGAGGGTTCAACTTCGGTTCCACATTCCGGATACCCATGCCGTCGTGGTACCCCTGCTCGTGTGAGAAGATGTATCAACTACTCAAGGATGGACTGGCCGTCCCCTGTGACTTTTTTCGGAGAAGGGGTTCGTTTCTTCCCTTCACGCCTTTATAGTGACCCTCTTCGGGTTTTTGGGTGTAGGATTTTCACAACCGGTGCCAAACTCCTACATCCACATTCGGCCTTCGTGGCCTTCGCCACGAATCAAGGCGTCGAGCCTCACCTCGGACTTCTTCTTCACTTTGCCTACAAGATAGTACAATCCAGGAGAAGGGGTTCAAGGCCATCGAGAAACATTCTCCGTCCGGAGAAAAAATTTGACAAAGGCTTACGGTGAACACCCCTTCGAGCAATAGGGGTTGGCACGAGAAATGGTTTTTCGTCAAAGGCCCTGAGATCTCTTCTCTACCGAACTGGGCAACTGACGAAAAAATATCTGCCGACTTTGGAGATGTTTCTGAAGAACGGGAAGTGGAAATGATGGAGCTATTTGACAACTTCCCGAAGGAAGAGTGGAAATACGGACTCCTCTCGAAGCAAGCATGGTTATATGACCATAAGTGTAAGTACCAGCTTATTTCATATGTATATATTTTTTGAAAATATTCCATAACATATAATTATAACATGGAATTGTTTGATTTGTGCAGTATCTTTGATCGAGAATGAGAGCTCAGAGAAATAAAGGAGTTCAAGATTTTTTGTCTGGAAGTCTTGGAAGCAATTGAGGCTACACCAACCGGCTACCTCAAGTAGATTCAACACCGTAAATTCACACGGATGAATTTCAAATGTAAGAAAAACAGAGGTCAAGAGGTTATCATACCGAAGAGACTCTTCACCGACGTAAGAGGAGAGCTACCAGAAAACCCAGGTCAGCCCCTTTTGTAACTCCTCCCGAACCCATACCAGAAACAGAACCAACCTCCAAAACCATTCCTCGATCAAAGTGCGGTTTACTTGATCGTCTCCGATCAAGAAATATACTTAGGATCAAGAAATTAAAACCAAAAACAAAAATAACCCCCTTAACTGCCGAAGAGCTCAGGGTTCCTCAGTCTTCGGTCATACCACCCTTCGTGCCCCCTATAGAAATACAGATCGAAGAGGACGGTGACCAGGACGAAGGAATTCGACGTTATCCAGAAAGAGAAACGTACTTCGAGATAGCATCCAAGTTCCGCTTCTGTTTCAACACCCAAAGAACCCACTCCAAACAAATCCCAGAATCGAAACTATTCATGCAGGACCTATACCTCCCGAACAACCCATTCCCTCTCCTCGAAAAGTCGAGACCTCTCTCCGAATGGCCCGGTCCTTCGTGTCAAGGTTATCATCGCCGAGGTCAGGGGCTCTCCGACCCTATGGCCCAGGTTCAATGCCAACTTTCCCTTTGACCTCTTCGGAGCTTTCGTTCGGCACACTGACGACCACCGGTTCAGTGATCATACGGACGGAAATCTTCTCGACGAGGGGATGAGTTATTTGGCCAAGGTAAACAATAATCACTTCTTCCTCTACATCTCTATTTTCCTTCGAGTATTTTAGAATTTGACTTGAATACTTTGAAAATGTGCAGGCTAATGCTGTCTTCGGACGATTGCGTCCGAGACACATAAACGGAGAGGCCGAGGAAGATTTCATGCGACAAGAGATAAATATGCTGAAATCGACCTTGGACCGAGAAAGAGCTGGTCGTGAAGATGCTTTTCATACCATCAACGGTCTTCAGATAGAACTGGATCGGGCTAAGATGGATTTGAAGACATCTGATGACGAACTAAGGGCCACAAGGGATGGATTGGCTGCGTCCGAAGCCAGCCAACAAACTTTAACCAACCTGAATGCTGGTTTGGTTGAAGAGAACTTACTCTTGAAGACGAAAAACGAGGAGTTTTCTTCAGCTAATCGCAGCCTAGTCCTACAACTTGGTGAGGCTGAGACGAAGATTCAAGATGAAGTCCGAAGGCATAAGGCCAAGCGTCACAAGCTCCGTCATAAAATAAAGGATCTTGAGGGACGAGGCCCTGCTACAATCAAGAGCTCTCGGCGCGTATTCAAAGTGTAGTATAGGACTCGGATGAACTTAATGTAGAGATCATGAAGGTTTATTCGGAGGGGTACGAGGACTGTCGAGAACGAGGAAAAGAGAAGCTATCTATTTTGCTTTCGGTTGGACTCCTGCATTGCTTTCAATTCCGATGATGAAGCGGTGCTCTAATATATATCATGTTTTTGGTTTTATGTAAATATTTAACTACTTTAAACTTTTTATGTTTATGTAATTAATTTACAATTGACTTAAATGAAATGAGCATTTTATGTTTATTGATAAATCTTTAACTGTCTTGATTATGACTTCTGTTCCGATCAGCTTCTTGTCAATAATTTAGTATCAATAAGATGAACTATTGAATTAGACATAGCATATAACAGTTAACTTATGCAATGAAGTGAATTGAATTTTACGGACAGGATTCAAGTTAACTGAACTAGATAAACTGAACTCAACACTTAAACAAAATAAATAACTTATACTCACTCTGCATCAAGAGTGAGATCACCATATCGTGAAGTAAATTTGGACGACAAATAGATAAGAACCAAGACATAAGGATTAATAGTGACCATTGACTTACCACCCTGATAAGATCAATATAGGACCAAAAGGACCTGAGGCTACCATCGAATGGCCAGCGAGTCCTACCATTCCTCCTTACACCATAAATGACCTTCGGACCAATAGTGACCATCGACTTACCACCGATAAGATCAATATAGGACCAAAAGGACTGGGGCTACCATCGAATGGCCAATGAGTCCTACCATACCTCCTTACACCATAAGTGACCATCGGACCAATAGTGACCATCGACTTACCACCCCGATAAGATCAATATAGACCAAAAGGACCTGGGGCTACCATCGAATGGCCAAATGAGTCCTACCATACCTCCTTACACCATAAATGACCATCGGACCAATAGTGACCATCGACTTACCACCTCGATAAGATCAATATAGGACCAAAAGGACCTGGGGCTACCATCGAATGGCCAAATCCTAGTCCTACCATACCTCCTTACACCATAGTGACCTTCTAACCAATAGGACCAAAGTGATAAATTGTGGAAAAGTGATCTTTATTAATATCCAACAATTGTGTGCGGACTTCGATAAACCGACTTAATCTTTATTGAAAATACTCTCAAAGCCCCCCAAGATGCCAAGTATTCTTGATCTCTAACCATCGAAAGTGCCTTTAATCGATAAGTACACGCTTTGGTACTTCGATCACTTCATATGGTCCTTCCCAATTCGGCATTAGCTTTCCCGTGTTTTGAGGCGTAGAAGCTTCGGCTTCTCTAAGAACGAAGTCTCCCACTTCGAATCTACGAAGTTTGACGCCCTTGTTATAATGCTTGGCCACCCTTCGTTGATAAGCAGCCAATTTGATTAAAGCTTCCTCTCTGACTTCGTCTAGCAGGTCCAAGTTAGCCTTCATCCTTCATTGTTGTAGATTTCTTTGAATCGACCTACCAAGACTTGAGATCCGATCTCGATCGACTAAGGCATCGCACATAAGGCCAATCGAAAGGGCGAATCCCGTAATAGTCCTTGGTGTAGTTCGGTATGCCCACAAAGACGCTCAAAGAATTCTTCCGCCATCTCCCTTAGCTTCATCCAATCTACGCTTGATTCCGCTCAAAGAAGTCATTCCCGCTTGTCACCTCGACTTGCCCATTCGATCGTGGATGAGCCACGAAGTCTTCTTGTCTTTGAATCCCAAATCGTTCAAAAATTCTTCAAATTTTGAACCCACGAATCAAGGCCCATTGTCCGATATCAATACCTTAGGGATCCCGGCGAAACACCACGGACTCCTTTATAAACTTTAGGCACTCCTGCTCATTATCGATCAAGTGGTTTTGCCTCTACCCACTTAGTCATATAATCAATAAAGAATTATATTGAAGCTTAACCCGCCTTTTAGCTTTAGGTAACTGGTCCCAATATATCCACCCCCGCACAAATGAAGGGTATAGGAGATAGAATCGAGTATAACTCTTCCGTGGTGATATGGGACCTGACCGCTGAAATGGGCATTTTCGCATTTCTTGACGTCTCAGTAGCTTCTTTTGAAAATTGCTCACCAATAGTAACCTTGTCGAAGTACTTTATGTGCCAAAGACTTGGCGACCCATATGATCACCGCAAATCCTTCATGAACTTCCCGAAAAGCATATTCGGCTTTGACGAGCCAAACATTTCAATAATGGTGAGGAAAATGCCAATCGATAAAGATCCCCATCAATAAGACTAAAATTAGTACTCTTGTACTTGATCTTCTTTCTTAGCATTTGATCCGAAGGAAGGACGCCATCCGCCAAATACTCAATGTAAGGGGTCATCCAACAAATTGTTTTGGTCGATACACATCAACGCTTCGTCTTTGAACACTTTCTACCAGAAAATTTCCAAATACACCGATCCATGAAAGACATCCGCATCTGTAGTGGCTAGTTTCGACAGTGCATCGGCAGTAGAATTGTCATTGCGCTCTATACTCTGAAACTCGTACGAAGCGAAAAATTGAAGTTGGTCTCTTAATTCTGCCAGATATTTGATCATTCGAGTTCCACGAGCTTCATAATCTCCCGACAGCTGTTTAACGACCAACTGAGAATCACTATAGATAATCAACTGTTGGACTTCGAGACTCTTCGCTAATCGGACACCTGCTAACACCGCTTCGTACTCAGCCTCATTATTCGTTGCTTTAAACCCGAATCTGATGGCTTCATTGGACTTTCAATCCTTCCGACTTATTAAAATAATCCTCGCCCACTAATATCATCAGAGGATCCATCTGCATACAACGCCCACGCCTTTCCGACCTCGGCCAAGAACGGCCATCGCCGATCGTAAGATTCGGCCCAGAAACTCCGTGATTCCGCCATTGAACGAGCATTCTACCATAAAGTCAGCCAGGGCTTGGCCTTTGATGGCAGTTCGGGGATGATACTCGATGAAAAATTGGGATAATTCCATAGTCCATGCTGCTAGTCTACCCGAGACCTCTGGCTTGCCCATCACCTTCTTCAATGGTTGATCCGTGTAGACGACCAGGAGTCGACCTTGAAAATATCGCCAAGCTTTCACCGCAATTATTAAAGCAAAGGCAAATTTCTCAATGTTAGGATACCGGTTTCAAAGATCTCGTAGGGCGCGTGGACGAATAATAGGCCGGATCTCGCGCCGCCTGATCTCCGAATCAAAATCGCTCCAATCTGCTAAGGAACTCGCCGCAAGGTACAAATATAAAGTCTCTCACGGACAAAGCCACCAATAAAGGAGCCAAGATGACATCGTCTTTATACCTTGAAAGCGCCTTCACACTGGAAGTCCACCTAACGCCTTCGCATTCTTCGGTCCCTTCAATGTGTCAAAGAACGGAAGACATCTCTCTGCAGATTTGGCGACAAACCTCCTTAAAGCTGCAATCCTACCAGTCAGACGCTGAACGTCTTTGAATGACTGAGGAGTCTTCATATCGAGGATGGCCTGGATCTTCTCTGGATTGGCCTCGATACCCCTTTGACTGACCAGATAACCCAGAAACTTTCCAGCACCAAGGCCGAAAGTACATTTGGTCGGGTTAAGTCTCAGTTGACGATAACGAATAGTTTGAAAGCACTCCTCTAGATCGTCCAAATGTTTCTGAATTTGCATACTCTTCACGATCATGTCATCTACATAAACCTCCATGTTCCTCCCCAAATTGCCTCATCGAATATGAAGTTCATCATCCTTTGATAGGTAGCTCCAAAGATTAATGAGGCCAAAAGTCATTTTTTGTATGCATACACCGAATCTGTGTAATGAATGTTGTTTTGGAATGTCTTCTTTGCATATAGATATTTGATGATAACCTCAAAAAGCATCCATAAAACTTAGTAAGGCATACCCAAGTGGCATCGATTAGTCGATCGATATGGGGCGAGGATAAAATCCTTCTGACAGCCCTTGTTAAGGTCTCTGTAGTCGATGCAAACTCGCCACTTTCCATTATGCTTCGCACCAATACTACATTTGCTATCCACTGGTAATCAATCTCGTAGATGAAGTCGCAGACCGCATAATTTTGCAACCTCTTCATCGATGATCTTTTGACGCTCGAGCAAATATCCGCCTCTTCCCGATTTAACCGGCTTTTTTCAAGGATCTATCTCCGCTTTATGCTCAAGAACCTTCCGGCTAACTCTGTATGTCTTGTGGTTCCCATGCAAAAATATCGACATAAAGATCGTAAAAGTTCCATAAGATTTGTCCGAAGAGGTTCTGGCAAGCCCGAACCAATCCTCACCGCTCTGTCCGGCTTTTAGATGACCAACTCAATCTCCTCCGTTTCCCAAATGGGATTACTAACGGCTTAGTGCTTCTCGGTGAAGGGTTCGATTTCAATTGCCATCGTCTTTCTTTGTTTACTGACCCCCATTCCAGATGAAATAACAGAGTTCCGATAACATCTCCGGGCCAGGTCTAAATCACCCATTACCTCTCCTACTCCATGTGCTGTGGGGAATTTGATTTTGAAATGTGGGATAGAAGTTACAGCTTGAAGAGCAGTCAACGTAGGTCTTCCCAAAATGGCGTTGTAAGCCGAATCCACATGCACAACATAAAATTTACAAGTTATCTCCACTTGCTGAGGGGCCGTGCCGAAGATGACAGGGAGTTCAATAGTGCCTGCTACTTTGACTGGGTCGTTGCCGAAGCCATATAGAGGAGCCTCCTGTCCGACCTCCATTTTGTGCCCATCGAGATGCATCCTCTGAAAAGCATGGGCATAAAGAATATCCACCGAAGATCCGTTATCTATCAGCATGCGTTTCACATCCACCGAGCCCACTTGCGCTGTGATCACCAATGCCCCTTCATGCGGTTCAATGGGCTCCGAAGGATAATCCGCATCCGTAAATGAAATAATAGCCTCGGAAAGGCTCACAATCTTCGAGTAGATCTGTTATCGACATAATCGAATCAAGATAAGACCTCCTCTTCTTCCCTACTAACTTCCCAACAGACCCACCAGCTTATTACATCAACGACTTGCCTTGGTGGTGGTGTTGGAGCATTTTGAATAAAGCAGTACTTGAACCGTTTGAATCAGTGACGATTGATAACCTCACCGATCTTGACGGTCTTTCTCTCACCACATATCAATCAAAGAAGCCACTTTTAATCTTACTTTCTACAAAAATCCTTTAAATTACAACACTCATTAGTGTCACGACCAAAGACTTGATGATAACCACAATATTTCATGAGGGTTGCCATGTCCCGTTTTGTAATTATCACGAGGTGGTTCAAAGAAAGGCTGGTTTCGAATCCGATCCAAAATTATCGACCTCTCTGTATTCAACTGGGTGTAAACCTTATTAACCTTCGGGTAGAACAGTATACGATCGTCGCCATTGTCGCCACGAAGTTATCAGATTTCTTCTTGAACTACCTTCTGCCCCTTGGTTGTACCCTCCCACTCTTCTATGATCAACATCAGTCTTGGGAGCCTCTACCTCCTTTAATTGGCTCAAAGAAGGATTCTTCAGACTGTTCATAGCCTCTTCCACAACAATATAGCCCTCTGCCTTGTCGAAGGCTTCTGCTAGGCTTTTCGGATGGTGAAACATCAATTTCTTTACCAATTTCTCCGATTTAACTAGATCTAGCCCATTCTGGAACAATCCAACAGCTTGGAGATCATTAAGATCGGACACCTGTCCGACCGCTTCCCTAAACCTCTTTACATATTGGCCTAAAGATTCGTTGGTGAATCTATGGACTTGTCTTTAAAGAGCCCAGAAGCTTCCCCTCCTTCTATTGCTTCTAAAACAGCATGGAACTTATCACAAAGTTCACCCACGAGAGATAGAATCCGATGGTAAAGTCCCCATCCACCGTCTGCGTCTTTTCTCAAAGTAGTACAAAAGTGTGACATTTAGCAAAGATCAAGAAAAGTCATAGTAATCCATTAATCCATTGAAACGCCGACTATGGTCATAAGGATCTCCCGACCCATCATAGCTTTCCACGCGAGGTAACTTTTTGGTAGCATCTCGCTTTCTCCTTGAGAATATCAAAGGAAAAAGGGACGCTTTCACCGTAAGTATCCTTTCACCGTTGGACCTCGACCAATTGTTTTCGGAGTTCTTTCAACTCTCTAACTGTAAAATCAACACCTTCGGGTCAGGATGAGATCTCCTTCTCTCGGGCGACATTAGGCTTTGGAATGGATCGACCTTTCCTCGCCGATCTCACCGCCTTACTTACGGACTTTTCGATTTACTTAGGTCGTAAAATTTCATCCTCACGATGAGAAACCATACAGAATTATTCTCCCCTCTGCTTCGCATAATTTCTCTCGACCGCTTTCTTCGCTCTTTCATCGTCGCGATGAATCGATCCCACGATCGTCAATGCCTTCTTCGAGGCCGGCGTTCTCGCTTCTCGATCTCCTCCCACTGTGAGAATGATCCTCGGACACATCGCATAGAATGTTCCGGCCTCCTTACCCTTCCGACGGGTACCTCTTTATGCTCATCTCGTCCTTCTAATGTATACGGCTAGATGCTTCGCCTCTCAACTCATTCACCAAGCATCTGTTCTACTATATCTTCCCTTTGTTTTAACAGAACCTCCAAAGCTTTATCCGCTTCGTCTCCCATCCTCGCCAACTTGGTAGCTCTCATGCTTTGACCACTTTGCGATGAGTCCCGGTCACGAACCGCTACCCGCTCTCGATTGGGATCACGCCTTTATCGGCCGTTGAAAACTAACTTCCGTCTCTGCTCCACCACGGATCTTCTGACGAAGTTCTTCCGAATCAGGTTAGAAGCCGTGTTCTCACGAAAGCACTTTGAAGGACCCAGCGATCCTTTCATCAAATACGAGGCGTTGATGAACTAATGTACCATCGCTCGCCTTCCTAGGTGTTCCATCTCTACTCCTCATCATCTTTCAAGCAAATTTAAAGAATTGTGATTGAAAAGAGCCCTCCTTCTAGCACCAATGTTAACGCCAAGATCTTTTCGTCACGTCCCCAATCACCTAAAACGTCCCCGATCCTGCAACGTAAACACAATAAACACCACAAGCTTCGACGGCGGTTCCGTCGGGATAGCTCAAAGCGTGAGAGTCGAGATGTGAATTCACAAGGTTTATCGAAAAACGGAGGCTATATTGCTTAATGTATTCATATCAAGAGATAATAATTCTCTGTGAATATATGATTCTAAATGAAGAAGTGTATGAGAACGCACTCTTGGTGGAGACTTCCTTGCCAAGTTATACCTCTCTCGCTCAATTATCGTACACCCACTACTACCCTATTACATTCCCTTTACCCGATGGGTTCTCATGCCGATCGCATTTAGTTTATCCACCGCTTTTGATCATCACATTACCGGCCAAATCGATTATGATCCCATCCACATTAATGCATGGCGGCGGTTCTTTAGCCAACCGACATGCTTTTTCATCATTACAGTCAAAGATTGTAGATATTTAAAATGTCTAAAGGATTGATCCAATCGAATTCAATTCGATCTTATAAGTTTGAAATGGAAATAATATGACGAATGGGCCTTAATGATTTTCATAATTCAATAATAAAGGCCTAATAGAATAAAAAAAATAATAGTTCAATACACTCCTACCAAAAGAGATAAAAAATATCAATGACCAACAGAACCAATATGCAAACCTTAAAAAAGAAGGTTTCATAAGTAAAAGGCTGCTCCAAATAAAGCATGTGAAAGAATTCTATGACCCATATGAGTGCCCTCTACGGGCTTCAATTTTCATTCACATGTTTGTACAAGTTGCCAGTCAATTTGGAGATAGTGACGCAAGGAGCAGTTGAATAATGTGCAAAACAAAGGAATGGATTACCTTTCTGAATAGCCGAATGAAGTTTCAGTTGATTACATGGACCCGTCGAGATTAAAATAGTGCAACAAACACAAATCACATGGAAGAAAATTTTAGAATTTTTTGAACATCAACACCTTGGATGTCGAGCTCATGAATTTTGAACAAAATTCAAAGAAAAATATTCGTACTAAAGAACCATTGAAAAACCTAACCATGTATGCAGATAGAAGTGGCACAACATTCCAGACATGTTAAGAAAAAAGAACTAAATTCTGATGCTTTCTTTCTAAAAAATCCAGATACAATGACAAAGTTACATATTATCAAACATGGAACAGGAATCTCAGCATAACGTGCTTGATAAAGTAAGACCCCTGTGCTTGAAAGACCAAAATCAAACAGTTGATCTCAAGCCCAACAACTACCAAATATAGAAGTCCACATATTTGAGTCGAACAACAGAAAAGAGTATTTAAACCAGAAAAACGATGGATACAGTTAGACAATATGATATTTTTAATCTGTCATATCACCTTACCTCGAAAGTGCAAATCAGTAACTTGTCCCTGCAGAACTTTATGAACACCAGTGCCAGCTTCTCATCTAGCTGCCAAATAGCTCTCCTAATATTTCACATAATGCAAAGTCATTCTTAAGCATCTCTCAGACCCACATTCGCTCCCCAGCAATTCTCTCCGGCTTAATCTAGACGCACTAAAACTCCCAACTCATTCCCACTTCTAGTACAATCTTCTGAATAAATCTCTAGATATGTGTGTGGCTTTTAATTGAAACCAACTCCATCCCCTTTTTCTATCAACCCTACCACTCTCCCAAATATACAATTCCCCCACTGCCACATCAATCACATCATGACGAGTAGTATAGATGTTAATGAAGTATACCAAATAATTTACAATAGATTAATATCATTTGGCTTACAAATAACAAACTGCAAAATGGACGGATACTGCATTTAAACTCTTTAAAAAAGTGTCATATTTAAGCTTTACATCTTGTGTCAATTGTTGATATGCCTGAAAAACTCACAAACATTCACTTTCTAAAGTGATCAAGACAACTCTTTTTGGGTGTCCTCTTTTCGTTGAGATTCAGAATCTTCCTTCTTCTCCATGACTTCTTTGATACCTTCCTGATACCCTTCAATAAAGCTCTTGAGACCATCTCTATAAGCTGAAGCTCTTGTCATGTACACCCGCTGCAAAGCTGGCCTAAGTGTCTCCATTCCACTTCTGGCAGCAACAGCTATAAATTTTATTTGCAGTTGAACAGTGAAAAATATCAGGATACAACAGAAAGTTTCGACCGCATTCTAAACCAAAACAAAGACAATATTTTGCAGAAGAAATTAGAGGGAAGTAAATGTTTTAATAAGGCAGCTGTAACAAAAGCATCTAAATCATAATATTAACAGTAGTATATTGATTTTCATCCAAAAAACATGCTTTTTCATCATAATCTTAACAGTGCTGAATTAGGTATTCACTTGGACCCCTATAACTAAAGCAGTAACACCCCTCTCGTAGCAGAAAAGTAAAACATTAACCTAGATTACAGGAAGGCAATTCCCACAATTATAACATGGTCTACCTAATTAATCTTTTCTTATCATAGTTGTCATGGCGCCAAGGCGGGACGCGACGGTAGTTGACAGCCATGAAGCCAAAGCGATCATAGACAAGTCGTTAACAATGTACACTTTATTCATTATTTATTTTACTTCAGAAGTATATTGCCCAATAAAATTTTATATAAATTAAAACTCAAAACATAATAATTAACACTATGAAAAAGTCTCCACTCTTTACTGTCATAACTCAAGCAAAGTCGTCAACTTTGAAGTCATTTCCAACTTCCTCACGAGCATTACTCTCATTCAAAGGAGGGTCATGGGTGAGTGATCATTCGGTTATAACCGAATCGAATAAGCTATTCGGTTATAACCGAAAACCGAATTAGTGACAATTTTACTATCCGAAATAATAACCAAAATTTGAAAATAGCCGAATTACCGAATACCGAATTACCAAATTATAATTTCGGTAATTCGGGTAAAAACCGAATCAGCATCCCAATTAAATTAAAGCCATGTCTTCTGCTGCTACGGCTACAAGTACATGGGTTAAACCCAAATCCTCTACTTCCAATTCTTTCCCAAGAGTATTGCCCTCCTCCTCTTCTTCAAATTCCATTTTTTCAATAAACCCCAAAGAAAAACCAATGTAAATTGCAAAAACTCTACATCTCCGTCAACCCCACAATGGAATTTCCTACAAAAAGCTGCAGCAATGGCCTTAGACGTCGTGGAGAGGGCTTTAACCGCACACGAACTACACCACCCATTACCAAAAACTGCAGACCCACAAGTCCAAATTGCAGGAAACTTCGCTCCGGTTCCGGAACAGCCCGTACGTCACCACCTCCCGGTCATCGGAAAGATACCTGAATGCATTTCAGGCGTCTATGTCCGAAGAAGGAGATTTGAAGAGGTGTGAGCAGAAGAAGAAGGAGATCTGAGGAGGAGCCGAAGATCTGAGGTGCTAGTGGAAGCCGAAGAAGAAGGTGTGAGGCTGTGACTTGTGAGCAGTGCTAGTCTGGGTCTGGGAGGTTGGGAGAATGAATATGATGACTGATGAGTAATAGAAAGTAGTGGAGTGATGACTCACACATATTAATAAAGTAGTCTGCACTCTGTATATATGATCATTGATATTAATAATATTATTTTAAATTAATAAAGTTCGGTTATTCGGGTATCCGAATAACCTGTTTTTTAAAATCAAAACCGAAACCGAATAGCAAGAATTAAATCGGTTATAACAGAAATTATGAAAAAAAACCGAAAAACCGAAATAATTCGGTTGAAAAAATTCGGTTCGGTTCGGTAATTCGGTTTTATCCGTTTTTTGCTCACTCCTAGTTAGGCCAGGGTCATGGGTTGAGTTACTTGGGTAATTTGAAAAGTCCATGAATTATAATGAGTCATGATAAAAAATGACTTATTCACTTAATTTGGGTCCGCTACCAATGCGTGAGCCTTGGCAGCTCGGCGTCCAAGGCAACTCTAGTCATCGCCTAGTGCATCTATGCTCTCCACATCATTGTAAGATGTTTAAATCAAATTATCAGATCCAGAACTACTCTAGGAAAAAGCAGAATGCAATTCCCACTATTGTGACTAACAAGGTCTACCTAATTAATCTTTTCCCATCAGATGTTCTCGGTTTCAGTTTGTAAGATCATAAATTAAATATCCAGATCCAAAACTACTCTAGAAATTTCAATTACTAAAGCAACTAAACATTTAACAATTTCTGCACATGCTCATAGACTTGGCAGCTCTTTCACAATTCCTATCATATTTTTTGGTTCTTCAACTCTTCCGATGCACAAGCTTTCCAAAGTTGAAGCGAAGATGAGCTGGAATATTAACTTGACATACATTGTTGTGGTCTCTCTCTCTAATATCTTAAACTTTTAGATTAGTTGATAACTTAACATTGTATCAAAGCTCTGGTAGTGTAAATTGTGCAATATCTTGACTCACGAGTTTAAGCATTCCCACAGCTTGTTGTCCTTTATATTGATATTGATTATGCATATGCTTTTAATTTGTTTCTCCACATATGCACGTGAGGGAAGTGTTAGCTTGATATACAGTTTTGGGCATCTGTCTAATAGTTTAGGCTTTTAAGATGATTTGGTAACTTAACAGGGACATAAGGAAAATAGTAACACAACATGAACAAGCGTAGATGCTACTGAAAACTATCAAACTCTATTGTTTCACATGTCAATTTCCTCAATTCGGAAGAGGTTTCTTACCAAGCATTTTTATACGTCTTGTTTGCAATATAATTCTTAAATATTTGAAACACAAAAAATTATTCACATTCTCAAAGATTCAGAATGGTAAACAAACTAACATAGCTATATCATTTTTATAGCAATAACACTTTACTAAACTTCAATATGGCTGTCAATTTCATCATATGACAATACTTCATAGTTTATACTACTTTTTTGGTGATAAGCTACTTCATAATTTATACTATTGACTAAAGGGCATGCAATAGTATTTCTTACCCAGATCCTCCAAAGTTGAAGGTTCTTTCTGTTTGGTTGCACCATTGGGCTCATCTTCACTCCACTCGTTCTTATAGTCATTTGGGCGAAGATCAGGACCAATATCCCTTACCCAGCTTGCAAAATAAAGCCTAGTTGCTTCCTTTAACACCTGAAGGACAATTATAGAAATCGATTTTTATCAGTAAGTGCATGTCATGCTCATCCAGTCCACATGACACAATACTACTGACAAACACTTCCATCAAATTATAAGAGACAATAATCACATCAGAACATCAAATGAATTAGTAGATGAACCATGACACACGGACCAAAATTCTTGCATGCTCCTTCAACTAACAAAAAGAATTAGGGCACTAAATTCAATAGAAACTGTATTAAACTAGACACTAAAAGATACATTTTTCACGTTCAAATTAAATACAAAAAGACAAGTAATATAACAAGGACTAAATATTTAGCAAATACCACATCAATTCAATCTCTTCAACATAATATTTAACCATATCAAACATTAAGAAGTACCCTTAAAAAAAATGAACACTTACAAGGTACCGCTCTTTCCAAGTTAATTTCCGGCGCTTCTTTATATGAGGTGGGTCAGGCAAAGAGGAAGGGTATACAATTTCTTTCAGATCATATCGAACATAATCGGAAACTTTTCTCAAGACCACCTTCAACTTCATTCTTCTCCTACAAGCAACCAAATATAATGTGAATATAAAAATAAAAGGGTATATTGAGAAGAATGTTTCTTTACATTTCGCACAACTAGCAACAACCTTTGAATTCTTTAAAAACTACAATTCGTGACTTAAATGATACTTCCATACAGAGAATGTTCATTTAAATTGAAAATGGGTTTTAACAACACACAGAAATGGGACAAATATAGGAATTAAAATTAACGGAATCTGCTTCAGGACATTATTGCCAAAACCAAGGTTTAATGTGTACATCATACATATATCTTTGAGGAAACCCAAGTTTCTGTGTGAACACTATGCTTCCCTCTTTGAGGAAATTTATCAAATAGGAAAGCGGCATTCAAACTGAACACATAATAGATATGTAAGAACCAAGACCAGTTTCAAGATATGCTAACTAATTTTTCTTAAAGTGAATCGTCCAGAAGAAGAGAAACGAATCAGTACAAAACAGCTACTGCGAACTCCACCCTATCACTGTCGACAAAGGAACTCAATTTCGTCGTCGGATGTCACAGGAGGGTGAGCAAGGTGAGCTAGATAAGGGGTGAGTTTAAGATCCGAACTATATATATATATATATATATATACACACACACACAGGATCCTGTCCGGAATCCCGGACAGGTCCTAAAATACGGACCCTATTTTTTTTATTTTATTTTGCTTTTTTTTTTTTTTGAAACAACTAAAAAATTATGGAACTGGAATTTTTACATAATAAAGTGTTTTGGGTGTGTTTTGGATACCTGTACCAAAAAATGTATGTACAGTCTGCACAGACTGTACAGACATGTTTTGGTATAGGCATCCAAATCACACCCAAAACATCAGATATGTAAAATTCCAGCCCATAATTTTTTATTTTTTATTTTAGTTGTTTCAAAAAAAAAAAAATGCAAAAAAAAAAAAAAAATGGTCCGTATTTTATAGAGTCCGGGATCCCGGACTGGATCCGGACTTTATATATATATATATATATATATATATATATATATATATACCTTGCTCATCCCCTTTTAGCGACGTCCGTCGCTATATATAGAACCGTCGTCTTAGTTTTTAGCTACGAACAACATATAGCGACGGACCGAATCGTCGCCCGGTCCGTCGCTAAAAGGGGCTGAGCGAAGTATGTTAGATAAGGTTAGATAAGGAGTGAGTTTAAGATCCGGACCATATATATATATATATATATATATATATATATATATATATATACACACACACACACACGAGTGATTAATACGTCATTTGTTGTAATACTCATAGCTGAGATTCGTTCAACAAAGAAATGAAAGCCTTTGGTAGATAGATATATATTAGTCATGGGTTCAAACTTTATAAGCCCATTTAAGCCTTTGAGGTAAGAGGTTCCCACATCCAAAAAGATTGTAGATGCAGGTGCTTGTAAAGATAAATACTCAGACACTTCTAACTCCAATTGATTTTAAGTTATTCTGTTTAATCCCTCTATTGAATTGAAACAATTTTGTGCATATTCATCAGCTACCATACTTATTATTTTTTAATGTAAATACTAACTGGATTTGATATCTACAGACTAGCTACAGCTTTGACGATTAATTAGGATTTCAGTTATAATAGTTTTCCTTTCCCACAGGGACTTGACATATATAAAGAATCCAACTGACCTTCATATATTTTTTCTGTTTAGAAATGAGTATAAATATATATATATATATATATATATATATATATATATATAACTGACTTAGATGATTAGGAGGTAGTAACCAACAACAAGAAGTTTCTCTACACGAGCAACAATATGTTTTCCATAAGTGTATTTCTTCAGTGCATTCAACATTTGAAAATGGAGCACAAGCATACAGAAATATATAAAGCAGATGAACAGCTCTGTTCTTAACTACTCAACAGACAACATAATTACAGAGAGTAATCCCAGTTTCAAAACAGCTCTGTTCTTAACTACATATTCATCCATCCTACACGAAAGAAATAATGTGAATAATACACCATGAAAGCTCAAAGAAAAAACAATGTGAATAATACACCATGAAAGCTCAAAGAAAAAACTATAAGTAACCGCCCTAAAATACAAACCCGGATACAATATTTCAGAACATCCCTAAACTACAAACCCAAATACAAAGACTTAAATAGTAAAAACCCAATACAGAAAAATCCAATACAAATCGTGGTGAACAGAAGAACAATCGTGGTGAAAAAAACCCAAATAGCAAAGAGGCTTAAAGGGTTCAAATAAAACCTAGAAATCAGCCTAACAAAACCCAAAAAGAGTCAATGGATGAATTGCATCAAATCTTCAACCAATACAATTTTAATGGAGGAAAATAGTTAAACCCTTACCGAATCGAAGTCGATTTCAAGGAGGTAGAAGCTGATTCTGTGTAAAGGAAGTCGAGATCGTTGTTGAATCAAGGAAGTTGAGATCCAACTTCGAGCTCGGGGTTGCTTTGGTCATCCGGAAGTCGATATCTACTATCGCTGTTGATCTAGTCTTCTTCTTTATTAGCTAGGTTGCTTCGTTTGATTTCGATTTGGAGAAGGAAGTCTGAGGCTCGTCTTTGAGGAGAGAGAGTCTGAAGCTCGTCTGAGGAGAGAGAAGGTTAAAAATGAAAAAACACTGAAGCCTTACGTCTCTGAGTTTGATTTTAAAATGTACAGAAAAAAAAAAAAAAATAGACGAAAAATTTAATTTTTTATTTTAATTCTTATGTTTCAGAATTTTTTAATAAACAGAAAAAAAAAATGGATAGAAAATTTAATCACTTTTCTTGTTAAAATTTTTTGTCTAAAATTGGCTTGATTTGGACGGAAAAAAATTGGAATAAGTAATATTTTTATAATTCCCATATTATCCTCAACTTTTAATATAATAAATTTTAAATTATAACTTATGTCCTCAATTTTAAATTTTCTATTTTTTTTTTATTAAAAACTCAAAAACAACACAAAAGAAAATTTTCTATTTTCTATTTTTTTTTCTTTTCTGTTATAATTTAAGTTTTCTATTCCTTTTTTTTTCATCATGGCTCTCGTAAATGAAGTTATAAGTAAGCGAATATCGTTTAAGGAGTATTGCTCTTTAAAGATAATGCCCTTGAACGGTTCTGTATATATATTTACTCCAATCTAAATGACATTTGTAGGAAGATATATATGCATGTGCACATTTATATATACCACGATTCGTTATATATATACCAACTCAAAAAATGCCGGCCCAAATTCAAAACAGGAGTGTTTTAAGGGAGAGATAACGTTGACCCCAAGAAATTAGGAGTAATTAATTAATACTCCTTAGAACATGCATGAACGTTCGTAAAGAACAAGATCAGCACGCCAAAATTTAACTTGGCCGAATTCAAAGTTGTTTTCTGTTGCATCTAATGTACCGTCTCAAGTGCATATATATAAATTATTTTTCACATAATCTTTATTTAGTTAAAAATTAATTAATTGTAAATAAGTATATATATATATATATATATATATATATATATTATGTACGTGACAACAATATAAGAGGGTAATCGATCAGAGGAAGCATAATAATTGGAGTAATTAATTAGCTAGACTCCGCTAGGCAAGAAAATAAATAGTTTGCTTTCTATTATTAATATCCCTAATCTCTAGCTACCATAAAATTCTCTCTATCTCTCTCTCTTTTAATCTTTCTTATGGATCTTCTTCACCATCACCAGCCACATGAAAAACAACATTACTTTGTTTTCTTTCCAATCTTGACAAAGAAACAACTTACCTATCCACTATTCTTTCTCTTTCTCCTCATTACGTCCATTGTTTCTACAATTTTATAACCTCATTGCACCAACCACATTCTCTTCTTGGCATTGGTTTCTTGTACCGGATCATACGCCAAAACCCCAACTACATATATCATGGCAATAATAATAATAAGTTGAAACCTTGCGAGTATTCAAATGGTAAATGGGTTTGGGATGAAAGTTACCCTCTCCGGTTTTACACGGAGGACTGTCCATTTCTTGATCCTGGTTTCCGTTGCCGTCGCAGTGGTCAACCGGATGTAGACTAACTCAAATGGCGGTGGCAGCCGGAAGGATGTGATATCCCAAGGTATAATATTATTACAAAATACTTATAATATAATATTATTACAAAATATTTATTATACATTTATTTGTGTATTTTATTTATTTGTTTATTGTTGTTATTATTATCATTTATTATTTTAAGTATTACTATTTTACTGAATTATATCGTGCATGAGGCCCTTGATAATTGTTGAGATTGTTGCTGCTGAGATAAGAGTTTATTTCTTATCTGTTGACTTGTTAATCTAATTATCTCTTCTGTTGTACGTATTCAAACTGTTTCGTGATAAATGGCCAATTAACTGGAATAAATACACTCTAACTAGCAGTTATTCTAGTACTGTTACTTCAAATTCTGAAATTATAATTTCTTCAGATTCAATGCATCTGATTTTCTGGAGAGGAGCCGAAACGGACGTATAGTTTTTGCCGGTGACTCCATTGGGAGAAACCAATGGGAGTCTCTGATATGCATGCTAGCCCAAGGAGTTTCAAACACATCTACAATATATGAAGAAAACGGAAGCCCCTTGACAAAACACAAAGGCTATCTCTCAATCCGCTTTTAAGAATACAACTTCACAGTAGAATACTACCGGGAACCTTTCCTAGTAGCTGGTGCCCGACTGCCTAAAAATGCACCAAAGGAAGTCCGAGGCGTCATTAGGGTTGACAAGCTCCACTGGTACAGCTCTAGATGGGTAGGAGCAGATGTTCTTGTCTTCAATACTGGACACTGGTGGAACCAAGACAAAACTGTTAATATGTATGTATGTATGTATGAACATGCTACTTTTAATTTTATGGTATCAGTATAGCTCTTGAAATCAATTTCACTAATAAATGTTTTGATTTTCAGGGGTGTTTATTTTCAGGAAGAGGAGAGTCTGAACATGACAATGGATGTCACAGAAGCATTTCGGAGGTCCCTAGTGACATGGAAGTCATGGGTGATGCAAAACTTAGATCCCCTAAGGACTCATATCTTCTTTCGAAGCTACTCATCCGTGCATTACAGGTTAGTGAGCTGCAAATACTTGAGACATATACATACACAGAAAAACATGTGATACACCTAAACTGAATAGGTACTTTATTTATACAAAGCATATACATACACAGAAAAAATGTCTGTAGTATCTTTATCTCAATACACAATATACAAATCTATCACAAAGAATAAGATTACAATAATCAATGAGTCACTATAAAAGATGATTGATTTTTTTTTTTCCATTTACAATTCCTCACTGCTTGCCAATCATCAACTGCGGTAATGACTTGCAACTATGTAATATCCCACACAGAATATGGATGGCTATTTGCCTTCACAGTGAAACAGAAATGTGTTGCAGCCCGTTCCACTGAATTTGAAAACCTCTGTACAATTACAAGGACTGCCTGTTTGGTACAGGAAATATATTTAGTCTGTTATGTGTCACATGCTCAAACAAGATGCATAATTAAGAGTCTTCTAATGATCGGGTCCATCTGTAATATTGCAAGTTATTTTTGGCCTCAATGCAGGGACGGAACATGGAAAGATGGTGGTCATTGTGATACTAATACGTCACCAGAAACTAACTACACAAAACTGGAACCTGAGCCATGGAACAATCTGTTTATTTCTGAAGTAGTCAAACAGATAGAAAGTGCAAAGAGAAAGGCATACTTCTTAAACATCACATATTTGACAGAGTTTAGAAAAGACGGACACCCTTCGAGCCATCGTGAGCCAGGAACTCCAGTAGATGTGCCACAAGACTGCAGCCATTGGTGCTTACCTGGAGTGCCAGACACTTGGAATGAACTTCTCTATGCTCATCTTTTGTCAAAGGGCTTCAGAACCACACTAAATTGAATGGAGGTTACCTTTTAAGAAAGAACTTTGGTTTTATGAGCGGTATAAGAACTATTCATTTGCATTCTCAGTGGGGTTCACTTCAGTGGTTTCCATTTCCTTCACCTTCTCGAGCTGCCTCAGGAGATCTAACCTTTCTGCTCCATATGTGGACGGAATCTGGCAAAAGAGAGAATTTGTATAAGCATGTGATTGTGCTCTATTTAATTCAAGAATTTAAACAAGCACAGCATCAGAAAATACTCACCAGTGCTGGCACATATCGTTGAATTGCGGCCAACATTGCCGCATGCCCCACTGCAGTAACCTACAGGATACATTATATGGCTCAGTTGCAATGTATATTTACGGTACATCAGTTGAGCCCCAAGAGAAACACTGCATACAGGGAAATTTTTATTTCCCTTGTAAATCTCTTCTTTAAGATCAATGAAAATAGGTATAAATGAAAGAATGAAATATTAATGAGCTTCTCTAGCCTCTAAAAAAAGGGGATGATGTTTTAACATAATATACATAGCTAAAAATAGATCATGTTTCATTTAGTTGGACAATGCTTTCATAATGTACATCACTATGGGAAAATTAAACATGATGCAAGTCATTTACTTTTGCAGTTGATACGTAGTTGGTCTTTAATATACACAATGGTTTTAGTTCCTTTTCAGTAAACCATTGATGATAAATTAATAATGTGAAAGAAAACAGAAACAAAAAGTAGCACACAAACTCAAAAAGGACAAGAGTATGAGATTATTAGAACTTACTGGAAGGAGCATCAGAAAACCAATTGGAACTACTGATGCTAGGTCAGTCAAAGTTCTTCTAAGTGCTTGCTTTTCTTTCTCTGTCAATTCATCTCCTATGAGGACCCTTCTAAGTAACTCAGAAGCCGCAGCAACATCAATAGCTAGAAGCTGAGTCCCTTGCAATACATCCTGCTTATTGATAACATTTTGCAAGATTATAAATTGACATGCTGGTAAACTAAAGAAAGAAATAAGAATTTAAATTTAAGAGCAATTTTAAACACAAGAACACCATCAAGTTGAAGACAATACAAGTTTGGCTTCTGCAAGTTACTTTAATAAATTCGCTCCAACTTACACAAAACTTATGCATTCAAATAGGGAATAAATGCACTCACAACAGAAATTGGAACAATTTCAATTTCAAAATGCTATTGAAAAAGATTTTACACACTCCAAACAAGTCTCTAAGATAATACACATCCTAAGAAACAGAATGCCATTGATTATTTTGTGAGGGCCATGGCTCCATTTATGGATGATACCATAGACCTTTGAGTCTTTTGTCATATGAGCATAAAAAAGACAGTTAAATTTTGTACCAAACCAAGAACTTGACAAAAAGAAGTTTTCAAAACATTTGAATTCTTAAAAGGAGAACCCCAGTTCATGAAGGTGTATTAACAGCCGTGCACTGCAAACAAAGGAGGCATAATGCTGATGGAACCTCCTGAACAACTTTTATAAACGCCCTTTATAGAACAGAATAGGTAAGTATACAATGTATGTAGAAGTCTGTGTGAAATGCATAAAGTCAAAAGTTATAGGTCAGAACTAATCAGGTGGTGAAGTTACCACCTGATGTGTTCCACACATCCACTCACTACATCTCAGTTGAAATGCGGAATGTATCTTAAGGTTTGTCTCAGCTCATTAATCTGATTACTAAGTACACACCAAGCCTGTCTAGACTCATGAAATAATATCCTATAGGACCACAATTAATATTGCCTAATGAATAGCTTGGTGCTATAGGTATATTATGTTCATACATACCGTACTCGTTTCTTTAAGCTTATCGAGTGATTTTTCAATAATATTTTCTTTCCTAGCCCTGATCAATCCAGCACCTTCAGCTTCCTTAGCATAACTGGCACTGTCATCTGTCATCTTATTATCCTCCTGTAAAACAAATGCATGGAATCACTCTAACTCATAGTGTAACTAAGTAACAGCCTCAAAGATAAGCATGTCGGTAATTCCACAAATATGCCATACACATGTATATTGAGTTATGTAAGTTTATCCAAGTAATGCCAAGGCGCCAAGTATATTTGGAGGCTGATTAACTATACTCCTAGATAGGTTCATCTTCCCATCGGCCATCCAGCGATATCTAGACCACTTAAAGTGATGATTAACAATCATCTAAGACAAGAAAAAAGATGAGCACCTGGAACTAAGCTCAAACATGTTTTTTTTCAAGGGAAAAACTATCTTACAATCGATTTATAAATAAAAATAATAATGTTCTTGAACTTGGGTCTGAAGTTACCAATAAATTACCTGCTAGAGAGAATTGTGAGTTAAGGATTCAGCAGTCGTAAATCATTCTAACGACTATTCGACATAGACGGATGGGCAAATGATGTCTGTTTGGGGGATACAGAGAAAAGCATTGCATATTCACTTCACAAAAAGCTGTTCAAGAACTTGGCAAATCTACTATTTGCTGATTTTTTCACTCCAGTTTGCATTTCCTATTCTACTAATAAAATCTTCTTCTTTTTTTTACCTTTTTTTTTTAATTATTATCAAGTGGCTGTCCTCAAGCCTAGTGAATACTGAATATGAGGACCTTGATTTCAGTGGATAAATTAGAAAATTATATTTACGCATTTTTTCTTTTACTATAACTTCTATAAGCAGGATTGCTTCAGAACCAAATTTAAAAAGAAAATAGGAAAAAAGGAGGGGGGGAGGGGGGGGGGGGGGGGAGCAAAACGGGGATATGTTAATACTCCTGCTGAGAAGGCTAAGAGGCACCTCTTCATTTTCAGATCGGTCAGAAATTTTTTGAACTCGTCTTTCAAGTTCTATAAGCTCATTCCTTAGAAGTTCAAAACGTTGAATTTCATTTGAATTTGGGTCTGCCACACCCATATTGACAGTTTCAAGT
Organism: Panax quinquefolius; assembly: GCA_020205615.1. Taxonomy (NCBI): domain Eukaryota; kingdom Viridiplantae; phylum Streptophyta; class Magnoliopsida; order Apiales; family Araliaceae; genus Panax; species Panax quinquefolius. The sequence goes on from CM035168.1 coordinate 118,484,793, forward strand.
TCAGAAAGTTCATCCTCCTGCATACAAAAAAACTTCATAACTGTTTACTCACGATGAGCATAGTACCTTTTAACACCACATATTCAGACGCACATGCCGAGTAAATCTAGAAATAAAAAAGGGTAGAAATAACAAGAAAGACGCCCTTAAAAAAGATGAACATACTATATGTTGTCAAAAAAAAGAGGACAGGGATATTGAATCTTTGTTTGTTATTACAAGTAAATTATTGTAATCTCATGAAAACAATTTCTTGCAAAACGACTTGGAGCAAATGTTAATAGAACCACTGTTGCAGTTCAAGTTCAGGATACGGACGTGTGTATAATATCAAACGGTTCAACCATTGACTTACTTATCTCAAAGTCATTGTACAATTGAGAAAAGCTACATCATTTGCATTCCTTGCTATCTTAATCGAATAAGGAAAGGCAATTCTAACATAAAACGTTTCCATGCTACGCAAAAAATTCAAGTACTCATGACTTTTAATGTATCAGCACTCCATTAGAGAGACAGATGAAGAAGAAAGACTAAAGCAATCCATAAGAGTCAATAGAGATAATATTTGAAGCACAAATTGATGGTCAAATGATTTGACAATAATCGACATAAATGCTGGATCCCTTGGATCTTACACAATATGTTTTACTCCAGGCTGACTCGTTTTTAAGTTTTCTTTATTCTTTTTGTCATTAAAGGTTTTCTTAATATTAATATATG